>JAXIVJ010000125.1:0-50000 GCA_036785665.1 Chirona hameri | reverse complement strand
TTGTCAGCTCGAAATACCCCTTATAGCCAAATTTCAAGACAACTTTCAACGTGACCTATTGCCTTTACCGGATACGGGATGGGCTTACTGAGTCAGAGCGGTTCACACAATAGTTAATAGCATGCGCCTGGACACCGACCGCCGCCAACCGATTGCGCCATTTCAGCCCGCTGACAGGATTAGAGTTCCGCTTCGGCGCGATTGCCTCCGTACCAACCGGCCTCATCTTGCCATGGGCGGCCACAATCCATTCCAGTCACGAGCAAATCGCCATTGCTGATGTGATATACGACACAGGATTCTCGTTTTAAAGTTCAGTCGACTCGACAAATGGTCGTGCTACATCGGAAAATGGAAATGATGTTGGGCATGCTATTAAATTGGTTAGCAGCAGCCATGCAAGCTATTTTCTTGGGTTATGTTAAAGGGAATGTTTTACCTTTCTGAAAGTTGTGAAATATACGCTGGTTGTAGTAGACAATATGAAGTAAGTGCTGCTGAAAACGATGGGGATATTTTTTCACTCGAAAAGTCACTTAACTTTATACAAATTAAGTTTTTAGATTTGGGTGAATGACGTCATTATTGAGCTATAGACCGCCTCTGATTGGCTGAAAAAGTGGCTGTCAGCCAATCAGCAGCTGCAGCAGCCTGGAGTCATTTTGCAAATGGTAAATTAAATTACTTAAAAACGGTTCAGTTTTGGGCAAAATTACGTTAGTAATTTAGACATTTCAATACCGGCCCAAGATAATGGCTATCTCAGTTTAAAACTAATACAAAAGTGAAACATTCCCTTTAAAGGAAATAGTTCACCTTCAACATTAGTTTTAAACTGAGATAGCAGTTTTGTAGCCCGTGTTGGGAAACCCCTACCTGTAAGTTTGCTTGACTGAAAAGACTCCAGCCGAATATATTTGAGTTTTTGGCGAAGGAATGCGGTGCTGGCGAAAGAATGTTGTACTGGTTTTAGCCCGGGCAGAGGCTATACCATCAGCCAATCAGCTTGCAGCTAGTGCTAGAAGCGAATCGCCGGTCGCCGGTTGGCACATCTCCAATGCGAGTCTATCTTTACTTTCGAATCTGATTGGCTGAACCATTTTGTACATTCGCGTGACGTCAGGACTCTGACTCAGAGAGTATGCATATAGTTTTGATAAACAATAAAAATGTACGGCCTTCTGTCCTGAATCGGCGCGATATAAGGCCATTTTTAACGATATAAAAAGAAATTGTATTAAAAAATATAATAAAATCGTGTTGGGTAAAAAAATACAAGGTGAACTATTTCCTTTAAGTGAGCATGCCTTTCCTGTGAGTTTTGGCCGCGATGTTTGCTTGTTCATTTGTCCTTGTGACAAACTTTACTTTTTTGGTGTCTAACGATCTGTAAAGACTAGGAGGCTGCATGGAAGACCGTGTTATAAGCTTTATGTTCTTTCATACTGCGGACCACGATTGTTGTTGCCTTTTAGTATTTCCAACTGGCCTTGCCTACTGGGTTGCTGCTGCTGTGACTGCCCGGACGCCGTTTTGCATGTAACCGACGGGACTGGGTGGCTGACGCTTATCTATCCCTCTGTGTCCTCGGCAGGTGGCGCAGAAGTTCTACACGGCGCTGGTGCTGAAGAAGCTGCAGGTGCTGGAGCTGGAGCAGGAGTCTTCGTATGCCGACCTGATCCTGACGCAAGGACCGACGTTCGGCACGGTACAGCATTGAGAAGCGCCCGGCCTACCAGTACGGAGCCCCAGCGGCAGCGCCCAGTACAAAGAGCCGCCGGCCCGATCCGGCTGCCACCGCGCGGCAGCAGCGGAGGTGGAGACCGGCCCGGCCCACTCCGCGCCACAGAGGCGTCAACCTGAGACAGAGGCGGCGGCCGAGACCGGGGCCCGGAGACACATATATCCGCACGTAGCACACTCCTTCACACTGAGTCACACGGTCAGAGGAGACCGCGAGAGACTCGAGCTCTGTCCGGTGGCGCCGTGTGACGAACGCCGAGGGTCCGGGACGGTCAGAAGTGCGGCCAGGGACCGATGTTAACGGGGAGGGAGTGGGGAGGGGAACCGCATGTCACAGAACAGAAGCTGCATGTTTCGTATCATCCTGATCACGCTTCACGAGCGGAGCAACACCGGTGCGCCGCAGCACGAGAGGCGCGCCGGCCGCCAGGGACGCCCGTCTGTTATTTAAGGTGTAAATCATCGCGTAGTTTAGATGGCCGAGACCGGTACGGAGCCACTCCTTTAGCCCGGCTCCGCCCGGTCGGCGCGTGGGGAGACGGCGACCGGGACGAATCGCCCTGCTGTGTTTCGATCGCTGCTGTTGTGCGTTGCCGTGCGATCGTCGGGCGAGACGACCCTGCGACTGAGGAAGCTCAGATGTTGACGTGGTTCGACCCGTTCGAGCACAGGAGCGTATTTCGAGCAGAGGAACGATCGACCGACTCGCTGAGCGTTTTGATCCCGACCTGACGACGCGACGACGTCCTGACGAGGTGCCCCCGCTGAGGGTGCTGTGCGGAACGGCAGAGACGCGATACATTGACCGGGTTTTCCGAGGGAAGAGCGGGAGTCTCACTCCCGACCAGTCAGGAGATCTCTCTCTCGGCGCCTCGCGCCTGCGCAGTAGGGTTCTGTATGCAATCACTGGTCTGACGTCACGTGTGCGTGTGTGTATGCGTTTTATGCAAGGACAGCATACGAAATACACGGAAAATACGGTTGTTTGCTTTTCGCCGGTGTCGGCGGCTGGTTGTGATTTGTGACCTGAGGGTGTGAAATTGTGGCCTCAAGCCGGCAAGCCTGGGCAGATTAATACAGGGGCCGCATTCCGTCATGCCTTTTCAGCGCTCCGGGCTGACATGCTGACATGCATCTGATCGACACGATCAAGTAGTATTGATTTGCAGGGGTGTAGTTTCTCAAAATCAGTTCAGGGGGCTGAACTCAGGTCCAACCTAGCAGGGACTCTGCCACGCCTTTGACATCTGTCCCCCCTATGTCAAAGGACAGGATCCAGGGAGGCCAAAATTTCGCTTCAGAACGCCGTCAGCGAAAAGTTGCTGATGGGGCGGGGCGGGGGAGTAAAATAATGAGAACAACTGAACATCGATTTCTATAGTATGTTATATCTGCTTTTAAGGTGAGGGACTGACTGACAATTGCAGGTTGTCCAAAACCCAAGGTAAGGGAGATTTCCGACTCGGATGTGTCGAATTATGAAGGTTCGTTGACGACCGGTTCCATTTGGACTATACCAAGGTTGATCAAACTTGTGTAGGGAAAGTTTCGGCCAGAGAGGATCGAATGGTGAAGGTTCGGTGGTGATCGGTGAGGCTCGGTCCCATGGTTTCAGCGGAGACCAAATGCTCCTTTTATCTGTGGTACTTATTCCAGGTTTCGGAGCATAGACCCGTCCGCCAACCGAAAACAGTTTCTTTGACATTTTTGGAAAATTTTAATTTACCCAAAGTTATAATTTTAGTGGGAAGATTTTCGGCCACAATACATACATTGATGCAGGTTTAATGAAGATTAGTTCCAAAAGGCTGGAGCGTTGGCTCGTCTGCAAATTTTGTCTGCTTTTTAGACACACCTTTCCAAGCATATCCAACAGAATCAATCTTATGTAACGGAAGTTAGCCGACATTCAGCCCAGCCCAGATTCGGCCCAGATTCGTACTGCCATATGTGAAGGGAAACTTCACGCACCCAAAAAACACATACAAACCATAGAAACCGCTAAAAGAGGGTATCTTTGGAAAGCCCACGTCACAAGGAACACATTCATGTCCTTGGATTTACCCTACCTCCCCTAGAAAATGCCCTGGGGCTGTTACAAAATTGGACGAATGCCATACAAGCATACAGTCACTATAAGCCCTATAACTCAATATAAAACTCACGAATAGACTCAAAACTCAGCATGCCGGTGCAAAAAGGTTGTCTGCAGCTTGTCACAAAGAGCCCATGTGTGAAATCTAAATTTAGAGTTTCTAGAGTCCGTCAAACTTTTCGGTCACTTACAACCTAATAACTCAGACGAAAACTCACAAATCAACTCCAAACTCGACACAAAGGTGTAGACAGGTCGTCTGAAGCTTCACACAAAGCTTCCATGTGTGAAATATAAAATTAGAGCTTGTAGAGGACTCTAAACTGTACGGTATCCTCTCTTGTGTTAGCTCATAGTCACTTAAATCCCATTAACTCAAAAAGAAACTCACGAATGAACTCCAACCTCGCCACACAGGTATACACAGGTCCTCTGAAGCTTTCCTAAAAGTGCCGATGTGTGACATCTAAAATTAGATCTTGTAGAGGCTTCCAAACTTTACGGTACCCGTCTCTTGTGTTAGCACGTAGTCACTTAAATTCCAATAACTCAAACAGAAACTCACGAATGAACTCCAAATTTAGCAGACAGGTGTACACATATCATCTAAAGCTTCCCTAAAAGAGCCCATGTGTGACATCTAAAATGAGAGCTTGTAGAGTCCATCAAACGTCTCGGTGATTTACCGCATCTGTTGTGGTTACACATGGTCACTGAAAACGCAATAACTCAAAAAGAAACTCACGAATGAACTCCAACCTCGGCACAGAGGTGAACACAGGTCGTCTGAAGCTTCCCTAAAATAGCCCAAGTGTGACATCTAAAATTAGATCTCGTAGAGGCCTCCAAGCTTTACGGTACCCGTCTCTTGTGTTAACACGTAGTCACTTAAATCACAATAACCCAAAAAGAAACTCACGAATGAACTCCAAATTTAGCAGACAGGTGTACCCATATCATATAAACCTTCCCTAAAAGAGCCCATGTATGACATCTAAAATTAGAGCTTGTAGAGTCCGTCAAATTTCTCGGTGATTTACCGCACCTGTTGTGGTTACACATGCTCACTGAAAACGCAATAACTCAAAAAGAAACTCACGAATGAACTCCAACCCCGGCACACAGGTGCCCACAGGTCCTCTGAAACTTCCCTAAAATAGCCCAAGTGTGACATCTAAAATTAGAGCTAAGAGAGACTTCCAAACTTCTCGGCGAATTACCGCATGTGGTTACACCTGTTCACTGAAAACGCAATAACTCAAAAGAAACTCACGAATGAACTCCAACCTCGGCACAGAAGTGAACACAGGTCGTCTGAAGCTTCCCTAAAATAGCCCAAGTGTGACATCTAAAATTAGATCTTGTAGAGGCCTCCAAACTTTACGGTACCCGTCTCTTGTGTTAACATGTAGTCACTTAAATCACAATAACTCAAAAAGAAACTCACGAATGAACTCCAAATTTAGCAGACAGGTGTACACATATCATATAAAGCTTCCCTAAAAGAGCCCATGTGTGACATCTAAAATTAGAGTTTGTAGAGTCCGTAAAACTTCTCGGTGATTTACCGCATCTGTTGTGGTTACACATGGTCACTGAAAACGCAATAACTCAAAAAGAAACTCACGAATGAACTCCAACCTCGGCACACAGGTGCACACAGGTCCTCTGAAACTTCCCTAAAATAGCAAAAGTGTGACATCTAAAATTAGAGCTAAGAGAGACTTCCAAACTTCTCGGCGATTTAGCGCATCTGTTGTGGTTACACCTGTTCACTGAAAACGCAATAACTCAAAAAGAAACTCACGAATGAACTCCAACCTCGGCACAGAGGTGAACACAGGTCGTCTGAAGCTTCCCTAAAATAGCCCAAGTGTGACATCTAAAATTAGATCTTGTAGAGGCCTCCAAACTTTACGGTACCCGTCGCTTGTGTTAACACGTGGTCACTTAAATCACAATAACTCAAAAAGAAACTCACGAATGAACTCCAAATTTAGCAGACAGGTGTACGCATATCATATAAAGATTCTCTAAAAGAGCCCATGTGTGACATCTAACATTAGAGCTTGTAGAGTCCGCCAAACTTCTCGGTGATTTACCGCATCTGTTGTGGTTAGACATGGTCACTGAAAACGCAATAACTCAAAAAGAAACTCACGAATGAACTCCAACCTCGACACACAGGTGTACACAGGTCCTCTGAAACTTCCCTAAGATAGCCCAAGTGTGACATCTAAAATTAGAGTTAAGAGAGACTTCCAAACTTCTCGGCGATTTAGCGCATCTGTTGTGGTTACACCTGTTCACTGAAAACGCAATAACTCAAAAAGAAACTCACGAATGAACTCCAAACTCGGCACAGAGGTAAACACAGGTCGTCTGAAGCTTCCCTAAAATAGCCCAAGTGTGACATCTAAAATTAGATCTTGTAGAGGCCTCCAAACTTTACGGTACCCGTCTCTTGTGTTAACACGTAGTCACTAAAATCCCAATAACTCAAAAAGAAACTCACGAATAAACTCCAAATTTAGCAGACAGGTTTACACATATCATCTACAGCTTCTCTAAAAGAGCCCATGTGTGACATCTAACATTAGAGCTTGTAGAGCCCGTCAAACTTCTCGGTGATTTACCGCATCTGTTGTGGTTACACCTGTTCACTGAAAACGCAGTAACTCTAAAAGAAACTCACGAATGAACTCCAACCTCGGCACAGAGGTAAACACAGGTCGTCTGAAGCTTTCCTAAAATAGCCCAAGTGTGACATCTAAAATTAGATCTTGTAGAGGCCTCCAAACTTTACGGTACCCGTCTCTTGTGTTAACACGTAGTCACTAAAATCCCAATAACTCAAAAAGAAACTCACGAATGAACTCCAAATTTAGCAGACAGGTTTACACATATCATCTACAGCTTCTCTTAAAGAGCCCATGTGTGACATCTAACATTAGAGCTTGTAGAGCCCGTAAAACTTCTCGGTGATTTACCGCATCTGTTGTGGTTACACCTGTTCACTAAAAACGCAGTAACTCTAAAAGAAACTCACGAATGAACTCCAACCTCGGCACACAGGTGCACACAGGTCCTCTGAAACTTCCCTAAAATAGCCCAAGTGTGACATCTAAAATTAGAGTTAAGAGAGACTTCCAAACTTCTCGGCGATTTAGCGCATCTGTTGTGTTTACACCTGTTCACTGAAAACGCAATAACTCAAAAGAAACTCACGAATGAACTCCAACCTCGGCACAGAGGTGAACACAGGTCGTCTGAAGCTTCCCTAAAATAGCCCATTGTGACATCTAAAATTAGATCTTGTAGAGGCCTCCAAACTCGGCGATTTAGCGCATCTGTGGTGGTTACACCTGTTCACTGAAAACGCAATAACTCAAAAAGAAACTCACGAATGAACTCCAACCTCGACACACAGGTGCACACAGGTCCTCTCAAACTTCTCTAAGATAGCCCAAGTGTGACATCTAAAATTAGAGTTAAGAGAGACTTCCAAACTTCTCGGCGATTTAGCGCATGGTTGTGGTTACACCTGTTCACTGAAAACGCAATAACTCAAAAAGAAACTCACGAATGAACTCCAACCTCGGCACAGAGGTAAACACAGGTCGTCTGAAGCTTCCCTAAAATAGCCCAAGTGTGACATCTAAAATTAGACCTTGTAGAGCCCGCCAAACTTCTCGGTGATTTAGCGCATCTGTTGTGGTTACACATGGTCACTGAAAACGTAATAACTCAAAAAGAAACTCACGAATGCACTCCAACCTCGGCACAGAGGTGAACACAGGTCGTCTCAAGCTTCCCTTCAAGTGCCGATGTGTGACATCTAAAATTAGAGCTTGTAGATACCTCCAAACTTTACGGTACCCGTCTCTTGTGTTAACACGTAGTCACTTAAATCCCAATAACTCAAAAAGAAACTCACAAATGAACTCCAAACTCGGCACAGAGGTGAACAAAGGTCGTCTGAAGCTTCCCTAAAATAGCCAAAGTGTGACATCTAAAATTAGAGCTAAGAGAGACTTCCAAACTTCTCGGCGATTTAGCGCATCTGTTGTGGTTACACCTGTTCACTGAAAACGCAATAACTCAAAAAGAAATTCACGAATGAACTCCAACCTCGGCACAGAGGTGAACACAGGTCGTCTGAAGCTTCCCTAAAATAGCCCAAGTGTGACATTAATTAGAAACGAAACAGAAGCGAGTCGTGAGATCAATCAAAAGTACGCAGAAACAGTATATTAACTGCAAATACGCTGTCATATTCAACGCGATATATATATATATATATATATATATATATATATATATATATATATATATATATATATATATATATATATATATATATATATATATATATATATATATATATATATATATATATATATATATATATATATATATATATATATATATATATATTTATATATATATATATATATATATATATATATATATATATATATATATATATATATATATATATATATATATATATATATATATATATATATATATATATATATATATATATATATATATATATATATATATATATATATATATATATATATATATATATATATATATATATATATATATATATATATATATATATATATATATATATATATATATATATAATATATATATATATATATATATATATATATATATATATATATATATATATATATATATATATATATATATATATATTATATATATATATATATATATATATATATATATATATATATATATATATATATATATATATATATATATATATATATATATATATATATATATATATATATATATATATATATATATATATATATATATATATATATATATATATATATATATATATATATATATATATATATATATATATATATATATATATATATATATATATATATATATATATATATATATATATATATATATATATATATATATATATATATATATATATATATATATATATATATATATATATATATATATATATATATGTATATATACACATATATATATATATATATATATATATATATATATATATATATATATATATATATATATATATATATATATATATATATATATATATATATATATATATATATATATATATATATATATATATATATATATATATATATATATATATATATATATATATATATATATGTATATATATATATATATATATATATATATATATATATATATATATATATATATATATATATATATATATATATATATATATAAATATATATATATATATATATATATATATATATATATATATATATATATATATATATATATATATATATATATATATATATATATATATATATATATATATATATATATATATATATAAACAATACAACAAACTGAAGTGTCGCATGCATTACGTACAGGAGCGCCATAACATTTGACTGCTCAATGCCGTCTTGCAACTGTCGTGTTGTACGATGTATGTCGTTTGCATATATAATTCCGTTGTGACTGTTATCGAGTAACGTTGTGGTGGGTTCCCGCCCGCGCTTGCAGCAGCCGCTCGCTACGGGGCATCTGAATATCTGAGTGCGGAGGTTGGAGTTCATTCGTGAGTTTCTTTTTGAGTTATTACGTTTTCAGTGAACAGGTGTAACCACAATAGATGCGGTAATTCACCGAGAAGTTTGGAAGTCTCTCTAAGTTATAATTTTAGATGTCACACTTGGGCTATTTTAGGGAAGCCTCAGACGACCTGTGTTCACCTCTGTGCCGAGGTTGGAGTTCATTCGTGAGTTTCTTTTTGAGTTATTGGGATTTTAGTGACTACGTGTTAACACAAGAGACGGGTACCGTAAAGTTTGGAGGCCTCTACAAGTTCTAATTTTAGATGTCATACATCGGCACTTTTACGGAAGCTTCAGACGACCTGTAGGCACCTCTGTGCCGAGGTTGGAGTTCATTCGTGAGTTTCTTTTAGAGTTATTGCGTTTTCAGTGACCATGTGCAACCACAACAGATGCGGTAAATCACCGAGAAGTTTGATGGACTCTACAAGCTCTAATTTTAGATGTCACACATGGGCTCTTTTAGGGAAGCTTTATATGATATGTATACACCTGTCTGCTAAATTTGGAGTTCATTCGTGAGTTTCTTTTTGAGTTATTGGGATTTTAGTGACTACGTGTTAACACAAGAGACGGGTACCGTAAAGTTTGGAGGCCTCTACAAGATCTAATTTTAGATGTCACACTTGGGCTATTTTAGGGAAGCTTCAGACGACCTTTGTGCACCTCTGTGCCGAGGTTGGAGTTCATTCGTGAGTTTCTTTGCGAGTTATTGCGTTTTCAGTGAACAGGTGTAACCACAACAGATGTGGTAATTCGCAGAGAAGTTTGGAAGTCTCTCTTAGCTCTAATTTTAGATGTCACACTTGGGCTATTTTAGGGAAGTTTCAGAGGGCCTGTGGTCACCTGTGTGCCGAGATTGGAGTTCATTCATGAGTTTCTTTTTGAGTTATTGTGATTTAAGTGACTACGTGTTAACACAAGAGACGGGTACCGTAAAGTTTGAAGGCATCTACAAGATCTAATTTTAGATGTCACACATCGGCACTTTAAGGGAAGCTTCAGACGACCTGTGTTCACCTCTGTGCCGAGGTTGGAGTTCATTCGTGAGTTTCTTTTTGAGTTACTGCGTTTTCAGTGACCATGTGTAACCACAACAGATGCGGTAAATCACCGAGAAGTTTGACGGACTCTACAAGCTCTAATTTTAGATGTTACACATGGGCTCTTTTAGAGAAGCTTTAGATGATATGTGTACACCTGTCTGCTAAATTTGGAGTTCATTCGTGAGTTTCTTTTTGAGTTATTGGGATTTTAGTGACTACGTGTTAACACAAGAGACGGGTACCGTAAAGTTTGGAGGCCTCTACAAGATCTAATTTTAGATGTCACACTTGGGCTATTTTAGGGAAGCTTCAGACGACCTGTGTTCATCTCTGTGCCGAGGTTGGAGTTCATTCGTGAGTTTCTTTTTGAGTTATTGCGTTTTCAGTGAACAGGTGTAACCACAACAGATGCGCTAAATCGCCGAGAAGTTTGAAAGTCTCTCTTAGCTCTAATTTTAGATGTCACACTTGGGCTATTTTAGGGAAGTTTCAGAGGACCTGTGTGCACCTGTGTGCCGAAGTTGGAGTTCATTCGTGAGTTTCTGTTTGAGTTATTGGGATTTTAGTGACTACGTGTTAACACAAGATACGGGTACTGTAAAGTTTGGAGGCCTCTACAAGATCTAATTTTAGATGTCACACTTGGGCTATTTTAGGGAAGCTTCAGACGACCTGTGTTTACCTCTGTGCCGAGGTTGGAGTTTATTCGTGAGTTTCTTTTTGAGTTTATTGCATTTTCAGTGAACAGGTGTAACCACAACAGATGCGGTAAATCACCGAGAAGTTTTACGGACTCTACAAACTCTAATTTTAGATGTCACACATGGGCTCTTTTAGGGAAGCTTTATATGATATGTGTTCACCTGTCTGCTAAATTTGGAGTTCATTCGTGAGTTTCTTTTTGAGTTATTCGTTTTCAGTGACCATGTGTAACCACAACAGAGATGATTAGATGCGGTAAATCACCGAACAGTTTGATGGACTCTACAAGCTCTAATTTTAGATGTCACATATGAGTTCTTTTAGGGAAGCTTTAGATGATATGTGTACACCTGTCTGCTAAATTTGGAGTTCATTCGTGAGTTTCTTTTTGAGTTATTGGGATCTTTTTGAGTTATTGGGATTTAAGTGACTGCGTGCTAACTCAAGAGACGGGTATCGTAAAGTTTGGAGGCCTCTACAAGATATAATTTTAGATGTCATACATCGGTACTTTTAGGAAAGCTTCAGAGGACCTGTGTACACCTGTGTGGCGAGGTTGGAGTTCATTCGTGAGTTTCTTTTTTAGTTAATGGGATTTAAGTGACTATGAGCTAACACTGGAGAGGATACCGTACCGTTTAGAGTCCTCTACAAACTCTAATTTTAGATTTCACACATGGACGCTTTGTATGAAGCTTCGGACGACCTGTCTACACCTGTGTGTCGAGTTTGGAGTTGATTTGTGAGTTTTCGTCTGAGTTATTAGGTTGTAAGTGACCGAAAAGTTTGACGGACTCTAGCAACTCTAAATTTAGATTTCACACATGGGCTCTTTGTTACAAACTGCAGACGACCTTTTGCACCGGCATGCTGAGTTTTGAGTCTATTCGTGAGTTTTATATTGAGTTATAGGGCTTATAGTGACTGTATGCTTGTATGGCATTCGTCCAATTTTGTAACAGCCCCAGGGCATTTTCTAGGGGAGGTAGGGTAAATCCAAGGACATGAATGTGTTCCTTGTGACGTGGGCTTTCCAAAGATACCCCCTTTTAGCGGTTTCTATGGTTTGTATGTGTTTTTTGGGTGCGTGAAGTTTCCCTTCACATATGGCAGTACGAATCTGGGCCGAATCTGGGCTGGGCTGAATGTCGTCTAACTTCCGTTACATATCAATGCTTGTGGATTGTGGATTATGTCCAAAGTCTGAGCTAGCACTATCAGCTGGAATTGTTGCAGCAGTTGGCCGCCAAAGACCGCCAGTGAGCCAGGGTGTTATGACGTCGCAAGCAAATAGTATCAGCTAAATAGTTCACGCTAAATATTTTATGTATTTATAAATAAATAAATAAATCAATATTTAGTGGTATCATTTGCTTGCGAAGTCATAACACCATGGCTCACTAGCGGTCCCTGGCGGCAAACTGCTGCAATAACTCCAGCTGATAGTGTTAGCCAAAAAAGTCGGCTTGTTGATCGTTGTTTGTTTCTGTGTTTATGCTGCAGATTTTCGGGAAAGAGCTTGGATTTCATCAAGAACAAATACTGAGAATAAAAAGGGATCAGGAAAGGTAGGAAAAGTTCCCCTTCATTATTTCATAAGGGCTGATATTCAATGTGTTTGAGCCCGTTGAGCCAAGCTGAAGCAGGGGCGGATCCAGAAAATCTTAAGGGGTGGGGGGGGGGGGTGGGGGGGGGGGGAGGGGTCTAATTGCAGTGGTGCCCTACCTATACCCAAATCTGAAAACCTACCGGATTTGGTCAACTATATTTTTTGAGGGTGCCCCTATTTCAGCATTTTTGTTGTTAATTGACAAAATGTTGGCTATAGGTATTTGCAATATCAGTTATACCCTTCCCTTGCTATCATTTAAAGTGCTGCAAATGATGCTAAAATATATAATTTGTACAGTTAATGGTGGCCCCAGATGGCTGATGAAGAGGGGGGGGGGCAACTTGACCAAGAGGGTAGTCAAGGTTTGTGACTGCAGAGGCTGAGGGTGGAGGTGGTAGACATTTTTTATGAGCAGCATGCAATGCGATCTTATGCATGCGATAGCAGTGTATCATAATGCTTTGCATCTCATGCAGACTTCAAAAATGTTCTTGAACTAAAAGTAGGCAGGATTTTGTGAAGGGAGGGGCTTGAAGAAAATTTGTCACAAAAGCTGCCCTTAAACGTAGCTACCAATGGTATTTATGCAAAATGGACACCCACACAGCACACAACTATTATTGCCCAAATTTGAGGGTTTTAAGCGGGCTGGATAACTGATTTTTGCTATTGGAACCAGGATGCAGGGTCAAAATGAGGAAATATGTCTGGAGCAAAAGGTGGGGTCAAAAGACATGTTGCCCCCCATTTAAGGCCAAAGGTAGGGGCCATGGCCCTCATGCGCCCTCCCCCACCTACAGCCACCAGTGTGTACAGTCTATATTCAACCATTTTGTACTGGAAAAGAACACTGAATGATTTGTGCAGTGTAGTGGTGCATAATTTTTGTGTCTGGATAACTAGGTCATCACACATTTGATTCTTTTCATTTTTAATAATTCAAAAATCAAATTCAGCCCAAGGGCACCAATGCAGACACTCAATGGGATTATTCCACTGCAAAGATAGAAGGAGTTTTGCTGCAGTGGCACAAAATGTGATATTTTTGGACTTCTTTGCTCACAGAATTATAACAGCTTGGGTGCAGTTGCTTACCAGTTTCAAATACATTTCATGGAGTTCCAACCATGAACCATATTATAAAGAAAGCCCAAATGGCAGGCACTATGGGTTCGTTTGCAACAAAAAACGATAGTCAACAAACATCCTGACATCAAGGATTTATCAGGATGCACATATGTAATATGCGCTGTGAAGCAGCATGTTTTTTGTCTCTAAATTTGGCACCATTTTGCATAAAATAGGTGGGTTTTCAGCAATTGGATGGGAGCACAGGACCAGACTGGTTATTCATCCATCTTTTTTGTAATGATTCTATCATGATTCATTTTGGAATCTGAATGATTCAATCACCATTTTATTCACAGATACAATTTTTGAGAATTGATTCCTTCTGATTCAAAGAATCAAAACAAATATTTTAATTGATTCACGTTTGATTCAACATTTAAATATATGAGGTGAATTTATGTCAAATCAATACAAATGGAAACATGCAGATATATGATCATTCAAACATTGTTACAGCAATAGTATTTCAGTATAAATTAATGTAGCCACTGGGACTGCATGTATTTGCACAATTTACCAGTGTACTTGAATTGTTTAATCTTTTTATTCAAGCAGCCTTGATTTGAGGTGGGTTTTGATTCAATCACGATTCATGAATCAAAAGATCTGACCATGGGGTGTTCCAGGACAGATCGACCAGTGCCTTACACCCTCATATTTAAAAAAAAAACATCTAAGATTGGGTCTATTGGGTAGTCTTAGGCTCTGAAGACAACTATGCGAATATTTTTCCTCGCCGAGCAACGGTCACCGAGTTATAGCCTCCGGCAATGTCGAGAGGTCACGCTGCAGACCTTTCTTTGATGGATCATAACTTGTAGTTAGCCGACCGGAAACCTTAAAAGCGATATATCACTGAACTCGCAATGATGCAGGGAAACTTTTGGCTATCTATTTTTTTTGTGACCTTGTGACTTTTTTACATGACCTACATGAACTTTCCCCTTTTAATCACCTTTTCCCAGTCGAAACCTGTATTTTTGACTCAAATCCAAATTGAGTTTCATCCTTTGGATAGAAAAAAGGAAAAAAGTGGATATAGCCTATTAACAAGGGCTCTGGAGGGGGGGGGGGGCGAAATCTGCCCACCCCTCCGGTTTTTCGAAGATAGTGCAGAAACGGCGGCGCTGCGCGCCGCCGTTTTTTGCACACCTGTTCAGAAATGTACTTCCCACATTATGTACACATTATGTACACATTATGTATAGTTTTATCTCCTGACTTCGCCTGTAACCGGGTTTTGTGCCTGTTGGTGATTTATCAATAAACAAACAAACAAATGTACAATTCTTGGCCTCGGCTCATCTCAGGTCAGGTCACCAGATCAGGTCATGTGATGACCTCAACTCCAAAACGTTTGCAGTAGTACCACAGCTACAGTTTTACGCCGATCAGTTTCAATCTTGCAGGACTTCATAAGGTCATAAATACCAACAATTTGTTTATCTTGGATTTCTAATATCGGTGACCTAAGGTCAGGTCAATTCCGTGATCGCTAACACTGTTTTGTCAATAACTATCGACATAATGAAGATAGAGAAGATAAAATGGTACCAATGTGTTTGTCTCGTCGAGACACGTCTCTCAATATGCAACATGACCAACTTGGGTCACCACTTGACCTTGACCTGAGGTCAAATTTCTCAGTTGACCTAACCCGGTCACCATGCATATGATTCGAAGCGCCTTGACGAGACAAACGCAATGGCGTAAACAAAATTGCTTTATCTGTATTATGTAAAAAGTTAATTGCGAAAAAGTGTTTTGAAAACAAATCACCTTTTTGACATTTGATGACCTCTGGAGCCTAAACTATTGACCTGAGCTCAAATCTGAAGACACCTGTGTCGATTGCATTTTTCAAGAGCTTTCGATTGCTTTTTCCCGTTTGCTGCTAACTATCATAGTTCCCGAGATATTTGGGGGTGTTCGAAGCGATGTCTTGAAAACTTGAAAATCTGACCCTTGATGACCTCTGGTGACCTCAATATTGACCTGAGAAAACAAAAATGAACTAAATACTTTCGAACGCGCTTGTCTCGAGCTATCTAACGTCGTTTTCCGCTTGTCGCTACGTTGCTTGGTTTTCGAGATCATAGGGGGGGGGGGGGGCGAAATCCGCCCCCCCCCCCCTCCAGGGCGTGTAATTATCAGAGGCCCTCCAGGGCGCGTGTTAAATGTCCCCTTTCAGCCTCGCAAAAAAATAATATAGGTGGCGCTGCGAACGTTACCCATGTATATCTCCGGACTGGGTAAAGATATCGAGGTGCGGTCAACGCCAGTGGATTGAATAGGTGATTCTGAGCAAGAAATGTTTGTATGACTGTTACCCGAGGTCAAGGTCAAGGTCATAATTTAGGTAAAACTTGTAAATAATTTCCGTTTTCTGTACGTACGGGATTTTTTTTTTGTGTGTGTTTCCGGGGTATTGGACCGAGTTTAGACAAGAACGAATCCAGAAGGCCCTTTTGGGATGCGCCAAAACTATCAGGGGGATGCAAAAAGTTCGAAAATTTCCAAACTTGATCGGAAGTCACTTTGTCACCCTTTGGTCGATCGATCTGGTCGCTCAGTACTGGATTCTTTGATCATGAAACACATTTTCAAGCGCATCTCATTGCATTTTGAGCATCAGTGTGCCAACATCATATACTCACTTCTTCCTCCTGGCATTTGGCATGAATTGAACCATGTACACATGTGAACAGAACCGTACGAAACAGAACCGACTGTCCCAGGGAAGACGAAGTTTTCCCAGTTTCTGAACGTAGTCCTAGAAGAAAAAAATATGCCGGCATGCACACACGATTTGGATGACGAGGGCGATTTTGAGACCGAAATACGCTTTAAACACTGGGTTAGTACCGATCGCTGCACGCTAGTAGACATGGTTGAGTTGCGTGAGGATTTCCTGGAAAGTCTTAGCTGCCAGCCAGCATGGTGCACGATTTTGTTTTTAGAATACCGGCGCTGAGTAAAATTCACTATTTTCTGACGGCTGCGCAGCTCAATACAAAAACAAGTATAATTTAATTCACATCGCACATCACTCTGCAGACTTTTGAATCACATGTGAATGGCACTTCTTCGCCACATCCCACGGCAAGAGTGCATGTGATGGCATTGGTGACACTCTGAAAAGAGCGGCGGCGACAGAGTGTCTCAGGCGTCCGTATACTGACCAAATTCTGTCGGCACAGACCATTTATTTCTGACGGAGAAATTCGAAACCACCATCCAGTTTTGCTTGGTGGAAAAGGGAGAGTTCAAGAAAACTACAGCGGGGCTAGCTGCACGTTTCTCCGCTGACACAACAATTAAAGGCACCCATCAGTTTCACCGTTTTGCTCCAGTGGATGAAATGCACCTGACAGTTCACGAACTGTCTCGTGGACCCGGCAGAACAGTCCACATTAGGTGATAAACGCATCTTCGAGGGAACATGAACAGTGCAAAAAGTAACCCTGTTCTCTATCGGTGTGATGGTATGCAGCCACTCGTGTACTTCGAGGTGTTTTATGATTCAGACACGTGGACGCGAGGTAGTATGGCTGCAAGCCAGTTTCGTACGGTTCTGTTCACATATGTGCATGGTTCCATGGTGTCCGGACACATTGGCGAATGTTATTTTGCCGAATGTCATTTTGGCGAATGCATATTGTCGAAGGACACTTTGACATGTCTTTTTGTCGAAATGTGAATATGCCGAAAGCAAGATGGCGAATGCCTTTTTGTCGAAATGCCTTTTTGCCGACGTTTCATTTTGTCGAAATGTCTTTTTGCCGACATGTCATTTTGTCGAAATGTCATTTTGCCGAAATGTGAAAAAATCGAAATGCTTTTTGCCGAATGACATTTTGCCGACATGTGAAAAGATCGAAATGTTTTTTGCCGAAATGTGATTTTGCCGACATGTGAAAAAGTCGAAATGTCTTTTTGCCGAATGTCATTTTGCCGACACGTGAAAAGATCGAAATGTCTTTTTGCCGAAATGTCATTTTGTCGACATGTGAAAAAGCCGAAATGTCATTTTGCCGAATGTTATTTTGTCGACGTGTGAAAAGGTCGAAATACCTTTTTGCCGAAATGTCATTTTGTCGACATGTGAAAAAGTCGAAATGCCTTTTTTGCCGAACACATTCTGCTCGACTGCCCCTCCCTTGCTCCTGCGGTTTTGCACCATCCACCAGGTATTAGAGGAGGCATTATAGGTGGCAAAAGTTCTCGGCAGGTTTTATAGCCATTCTGCTGCTTTTTGAAGGTCAATTAGCGGACAAAAAAATATTTGGTCATCTAAATCCTCTGTATCCGAATGGGGGAGGGGCGATTAGTGGGTCCTGACCTCGGAAATCCATCCATTCAAAAACATTCGGACTAAAGTTATTATAAATTAAACAAATTAGGTAGGTGGATTTTCATGATCGAGATTCCCACAATATATTCATTCATGCGCTATTGATAACCTTCCCGAACGGAATGTTTCATCAACTTATGGTGAACAGTTGCAATGCAATTTCCAAAATCTGTAGCAACTGGGATTCGAACCTACGCATCCGAAGTGTAGTCAGCTCTGTGATTTGCCATTGAGCGTCCCTGCGCATAACCCATGTCACGCGACTCGCGCAATGTTCGGTGCAAGAACGTAATCTGAAATCAAGATTTATAGAATGGCTCTACCAAGTGGCAGAGACTGTGACTCTAAGACTCTTGAGGTGCGTGCACTCCGCGGGCAACTGTCGCAACTACTATGAGCAGCGATAGCCGGCTCCGCTTTGGTTGCCGGTGGAGGATCGCTGTTGATGCTTATGATGATTGGAGCGCACGAACAATATTGACACATTACGACAATTTCTGCGCATGGCACCAAAGGCATTCGGCAAAAATAAAATTCGGACATTTCACATGTCGATAAAATGACATTCGGCAAAAAGGCATTTCGACTTTTTCACATGTCGACAAAATGACATTTCGGCAAAAAAGCATTTCGACCTTTTCACACGTCGACAAAGTAACATTCGGCAAAATGACATTTCGGCTTTTTCACATGTCGACAAAATGACATTTCGGCAAAAAGACATTTCGACTTTTTCACATGTCGGCAAAATCACATTTCGGCAAAAAAACATTTCGATCTTTTCACATGTCGGCAAAATGACATTCGGCAAAAAGACATTTCGACCTTTTCACATGTCGGCAAAATCACATTTCGACCTTTTGACATGTCGGCAAAAAGACATTTCGACAAAATGACATGTCGGCAAAAAGGCATTTCGACAAAAAGGCATTCGCCATTTTGCTTTCGGCATATCCACATGTCGTCAAAGTGTCCTTCGACAATATGCATTCGCCAAAATGACATTCGGCAAAATAACATTCGCCAATGTGTCCTGTAACCTGGTTCCATTCATGCAAAATGCCAGGGGGAAGAAGTGAGCATATGATGTTGTCGCACACTGACGCTCAAAATACAATGATATGCGCTTGAAAATGTGTTTCATGATAAAATAATCCAGTACTGAGCAACCAGATCGATCGACCAAAGGGTGACAAAGTGACTTCCGATAAAGTTTGGACATTTTCGTACTTTTTGCATCCCCTAGATAGTTTTGACACATCCCAAAATGGCCTTCTGGATTCGTCCTTGTCTAAACTCAGTGCAATACCCCGGAAATACTAACACAAATCCCGTACGTATAGAAAACGGAAATTATTTACGAGTTTGACCTAAATTATGACCTTGACCTTGATTTTGACCTTAAGTAACAAAGTCATACGAATATTTCTTGCTCAGAATCACCTATCCAATCCACTGGCGTTGACTGCACCTCGATATCTTTACCCAGTCCGGAGATATGCATGGGTAACGTTCCCAGCGCCACATATACGTTTTTTTTTGCGAGGCTGAAAGGGGCATTTAATAGGCTATACCCACTTTTTTTATATCGAAAGGTAATTGATGAAACTCAATCTGGCTTTGTCAAAAATACAGGTTTCGACTGGAAGAAGATAGGTCATATAAAAAAAGGTCACAAGGTAAAACAAAACGTGAGATAGCCAAAAGTTTCCTTGCATCATTGCGAGTTCAGTGATATATCGCTTTTAAGGTTTCCGGTTGTTTAACTACAAGTTATGATCCATCAAAGAAAGGTCTGCAGCGTGAGCTCTCGACATTGCCGGAGGCTATAACTCGGTGACCGTTTCTCGGCGCGGCAAAATATTTGCACAGCCGTCTTCAGGGCCTACGACAACCCTATAGACCCAATCTTAGAATAATCTGAGAGATGAGGGTGTAAAATCGACCCTCCGACTGGTCGATCTGTCCTGGAAAGCCCCGGATGGTTAATCAATTATGCTTTGATTCAATGAATTTTGATTGAATGATTCCAAGCGATTCAATCAGTGTCAAATCATCAATAACCAGTGTGCATCAATAACCAGTTGGTGTCCCACCTCCCCCTCCGACTGGATTCAAAGGGGGCACGGTGCCCCCCCTGTTAATAGTTTGTGAACATTTAAAATTAAGACATTATTTGCATATTACCTGGTTTCTGCTATGTTTCTTGTTTGTGTTGGACATGTTTTGCTTACCCTCAGCAAAAATATAAATGTTGCAACTCAATTCAGAATGCTCTTGTGACATTTTTCAACCAAATTGTAACTATACAGTATAGGTATATATATATATATATATATATATATATATATATATATATATATATATATATATATATATATATATATATATATATATATATATATATATATATATATATATATATATATATATATATATATATATATATATATATATATATATATATATATATATATATATATATATATATATATATATATATATATATATATATATATATATATATATATATATATATATATATATATATATATATATATATATATATATATATATATATATATATATATATATATATATATATATATATATATATATATATATATATATATATATATATATATATATATATATATATATATATATATATATATATATATATATATATATATATATATATATATATATATATATATATATATATATATATATATATATATATATATATATATATATATATATATATATATATATATATATATATATATATATATATATATATATATATATATATATATATATATATATATATATATATATATATATATATATATATATATATATATATATATATATATATATATATATATATATATATATATATATATATATATATATATATATATATATATATATATATATATATATATATATATATATATATATATATATATATATATATATATATATATATATATATATATATATATATATATATATATATATATATATATATATATATATATATATATATATATATATATATATATATATATATATATATATATATATATATATATATATATATATATATATATATATATATATATATATATATATATATATATATATATATATATATATATATATATATATATATATATATATATATATATATATATATATATATATATATATGTACGCACGCACGCACGCACGCACGCACGCACGCACGCACGCACGCACGCACGCACGCACGCACGCACGCACGCACGCACGCACGCACGCACGCACGCACGCACGCACGCACGCACGCACGCACGCACGCACGCACGCACGCACGCACCGTAACCATACATACATACATACATACATACATACATACATACATACATACATACATACATACATACATACATACATACATACATACATACATACATACATACATACATACATACATACATACATACATACACACACACACACAGACACAGACACAGACACAGACACAGACACAGACACAGACACAGACACAGACACAGACACAGCCACAGCCACAGCCACAGCCACAGCCACAGCCACAGCCACAGCCACAGCCACAGCCACAGCCACAGCCACAGCCACAGCCACAGCCACAGCCACAGCCACAGCCACAGCCACAGCCACAGCCACAGCCACAGCCACAGCCACAGCCACAGCCACAGCCACAGCCACAGCCACAGCCACAGCCACAGCCACAGCCACAGCCACAGCCACAGCCACAGCCACAGCCACAGCCACAGCCACAGCCACAGCCACAGCCACAGCCACAGCCACAGCCACAGCCACAGCCACAGCCACAGCCACAGCCACAGCCACAGCCACAGCCACAGCCACAGCCACAGCCACAGCCACAGCCACAGCCACAGCCACAGCCACAGCCACAGCCACAGCCACAGCCACAGCCACAGCCACAGCCACGGCCACGGCCACGGCCACGGCCACGGCCACGGCCACGGCCACGGCCACGGCCACGGCCACGGCCACGGCCACGGCCACGGCCACGGCCACGGCCACGGCCACGGCCACGGCCACGGCGACAGAGACAGAGACAGAGACAGAGACAGAGACAGAGACAGAGACAGAGACAGATATAGATAGATAGATAGATAGATAGATAGATAGATAGATAGATAGATATATAGATAGATAGATAGATAGATAGATAGATAGATAGATAGATAGATAGATAGATATATATATATATATATATATATATATATATATATATATATATAACGAGTGAGTATAATATAATGATCCCTAACCACACACCAAATTTGAACACAATCGGCTCAGCCGTTCCTGAGATATAGAATAGGGGTGTGCATGTGCGCACGTGCAGTCACCCACCCCCTGAGTTGTGTGAAAGTGGCGGCTGAGGGGTCCCTAACCACACACGAAATTTGCACATAATCTGCCCAGCCGTTGCAGAGTTATTGCGAGAAAATACTGTTCAACACCCCTCACGCGGCACGCGTCTCGCGCAGTGGTAGTCGCCCACATGAGTCGGCACTGGTCTCAAACAGGGTAGGTTAGATGGGGCTGCTCAGCAAAGAAGTCTGCTTGTCAATCGGACGTGCGGTTGCAGAGATATGAGCTTCTCAAAAGCGTCGCTTCGGGCCGGGTCGGGCTGGGCCGCTCATAATCAGATTTTTCCCATACACTACGGAAGGACGAGCGAGCGTTTCGCGCTCGCTCGTAACCAGTAATGCGCCGTAGTTGGCGATGAACGAGCGAGCGCGAAGGAAATGTATGGGGAATTTCAACTCGATCGGGCAAGTGGTTTCTGAGATACAAAAAAGAGTGCGCACGTGCAAAGGCACTCCACCCCTGACTTGTGGAAAGGCGGCGGCTGAGAGGTCCCTAACCATGCACCAAATTCGAGCACAATCGGCTCAGCCGTTCCTGAGATACAGAATAGGGGTGTGCACGTGCGCACGTGCAGAGGCACCACACCCCTGACTTGTGGGAAACTGGCGGATGAGAGGTCCCTAACCACTCACCAAATTTGAACACAATCAGCTCAGCCGCTCCTGAGATATAGAATAGGGGTGTGCACGTGCGCACGTGCAGAGTCACCCACCCCTGAGTTGTGTGAAAGTGGCTGCTGAGGAGTGAGGGGTCCCTAACCACACACGAAATTTGCACATAATCTGCCCAGCCGTTGCGGAGTTATTGCGAGAAAACACTTTTCAACACCCCTCACGCGGCACGCGCCACGCGCAGTGGAGTCACCCACGTGAGTCGGCACTGGTCTCAAACAGGGACGAGCGAGCGCGAAGCGCTCCCTCGTAAGCAAGAAGGGCAGTTTATTAAAGTTTGTTTTCTGCTGTGTTGACTGACTCCTCAAGGGAATGCTATTCGTATGTAGCAAACTACCAGACTTGTAAACGATTCATTTGTTAATAAATCGATTCATCAGTGATTCCCGTGAAACCTCAATGATTGGATTCTGATCAAATTATCATTGAGCGTAAAGCGAATCGATTCACCCGTGATTCACGGCTCAGCGCAATGATTCAACTCTGATTCTGATTTTGATTCTGATTCATGGTCCATGCGCAATTATAGACAGATAGTGCACTCGTATTTGTGTTCAATGTTATGCTCGGCAGTCTTCTCCCAGGAAATTATGATATCGGTAGATAATCAGGTAATAGGTATGATAGCGTAAAGCAGGCATCATAAATGCTCAGTTGGCAGGGTTTCATCACATGAACTACCAACAGTGCCTGCCTGGTACCTACTTCGTACAATATGGAACTAATCATTTGTATTCGTACAATCGGTTTGAATCGATTCATTTTGTGATTCTACGCAGCGCTAGTGATTCAACTCATGATTCACATTGATGTTTGCGTAAAATGAATCGATTCACCTGTGATTCTTCGTCAAATGATGTGATTCTTGAATCGTTGGTCGATTCACTGTAAACCGTTTACAAGTCTGCAAACTACTTGTCAGGATCAGTGACATGTGCTTGTGCCTTAGCATCACAGCTACACCATCTCTGTTGCACATTTCATCAACTTTGGGTGATGGTTGTGGACACCAGTCTTGACGTGGCTGGTCTGGCCATTGTCTTACATAGTCGGCTCGCTGCACTGACGCTCTGCCTGTTAGGGCTCACGTTGCCTGTCTCAGCCGTGCCTCACCATGTCCGTGGCTGGCCGCCGCTGATCTGGCCGGTGTGGGTGGGCGGGGGCCGCGGCCGGCGACTGCCTCCGCCGCGCCGCCTCCACCGCCGCCCTACCTCCTCCGCCGCCGCCGTCGCGCGGGGTGCCGGTCGTCTCGTGCATCAGTGTCGAGTGAGCGGCCGGCCGGTGAGGACGTGGCGGCAGCGGCGGCGGTGGTGGAGGGTGCGGCAGCGGCGGTGGAGGGTGCGGCAGCGGCAGCCATGGTCGGATCGTCAGGTGAGCGGCGAGTCCGCTGTCACAGCTCAGCCACCTGTTGTTGGCGTGATTTGGAGTGGATGTGGAAGTGGGGCGCGATTGAAAGAGGTGCCGTGCCAGCTCCGGTGCCATTGGAGATTGGTGTGGGGAGGTTTCGATGGAGGCACGAGTCTGAAGCTTCAAGGTCTTTGTATGTCAGCTTTAAATACCTAAAGCAATGCACATTGTTTATGAAGTTGGCTTAATTTGTCTACGTTCAGCGTCCGTGATAGCGTGAATTTACCAGAATTTCCCCAAGGGACGTACCTTTTCAGTCTGTTAGAGCCCAATGTGATCGAGCGGCCCACTAAGGGAAATGAATAGGGAAAGGCAAGTCAAATACCATTATTTTATATTGATATGACTAGCGCAGCAAATCAGTGTCGTTTGTATGCCAAGTCTAACTTCGCCTGAACATAATCTTAAGCTTGTACGATGAACTGTGTTTTTCCATTTACTGTTCCTTCCAATCTTCTTCGGGAAGTTCGTCGAGATCTAGTATGACTGGTTGAAGGTGAAGAGACTATTCGCATGTAAAGTTGTCCATACTTATTTGAGTCAATTCCTCCCATGAATTATAATTCGGCGGACATTGAAGCTTTATCACAGCCGCGCGCTAGCACCCATCAGCAGATGCGACTATTTGCCCTTGACTAAGGATGGTTTGAGGTCAGTGCATAATGTGGCTCGCCGCCTCTCTATCTTGGGATGTCGGGAGCGTTACCAGCATAATCTGGCCTCGCCTCCTCTGTATCTTGGGATGTCGGGAGCGTTCCCAGCATAATCTGGCCTCGCCACCTCTGTATCTTGGGATGTCGGGAGCGTTCCCAGCATAATGTGGCCTCGCCTCCTCTCTATCTTGGGATGTCGGTAGCGTTCCCAGCATAATCTGGCCTCGCCTCCTCTGTATCTTGGGATGTCGGGAGCGTTACCAGCATAATCTGGCCTCGCCTCCTCTCTATCTTGGGATGTCGGGAGCGTTACCAGCATAATCTGGCCTCGCCACCTCTCTATCTTGGGATGTCGGGAGCGTTACCAGCATAATCTGGCCTCGCCTCCTCTCTATCTTGGGATGTCGGGAGCGTTCCCAGCATAATCTGGCCTCGCCTCCTCTCTATCTTGGGATGTCGGGAGCGTTACCAGCATAATCTGGCCTCGCCTCCTCTCTATCTTGGGATGTCGGGAGCGTTCCCAGCATAATCTGGCCTCGCCTCCTCTCTATCTTGGGATGTCGGGAGCGTTCCCAGCATAATCTGGCCTCGCCTCCTCTCTATCTTGGGATGTCGGGAGCGTTCCCAGCATAATGTGGCTCGCCGCCTCTGTATCTTGGGATGTCGGGAGCGTTCCCAGCATAATCTGGCCTCGCCTCCTCTCTATCTTGGGATGTCGGGAGCGTTCCCAGCATAATCTGGCCTCGCCTCCTCTCTATCTTGGGATGTCGGGAGCGTTACCAGCATAATCTGGCCTCGCCACCTCTCTATCTTGGGATGTCGGGAGCGTTCCCAGCATAATCTGGCCTCGCCACCTCTCTATCTTGGGATGTCGGGAGCGTTACCAGCATAATCTGGCCTCGCCTCCTCTCTATCTTGGGATGTCGGGAGCGTTCCCAGCATAATCTGGCCTCGCCTCCTCTCTATCTTGGGATGTCGGGAGCGTTACCAGCATAATATGGCCTCGCCACCTCTGTATCTTGGGATGTCGGGAGCGTTCCCAGCATAATCTGGCCTCGCCGCCTCTGTATCTTGGGATGTCGGGAGCGTTCCCAGCCTAATCTGGCCTCGCCTCCTCTCTATCTTGGGATGTCGGGAGCGTTCCCAGCATAATCTGGCCTCGCCGCCTCTGTATCTTGGGATGTCGGGAGCGTTCCCAGCATAATCTGGCCTCGCCACCTCTGTATCTTGGGATGTCGGGAGCGTTACCAGCATAATCTGGCCTCGCCACCTCTGTATCTTGGGATGTCGGGAGCGTTCCCAGCATAATCTGGCCTCGCCGCCTCTGTATCTTGGGATGTCGGGAGCGTTCCCAGCCTGATCTGGCCTCGCCTCCTCTCTATCTTGGGATGTCGGGAGCGTTCCCAGCATAATGTGGCTCGCCTCCTCTGTACCTTGGGATGTCGGGAGCGTTCCCAGCATAATCTGGCCTCGCCACCTCTGTATCTTGGGATGTCGGGAGCGTTCCCAGCATAATCTGGCCTCGCCACCTCTGTATCTTGGGATGTCGGGAGCGTTACCAGCATAATCTGGCCTCGCCGCCTCTGTATCTTGGGATGTCGGGAGCGTTCCCAGCATAATCTGGCCTCGCCTCCTCTCTATCTTGGGATGTCGGGAGCGTTCCCAGCATAATGTGGCCTCGCCTCCTCTCTATCTTGGGATGTCGGGAGCGTTACCAGCATAATCTGGCCTCGCCACCTCTCTATCTTGGGATGTCGGGAGCGTTCCCAGCATAATCTGGCCTCGCCTCCTCTCTATCTTGGGATGTCGGGAGCGTTCCCAGCATAATCTGGCCTCGCCACCTCTCTATCTTGGGATGTCGGGAGCGTTCCCAGCATAATCTGGCCTCGCCACCTCTCTATCTTGGGATGTCGGGAGCGTTCCCAGCATAATCTGGCCTCGCCTCCTCTCTATCTTGGGATGTCGGGAGCGTTCCCAGCATAATCTGGCCTCGCCACCTCTCTATCTTGGGATGTCGGGAGCGTTCCCAGCATAATCTGGCCTCGCCACCTCTCTATCTTGGGATGTCGGGAGCGTTCCCAGCATAATCTGGCCTTGCCACCTCTCTATCTTGGGATGTCGGGAGCGTTCCCAGCATTATCTGGCCTCGCCACCTCTCTATCCTGGGATGTCGGGAGCGTTCCCAGCATAATCTGGCCTCGCCTCCTCTCTATCTTGGGATGTCGGGAGCGTTCCCAGCATAATCTGGCCTCGCCACCTCTCTATCTTGGGATGTCGGGAGCGTTCCCAGCATAATCTGGCCTCGCCACCTCTCTATCTTGGGATGTCGGGAGCGTTCCCAGCATAATCTGGCCTCGCCGCCTCTGTATCTTGGGATGTCGGGAGCGTTACCAGCATAATATGGCCTCGCCTCCTCTCTATCTTGGGATGTCGGGAGCGTTACCAGCATAATCTGGCCTCGCCTCCTCTCTATCTTGGGATGTCGGTAGCGTTCCCAGCATAATATGGCCTCGCCTCCTCTCTATCTTGGGATGTCGGGAGCGTTCCCAGCATAATCTGGCCTCGCCTCCTCTCTATCTTGGGATGTCGGGAGCGTTACCAGCATAATGTGGCCTCGCCACCTCTCTATCTTGGGATGTCGGGAGCGTTCCCAGCATAATCTGGCCTCGCCGCCTCTGTATCTTGGGATGTCGGGAGCGTTACCAGCATAATCTGGCCTCGCCACCTCTCTATCTTGGGATGTCGGGAGCGTTCCCAGCATAATGTGGCCTCGCCTCCTCTCTATCTTGGGATGTCGGGAGCGTTCCCAGCATAATCTGGCCTCGCCTCCTCTCTATCTTGGGATGTCGGGAGCGTTCCCAGCATAATCTGGCCTCACCTCCTCTCTATCTTGGGATGTCGGGAGCGTTACCAGCATAATGTGGCCTCGCCACCTCTCTATCTTGGGATGTCGGGAGCGTTCCCAGCATAATCTGGCCTCGCCGCCTCTGTATCTTGGGATGTCGGGAGCGTTACCAGCATAATCTGGCCTCGCCACCTCTCTATGTTGGGATGTCGGGAGCGTTCCCAGCATAATGTGGCCTCGCCTCCTCTCTATCTTGGGATGTCGGGAGCGTTCCCAGCATAATCTGGCCTCGCCTCCTCTCTATCTTGGGATGTCGGGAGCGTTCCCAGCATAATCTGGCCTCGCCTCCTCTCTATCTTGGGATGTCGGAAGCGTTCCCAGCATAATCTGGCCTCGCTTCCTCTCTATCTTGGGATGTCGGGAGCGTTCCCAGCATAATCTGGCCTCGCCTCCTCTCTATCTTGGGATGTCGGGAGCGTTCCCAGCATAATCTGGCCTCGCCTCCTCTCTATCTTGGGATGTCGGGAGCGTTCCCAGCATAATCTGGCCTCGCCTCCTCTCTATCTTGGGATGTCGGGAGCGTTACCAGCATAATGTGGCCTCGCCACCTCTCTATCTTGGGATGTCGGGAGCGTTCCCAGCATAATCTGGCCTCGCCGCCTCTGTATCTTGGGATGTCGGGAGCGTTACCAGCATAATCTGGCCTCGCCACCTCTCTATCTTGGGATGTCGGGAGCGTTCCCAGCATAATCTGGCCTCGCCGCCTCTGTATCTTGGGATGTCGGGAGCGTTCCCAGCATAATCTGGCCTCGCCTCCTCTCTATCTTGGGATGTCGGGAGCGTTCCCAGCATAATCTGGCCTCGCCTCCTCTCTATCTTGGGATGTCGGGAGCGTTACCAGCATAATCTGGCCTCGCCGCCTCTCTATCTTGGGATGTCGGGAGCGTTCCCAGCATAATGTGGCCTCGCCGCCTCTGTATATTGGGATGTCGGGAGCGTTCCCAGCATAATCTGGCCTCGCCTCCTCTCTATCTTGGGATGTCGGGAGCGTTCCCAGCATAATGTGGCCTCGCCTCCTCTGTATCTTGGGATGTCGGGAGCGTTCCCAGCATAATCTGGCCTCGCCTCCTCTCTATCTTGGGATGTCGGGAGCGTTACCAGCATAATCTGGCCTCGCCTCCTCTCTATCTTGGGATGTCGGGAGCGTTACCAGCATAATCTGGCCTCGCCACCTCTCTATCTTGGGATGTCGGGAGCGTTACCAGCATAATCTGGCCTCGCCACCTCTATCTTGGGATGTCGGGAGCGTTACCAGCATAATCTGGCCTCGCCTCCTCTCTATCTTGGGATGTCGGGAGCGTTCCCAGCATAATCTGGCCTCGCCTCCTCTCTATCTTGGGATGTCGGGAGCGTTCCCAGCATAATCTGGCCTCGCCGCCTCTCTATCTTGGGATGTCGGGAGCGTTACCAGCATAATCTGGCCTCGCCTCCTCTCTATCTTGGGATGTCGGTAGCGTTCCCAGCATAATCTGGCCTCGCCTCCTCTCTATCTTGGGATGTCGGGAGCGTTCCCAGCATAATCTGGCCTCGCCTCCTCTCTATCTTGGGATGTCGGGAGCGTTACCAGCATAATCTGGCCTCGCCACCTCTCTATCTTGGGATGTCGGGAGCGTTACCAGCATAATCTGGCCTCGCCTCCTCTCTATCTTGGGATGTCGGGAGCGTTACCAGCATAATCTGGCCTCGCCACCTCTCTATCTTGGGATGTCGGGAGCGTTACCAGCATAATCTGGCCTCGCCACCTCTCTATCTTGGGATGTCGGGAGCGTTACCAGCATAATCTGGCCTCGCCTCCTCTCTATCTTGGGATGTCGGGAGCGTTCCCAGCATAATCTGGCCTCGCCTCCTCTCTATCTTGGGATGTCGGGAGCGTTCCCAGCATAATCTGGCCTCGCCGCCTCTCTATCTTGGGATGTCGGGAGCGTTACCAGCATAATCTGGCCTCGCCTCCTCTCTATCTTGGGATGTCGGTAGCGTTCCCAGCATAATCTGGCCTCGCCTCCTCTCTATCTTGGGATGTCGGGAGCGTTCCCAGCATAATCTGGCCTCGCCTCCTCTGTATCTTGGGATGTCGGGAGCGTTCCCAGCATAATCTGGCCTCGCCACCTCTCTATCTTGGGATGTCGGGAGCGTTCCCAGCATAATCTGGCCTCGCCACCTCTCTATCTTGGGATGTCGGGAGCGTTACCAGCATAATGTGGCCTCGCCGCCTCTGTATCTTGGGATGTCGGGATGTCGGGAGCGTTCCCAATGGCATAAAGCCGTAACAGTTGCACTGTCGTGAAATCCCGTTTTGGGGTCACAGATAACAGGAGACCTGGACTTGACACGAAATTCAGGCCACTGCAGTACGGGGCCGAAATTTGAAACGGAGCTGTTAAGTCTAGAAGAATTTTAAAGCAGCTGCTCTTCCTATCCATCGTAATGAGACATATCTTGAAGTTTTAGCACCGCCACGCGCGGGTTCTGATTCGCAGATACAACTCTTTGACCTTGACTGAGATAGTCTGAAGTCTGGCAGCGGCTGCGGTCAGATGAGGTCATTAGGTCGAGAAGATCGTGCTGAGGCTGTGTGACACGGATATCTTTCAACTTTGAATTCTGCCGGCGAACAGGGATTTCGCAACAGCGTCGTAGGGGACATGGTCGGCGCAATAACTCTGCTTGGCGAAGAGCTCTTACATCATACAGTTCTCCAAACAAATGAATGCTGCGATATTGGTGCTGCGAATGCCTTTTAAATGGGATCGGAGGTCTTGTGCTTAATGCTCGTTTCATATTTGTATGTTTCAAGTGGCAACAACAAAAAGGAAAATACCTATATTCGTAACAGCCATTTTGCAGCGTTGTTTTCATAGCCTTATTCCCTCCCGCATCAGTGATTGGGTCGCTCTAATCTGCGTGCATCACTCGGCTGGTGCCCGACTGCCGTTACCTTGTACCTGGTTAACCTTGTTAACCTTGTTAACCTTGTTAACCTTGTTAACCTTGTTAACCTTGTTAACCTTGTTAACCTTGTCGTCCTGTCGGATCGCCATACACGGTAATCAGACAACCCCGACCCGGAGATCGCAGGGGGTCATTGCCGATCACCACTCCAGTGTCCACGTCTCGGCTGCTTCCATCCAGTATCGATCGCCGATTGGCCGCCTCTGTGCGCACTGGTGACGTTAGCGACGCACGTTTGACGTCTGCCGCGGAGACGCGAACCGCGGCGATCCCGGCTGGAGCGCGGCGGACTCGGCTGGCTCGCGTGGGGATACGCCGGTCTGACGCCAACAATCGATCCAGCGGGGAGAGCGTATCCTAGCGACTTCACAGAACACAGAGCAGTGCCCTAGGGTTGCTCGATGTCGGCTCGATAGCGACTTCACAGAACGCAGAGCAGTGCCCTAGGGTTTCTCGATGTCGGCTCGTTGTGGTGCGTGTAGCACGGCACACGAAATGGATGTTTGGACGAAAATAGCGCCGACTGATAGTCTGGTCGGTTTATGGCGAATCAGGAGCCTGGGACTAGAACGATGTCGTTTCGTGTCCAACTCGATCTGAGCATGCTCGTCCACGAGCCCCATGTGTCGCGTTCTGAACAACGAGCGGTCGTAACGAACCTGACCAGCATTGGTGCCGGTGCCGGTCGAATATCTGGCCGTCCGCCACCGTCTCGTATCGCTGGACGGTGCAGGCGTCCCGGGCCACCGGCGGCCGCCTGTCAGCCGTCGTACTGCGGCACCAGTGCTGACATACGGTGCGGCTGCACCGGACTCGGCTGATACGGCTCAATCGTCCCTTCATCATGGGCCGCATCCGGCGTGTAGCAGGCTTTGCGACCGACCGATCACCGTTCGTTTGTCTCTCAAACGGACGTGTTCCAGGGGCGGATTCAGCCATCAGCATTGTGGGGAAGTCATCCCCCACAAAAAAAAACATAAGCTGTCTCAAAAGTGTGTTCTCTTGTTTCTGTACATGGGACAAACTGAAACGTGGGTTGTCTCCCCTAGATCCGCCCGTCTCCCTCCATTCGTGTCTCGTCAGTGGCTGTCGTCTCTGTCTCTGTCTCTGTCTCGGTCGTCGCCGCTGTCGGCAGCAGTGGCGGCGGTGGCTGCGGAATGACAGCCACGTCTGACGGTCGGTCCGACTCGGGAGAGTGAGTCAGTGACCTGTCAGCGGAGCGTGCAGGAGAGGAAGGCGTCGGTCGCTGCTCCCGCCTGCCACCCACCGCAGGTCCACCCTCTCTCTCTCTCTCTCTCCCCGACCGACCCCGCCCCGGCCGACACGCGCGGCCCGGCCAGCCACGCGCCGGGGCCGTCACACTCGAGATCGAGAGCCGAACAGATTAGAGAGGCGGCAATTGTGCGTAGGAAGCGGAACGGATTTCCACTTGACAGACAGCACTTTGTTGTGACGCTGGTTTTTATTCACTTTGTGAAGGTCAAACGAGGCACCAGTGGCAATGTCTTTGTTTATAACGAAATTGGTCACTTTATTATTTTACCGGTATGTCTATTAGCGAAAAATACTATTCATAGGATTTGTACACGCTATCCTCATAGTGAACACATATCCCCGGGTGGGGAGAACGGTGGTTTCTCATTAGCGAAAAATACTATTCATAGGATTTGTACACGCCATCCTCATAGTGAACACATATCCCCTGGTGGGGAGAACGGCGCTGTTTCTCGACTGTATTCCTCGGCAACGCTTCTACCTATTTGAAAATAAATTCCAAGCTTTGTGTCGATACAACTGAATAATTATTGCAAACCTTATATATTGAATAGACACAAGATGATATAAATGGGTAGGTAGTAGTTCCTTTCCTTCTCACCGTGCCTGTTTCTCCTCCCTGCACTTGGTTCATCGTGCTCGCCTGTTTTCCCTCCCTGCACTTGGTTCATCGTGCTCGCCTGGTTTCCCTCCCTGCACTTGGTTCATCGTGCTCGCCTGTTTTCCCTCCCTGCACTTGGTTCATCGTGTTCGTCTGTTTTCCCTCCCTGCACTTGGTTCATCGTGTTCGCCTGTTTCTCCTCCCTGCACTTGGTTCATCGTGCTCTCGTGGTATCGGTCTACCAAAGAGACGCCTAGAAGGCTAATTTGCGCTTCTATTTGTGTGACTGTATGTTATGCTTCCTGGTGCGTATGTGGTTGTTTCGTCCGAGACATTTCGCCCTATTAGAAAGTAATTTTAGACCGCAAACCTCAGCTCAGTAGTCTAGTCACGCCAAAATTGACCAATTTGGTCCATTTAAAGACCACTTGTGAGAATGTCAAATTGTCAAAATCGTACAGAAGCATTACGATCAACATAGTACCTGCGAATCCATATATCATTTTCGTCGGCAGACTAGCAAATCCGTTGCCCGTTCGGTGATATTTTATTTGTAGTAACTGCACAGTGCACACGTTAGAATAACAGTTGAGACTTATCAAAATAAAGAGATTAAGATTAAGATTTCATTTACTACATTGCTGGTTTAGCGATTGTCACAACCGCATACATCTCGCACAAAAATCTATCGAAATTACAGAACATCCATTTCGCTATGTGAGGCGACGGTTGACTGCCTTTGTGCATATCACCATGGCTGCCGACTGCCACTCTGTCACTGGTACCAATGCCGACGGCAGCGTTATTGTGCTGCGGCCTCCGGGGTGGTACGGCGCGGTACGATCCGCTGCATTGTGGCAGAGCGACCCGCTGCTGCCATATTGGCTGACCTCAATAGCCCGGGGCGCACTGCGCCACCTCTGGGGCAGCGGTCCGGCACGGCGGGCCTGTCAGATGAGCAGATGGATGAAGAGAGGAGAGGAGGGGAGGACGGGAGGAGAGAGGAGAGAGGAGAGAGGACGGGAGGAGACGGAGGAGACGGAGGAGAGAGGACTCGGTCGTCGGTCGGTCGGTTGGCCGGGGTCGATGTTTGAGTGGCCGGCTCTCTCGCGGCCGCTTTCCCACGCCGCAGCGCCATAAAGCTCCGATGTCTCCAAACAATCGTCCCGCTGCTCTGCTCTGCTCTGTCATGTGGTGTGATTTGCGATTTGACTGCCCACCTGTTGGCTGTTATCACCAACTGACGCGGTCGCGACTTGTCGACGTCCTGACCTGCATATACGAGTTACCTGTGCTGCCTGCATAGGGCCAGCTTATTGAGGGGAGATGCGAGCATAATGAATAGGATGTGCATTTGGATACTCTGCATTTTGCGTTAGGGATTTGTTGGTGGTCGTTACTTGACCGGTTGTTCATATATCTAGCTAGCCTTCGGCAGCAGCCGGCAGCCGGCACACTGGCCACTGGTGACTGACTATCGGTTATTGGCCAACCGTGTGGCTGAGCCAGCTGGGGGGATCGTTCTCCCGTCTACGGTCGTGTTCGCGGATTGAGCGTCAAGTTACGGCGTTTCTACCGTCACAGCGCTCTTCAAAGAGCCAACCACCAGCACGTGACGCTCGTGACGCGTGACGCGTGACTCCCCAACCCAGTTGGTGACGGCGCGTGACGCGCACGCGGCACTGGGGCACAGGCAGTGGCACAGACGGAACAGACGGCACCCCTCAGAGGCGTTTCTTCAGCCCGGTGGTTTTAGTTGTTACCGTGACCGGGGACGTGCGTGTGGGCTTGAATGTCGTTCCGCCTCAAATCGGCAGCGTTTGGAGTGTTGCACGTGAAGCGTTGCAGGGAGTGTCGGACCGTAGTGACTGTGCTCGAGTTGCCGTGATGCCTCGTATGAGCTCATCGCTGCAATAAGGCGGGCACCGTGCACGGCTGCAGTCGGCCGCTGGGTTGATTGTTTCGGCGGGCCTGGGAACAGACACAGTGTGCAGTGTGCAGTGGACTTTGCACTGGCCCGGACTATGGACCAGAGTACGAAAGCGAGACAGGACAGCCGGTCACGAGACTCTGAGTCGCACCAGAGTACGAAGGCGAGACAGGACAGCCGGTCACGAGGCTCTGAGTCGCACCAGAGTACGACAGCGAGACAGGACAGCCGGTCACGAGACTCTGAGTCGCACCAGAGTACGACAGCGAGACAGGACAGCCGGTCACGAGACTCGTGCGTGCGAGTCGTGCAGTGGGTTTTACGGAGATCTCGGGGCGGTGTTTGTGTGAGGATGTGGCCGGGACTGTCACGGGCGGCTGAGCGGTGCGGCGTGTCACTCCCCGCAGGCGGCTCCGAGGAAGCGCCCGGTGAGAATGGCCGGCCTTGGCCAGGATGCGCCTTCCCAGCCTTGGTCGTGCGGCGCGCGGCCGGCCGCGCTACGTCTACCACTTCCGGGCCGCGCGCCGGGTACCGCTCGGTGAGCTGGTGCAGCGTTTGTGGCTGCGCTGGGAGCCGGGAAGTTCTCTGTGGGTCAATTGGTCGCCGCCGGCGGGACTGGCGCTGATTTGATTCCCGTAAGCGGAGCGTAGCGGGGCCGTTTTTGCAGGCTGGGTCGAGTTCGGTCCACGCCTGCGTGGCGTTTCTGAGTCTGATCGCCCGTCTGTCGCAGCTGCTGCCCACCTGTGTGCTGTGTGCGTATTGTCTGTACCTTCTGTGTACCGTGAGTGCCGTCTGCTGCGACTACCGGCTGTGCAGCGCAGCTCACGTGCGGTGTATTGGGGAGCGCCCCCCATCCGGCAGATCACGTGTTGTATGTGGGGGAGCATACCACTGGCTCCAAGGCATGTGTACGGGCGCGGTGCCAGGCACCAGCTGTGCGCCACTGGCTCCAAGGCATGTGTGCGGGCGCGGCGCCAGACACCAGCTGTGCTGCCACTGACTCCAAGGCATGTGTGCGGGCGCGGCGCCAGACACCAGCTGTGCGCCACTGACTCCAAGGCATGTGTGCGAGCGCGGCGCCAGACACCAGCTGTGCTGCCACTGGCTCCAAGGCATGTGTGCGGGCGCGGCGCCAGACACCAGCTGTGCGCCACTGGCTCCAAGGCATGTGTACGGGCGCGGCGCCAGACACCAGCTGTGCTGCCACTGGCTCCAAGGCATGTGTGCGAGCGCGGCGCCAGACACCAGCTGTGCGCCACCGGCTCCAAGGCATGTGTGCGAGCGCGGTGCCAGACACCAGCTGTGCTGCCACTGGCTCCAAGGCATGTGTGCGAGCGCGGCGCCAGACACCAGCTGTGCGGCACTGGCTCCAAGGCATGTGTGCGAGCGCGGCGCCAGACACCAGCTGTGCTGCCACTGGCTCCAAGGCATGTGTGCGAGCGCGGCGCCAGACACCAGCTGTGCGGCACTGGCTCCAAGGCATGTGTGCGAGCGCGGCGCCAGACACCAGCTGTGCTGCCACTGGCTCCAAGGCATGTGTGCGAGCGCGGCGCCAGACACCAGCTGTGCGGCACTGGCTCCAAGGCATGTGTGCGAGCGCGGCGCCAGACACCAGCTGTGCGCCACTGGCTCCAAGGCATGTGTGCGAGCGCGGCGCCAGACACCAGCTATACCTCTTACCTCCCTTTGTGGGTATCCGGAGACGGCAGCCGCTGCAGAGGCAGGCGCTGCTGGCGGATCATGGTGGATCGATGGCGATCCTGGTGCGCCGCGGCGTGGGGCGGCGCGGCTGTGACGAACACGGCGCGGCTCCCCGTGTTGGATCCGGGACGGATTCAAAAGGCATCCCACGCGTCGGAAGCTCGCCGGAAACGGTTCCGGACCCGCCTCCGGACCCGCCTCCGCCTCCAAATGGCTATTACGGTTGGCTGACGTAAACTAGTTAGCGGTGGGCGGATCCGGCGGATCTATTATTTCTGTCGCAGGAATTGGCCTATCGATCAGACCGGCGCAACGCTTTCGCAGCGTTGTCGATGCCTGGGTGACATGAGATGGACATGTAACTGATTCCAGGCTCAGACAGTGGCGGATCCAGGGGGGGGGGGGGGGGGGTCACGGGGGTCATGACCCCCCCCCCTTGGGCCGTGAAGGGGCACCACCGCGCCGGGGGCACCACCGCGCCGGGGGCACCACCGCGCCGGGGGCACCACCGTCCCGGGGCACCATCAAAACCCCAAAATATAGAAAAAAATAAAGCAACAATGAAGCAAAAATCCAAAATAAAGCAAAAAAATCCAAAGTAAAGCAATAAATGCTGGGCCGCTACGCAGCGCACATCATTTGCAGTATTCTTTGAAACAAGGGCATCACCGCGCCGGTGTACCAGGGGCACCACCGGTGTACCAGGGGCACCACCGGTGTACCAGGGGCACCACCGCGCCGGTGTACCAGGGGCACCACCGCGCCGGTGCACCAGGAGCACCACTGCGCCGGTGTACCAGGGGCACCACCGCGCCGGTGTTCCAGGGGCACCACCGCGCCGGTGTACCAGGGGCACCGCCGCGCCGGTGCACCAGCGGCACCGCCGCGCCGGTGCACCAAGAGCACCACCGCGCCGGTGTACCAGGGGCACCACCGCGCCGGTGTACCAGGGGCACCACCGCGTTGGTGTACCAGAGGCACCACCGCGCCGTTGTGCCAGGGGCGCCACCGCGCCGGTGTACCAGGGGCACCACCGGTGTACCAGGGGTACCACCGGTGTACCAGGGGCACCACCGGTGTACCAGGGGCACCACCGGTGTACCAGGGGCACCACCGGTGTACCAGGGGCACCACCGGTGTACCAGGGGCACCACCGGTGTACCAGGGGCACCGCCGCGCCGGTGCACCAGCGGCACCACCGCGCCGGTGTACCAGGGGTACCACCGCGCCGGTGTACCAGGGGCACCACCGCGCCGGTGTACCAGGGGCACCGCCGCGCCGGTGCACCAGCGGCACCACCGCGCCGGTTTATCAGGGCACCACCACGCGGGGGCACCAGGGGCACCAACGCGCCGGTGTACCAGGGGCACCACCGTGCCGGTAGGCGGCCCTGTGTGGCGAGGGGAGGCACCGGGGCGCCGTGCCTCCTTGAATCCAGGAGGGAGAAATAATGGCCTGGTGCCGTCATGAAATCACAAGCATTGGTCGCTGGAGAGAAGAAAAAAATCTTCCAAATGATGCTAAATTAGAATTGCTAAATTATGCAAATAAAAATGTCCCGTCATGCCTCCCGTCCCTTGGGCTGAATGAAGGGGCACCAACGTGCCTTTATACCAGAGGCAACAACGTATCGGACTCGACGGGCCCTGAGCAGGCCCTCGGGAGTCGAGATCCGCTTCCATAGGTAGTGGAACAAGGGGGGGGGGGGAAGAAAATGTATGAGAGTGTCCATTTTGCGTAAATACCATTTGTAGTTGAGCCTTTGTGACACATTTTCTTCAAGCCCCTCCCTTCGCAAAATCCTGCCTATTTTTTAGTTCAAGAACATTTTTGAAGTCCGCTCGAGATGCCAAGCAATGTGATACACTGCAATTCTGCATCAGCCGGCTGGGGCCGCCCTTGACTGTACAAATTATATATTTTAACACCATCCGCGGCACTTTAAATGATAGAAAGGGCAACTGATATCAGATATGATAACTGATATTGCAAGTACCTATAGCCAACGTTTTGTCAACTGAAAAAAATGCTGAAATAGGGCACCCTCAAAATATAGTGGACCAAATCCGTTGAGTTTTAAGATTTGGGTATAGGTAGGGGCACCACTGTAATAGATGACCCCCCCCCCCCCTGAAGATTTTCTGGATCCGCCCCTGGGCTCAGATATGCTCCAAATTGGAATCTTGGATGCAATATTCAATGCAATTATTGTGGATATTAACGTCATGCAAGTTGCATGAATCGCACTAAAATGCTAAATGCGGTTTTCTGTTTATGGTAGTTTTGACTATGTTATGACTGTGTTGACAGAGGCGCATCATCTTAGTTTGATTAGGGCTTTGTGAATTAGCTTGAATCCCCTGTAGCTGATGTGTTGGCGTTTTTCACAGTGACAGAACTCTTGAATTTATAATTTAAAAGGGCCTTTGTCAAGTCATATTTTAATGAGCTTTTCATGCGAAGGATTAAGCGTCATTGCGCGTCGTACATTTTGACAAATTACAACAAGCGGTAGTTTCACCATGCGAGTCTGAAATGGTACGCCATCGGACTGGAGCCGTAGAGTGGACTGCATTGTGCAGCTGCGCCGAACCTTTTCCGGGCTGCCTACGCCCTGTGGCATACCGGGTCTGCAGACACTGGCCAACTAGCCACCGACCACCAGCACTTTCCGGACCAGGGCCTGTGCAGTGGCTGCACTTTCCGCACCAGGGCCTGTGCAGTGGCTGCACTTTCCGGACCAGGCCCGTGCAGTGGCTGCACTTTCCGGACCAGGGCCTGTGCAGTGGCTGTACTTTCCGGACCAGGGCCTGTGCAGTGGCTGCACTTTCCGGGCCAGGGCCTGTGCAGTGGCTGCACTTTCCGGACCAGGGCCGTGCAGTGGCTGCACTTTCCGGACCAGGGCCTGTGCAGTGGCTGCACTTTCCGGACCAGGGCCTGTGCAGTGGCTGCACTTTCCGGACCAGGCCCGTGCAGTGGCTGCACTTTCCGGACCAGGGCCTGTGCAGTGGCTGTACTTTCCGGACCAGGGCCTGTGCAGTGGCTGTACTTTCCGGACCAGGGCCTGTGCAGTGGCTGCACTTTCCGGACCAGGGCCTGTGCAGTGGCTGCACTTTCCGGACCAGGGCCTGTGCAGTGGCTGCACTTTCCGGACCAAGGCCGTGCAGTGGCTGCACTTTCCGGACCAGGCCCGTGCAGTGGCTGCACTTTCCGGACCAGGGCCGTGCAGTGGCTGCACTTTCCGGACCAGGGCCTGTGCAGTGGCTGCACTTTCCGGACCAGGGCCTGTGCAGTGGCTGCACTTTCCGTACAGCCATTGCACATTTATCCCCCAGCCACTCGCCACCCTGCCCCGCCCGGTGCCCGGACCGCTGGCATTTGTCTGCCCCCGCCGCCCTCGGCTGCTCTCGCCGTCTGCCGGTCTGCCTGTCGCGCGACAAAGACCGGCTGTCAGACGGAGACGTATATGGACAGCGGCGGCGAAACAGGACGACCCGCTCCGCCGCCGTGGTGCCGCAATCGGAACGGCGATCCGCCGGAACTGGCTCCATTCGTCATGCTTCCGTCGGATAAGTGCATTGCTGAGTTATCAAGGTATGTCCACTAGGACGACACATGCAGCATCCTTGCACGGAACGTCGTGGTGGGGGGATAGGGCACGAGGTGAGCGGATGACTCGGTGCAAACGGTGCGATGTTTCCGCTCCGCTGGGCGCGGCGAAAGGCTGTGTCAGTGTCTGTGTGTGTGATAACGGTGCTGTTGCCGGTAGAGCGGGTCGCTCGCCTGTTTTGCTGGTGTCGGCGGGCGGTACGGCAGACCGCTGTTGACGCCTGTTTTGCTGGTGTCGGCGGGCGGTACGGCAAACCGCTCTCGCTCGCCTGTTTTGCTGGTGTCGACGGGCGGTAGGGCAAGCCGCTGTCGCTCGCCTGTTTTGCTGGTGTCGGCGGGCGGTACGGCAAGCCGCTGTCGCTCGCCTGTTTTGCTGGTGTCGGCGGGCGGTACGGCAAGCCGCTGTCGCTCGCCTGTTTTGCTGGTGTCGGCGGGCGGTACGGCAAGCCGCTGTCGCTCGCCTGTTTTGCTGGTGTCGGCGGGCGGTACGGCAAGCCGCTGTCGCTCGCCTGTTTTGCTGGTGTCGGCGGGCGGTACGGCAAGCCGCTGTCGCTCGCCTGTTTTGCTGGTGTCGGCGGGCGGTACGGCAAGCCGCTGTCGCTCGCCTGTTTTGCTGGTGTCGGCGGGCGGTACGGCAAACCGCTGTCGCTCGCCTGTGTTGCTGGTGTCGGCGGGCGGTACGGCAAACCGCTGTCGCTCGCCTGTTTTGCTGGTGTCGGCGGGCGGTACGGCAAACCGCTGTCGCTCGCCTGTTTTGCTGGTGTCGGCGGGCGGTACGGCAAACCGCTGTTGACTGCTGCACTCTGTGCTGGTCTCTTATCACGATTTATCTCATCTCCTCGCATCGAGTCCCGACAAAACAACAATAAGATCATATACAGTTCTGCCGCAGGGCTCAACGAGTTTCAGTTTCAGACTGAGAGGCGCAGTCGGCCGAAAGCGGCGGTGCTGCGGGGCATTGTTTGCCTCAAGGTCGCACGTCGCGAAGGTTCGTCAGAGATAATTGTGCCTAACAAAACAGCTGAAGGCTCATTATGCCCTTGTTGCTGGCTCGGTACGGTGTTGTTAATGGTATGCCATCACAGCCGAGTGGTGTGTCACAGCGCTGGGAAGCCACTCGCGGCAGTGCAGGGAGAGGGAGAGGGAGGGAGAGGGACGGCTCGGTGTGCTGCACCTCTGCACAGTCAACTGGTGTCGTATGGTCGTCTGCAGTGTTCCATGCCACGCTGTTGCTGGGTGACTGCATGCGGCTCCCTATCGCGCCCCATCCCCATCGCCTCCTGGGATGTACCAGGCAGTGCACGAGCCGGGAATTGGTGGCTCATATACTGAAAGGCTGTACGTCACTGCCTCGCCTACGCATGGTTTGTGACCGGATAAATTACGTAGATATCTGCTGACGTCATATACGTAACCACCTTCCGAAAGTAGGTGGGGACGGAAGCACTTTGAAGTCGATTCTTTCCATGCAACGCCCATAGGCGTAATGTTAAAATGCGAAAATGTTACTGGGGACTGATCCCCAGTGACCCCAGTGGTGGTTACACGCCTGGCTGACGTCGCAAGTCTATATAAAGGAATCTGATTATGTAGGGTAGTCTCATTCCTATATAACCGGCGTTAGGATCTATCAGCAAACGTGAAATGTCTGACGTTGCAACAACAATGCAACAGTGCAGTAAAGGGATCTGTATGGGTTGATGGTACGCCTAGAGTTCGGATCGCTCAGCAAACTGTGGCGCGTCCTGCTGATTGTTCCGCTCCCCACTTCCCATCCCCACTTCGCTCTCCTTTCCTCCCCTGCCCGGTCCGCTTAGACCCGGTCCGGTATCGATCGGTGGCAGCGGTGGCCGGTCCCATTCATTGTCCGCCAGCCAATGGGCGGCGGCGGTGGCGGCGGCGGCGGCGGCGAGCGTCACTCTCAGAAGTCGGCGGCTGTCGGCGGCGCCGTTCAGGAACCACCGTGCGCCCACCGCCCAACGCCCGGCGGACAAACGGTGAAGCCGGGCTGGTCACTGCGCTCAGACAAAGGACCGAAGGCAAGCCGGGGATAAGGTTAGAGTGTGTGATTGAAGTGTTGTGAAAGTAGTGTTGCGCGAGGGATTGCGTCCACTCGGGAAGGCGGTGACGGTCCAGCCGGACGCCGTTCCGCTGTCCCGCTGTCCGGTCTTGTGTCCGGTCCCGAGGCCGCCCGCTGGTGACGTGTCCTGGTGCGGTCCTGGTCCCGCGGTCTGCTGCCGGGCGGCGCTGGGCCGGTACAGGCGTACCGAACGCGTGCGAGTCCCCCTCGCACGGCTGATGGCCAGAGGGCGTTGCCGCCGCCCGCCCGCAGGCCGACTGCGGGCAGCTGTGGCCCTGTGATTCAGTAGGCGTCTGTCTTTGTGTGTGGGTGGCCCGCCGTGGCCCGCCCGCAGGCCGACTGCGGGCAGCTGTGGCCCTGTGATTCAGTAGGCGTCTGTCTTTGTGTGGGGGTGGCCCGCCGTGACCCGCCCGCAGGCCGACTGCGGGCAGCTGTGGCCCTGTGGTTCAGTAGGCGTCTGTCTTTGTGTGGGGGTGGCCCGCCGTGACCCGCCCGCAGGCCGACTGCGGGCAGCTGTGGCCCTGTGATTCAGTAGGCGTCTGTCTTTGTGTGGGGGTGGCCCGCCGTGGCCCGCCGTGACCCGCCGTTGTGCCCCCAGGCGATGTGTTTCTCGACGTGCCGCGCTCGTTCCCGCGGCGTGCCAGCGGCGGCATGGAGCAGCTGAGCTCGAGCGGCCGGCCGCCGCGCTCCCGGAGCGCCTCGCCGGCTCCGGCCCGCAGCACCCCAGCCACACCGGCTACACCCAGGTCAGTGTGGCGCACAGCCGGGCTGACCTATCTAGTTTCTACAGGCAAGGTAGGGGGCAGGTCAGTATCGGCAGAGACCAGTGTGGTTCACCAAGGTGTCCCCGTCTCTCTCATGGTCTATGTGTTTGATGCACCAGCATAATCCTAACCATCATCATATCGGCACATCATTATTCTATCATCTATCATCATTCCATCACCGCCATCATCATAATCTCCACCGTGTCGCCCGCCGGCATTTCACTCTTTCACCCAGCATTTTCAGCGGCTGATTGCCCGATAGTTGAGCCCAGCTACTACCCTCCCCTTCCCCGCGTAGCGTGCCTTCTGTGGACCGCTAACCACCACAGCGCGACACAAGTATCCCGTAGCCACAGCGTCGCCCCCTGGCTCAGGCCGGTGCGTGACGCATTCCGCCCACCCGAGTCCACTCGCCAACCCGCCTGCCCACCACTGCATGGGCTCCGCCACCGGGGGTGGGAGGGGGGGGGGGGGGCATGTCCCCCCAACTTCAAAGTTGGTGGGGACAGAGTGTCTTTTGTCCCCCCCCCCCAACTTTGAGCACATAACACTGCCCTCAAATTGCAAGCACCTCAAACTTCAATACACACCTCAAGCACCTTCAACAGTAAGAATAGTTATCGAGGATTTTTTTTTCTCGCGCCGCTCCGCGGCGCAATTGCAATACCACAATTGTATACGGGTTAAAATAAAATTATAAATTCGCACAGTTTCGCGGCGAATTTGTTTTGTTTATATGTTGCTACTTTCCTATATAATTGGGCAAAATATTTCGCTTTATCGCATTTTTTACCGCACTCTTAAACGCAAAAAAAGACTATGTCATAGAGGAAAAAATGCATATCCAGGGCATAAGATGCAAAATTTTCGCGCCGGCGCAATTCCTTTAAGGGAATGTTTCACCTTTCTGGAAGTTGTCAAATATACGCCGGTTGTAGTGAAAAATATGAAGTAAGTGCTGCTGAAAACGATGGTGATTTTTTTCTTCTCGAAAACCTCAATTAACTTCTACAAATTAAGTTTTAATATTTGCTTTGATGAAGTCATATTGAGATATAGACCGCCGCTGATTGGCTGACAAAGTGGGATTGGCTGAAAAAGTCGCTGTCAGCCAATCAGCGGCGGCACTAGCCTAGACTCCATTTTGCAAACTATAAATTGTATTGCTTAAAAACTGTTAAGTTTTTGGGAAAATGACCTTAGTAATTTAGACATTTAAATAACGGCCGAAAATAATGGCTATCTCAGTTTAAAACTAATACAAAGGTGAAACATTCCCTTTAAGGGTTCCGGGGCTTGGGCCCAAACAAATATTGGAAGTTAGTATAGCTGATTCCAAACTGGTGTCGCTGGTTCCAAAGTTGAAATCCCCTCCAAATAGCTGATTATAAACCCCTCGGTTTACTTACTCCAGCTCCTAAAAGTGTTGGTATGGCCCATGCCATATCTGCCATACTGCATTCTCCATTCTTGTAACGCGCCTTTTCATCCGTTTTGTTTGTCCCTTTCAACGCTTGGGAAGGGGCCCTTTCGAGCACCCCCCCCCCCCCCCCTCCCCCTGGACGAAATCCTGGCTTCGTGCCTGTGTGGACTGTGGTTAATTAACAGGGCCATGCCACTGCAACTCAGCAGTAATGCGTATGTATAAGTCGCTCAGCTTTTTTAGAAGCGGAAAGGACGCTAACTTAGTCATCACGTCACCTCTCTATAGGCAGTGGCGTCGCCACAAAATTTTGAGGGGGGCAGCCATGGGTTTTGGGGCCAACCCCATTGGGCTAATGTTAAAGTTCTGCGAATCTAGGGGGGGTCGGATTCGGACTCCGGCCGGAGCGATCCTGGGGGGGGGGGGCGCCCCAGCCCCCCCCCCCCCCCCGGTGTCGACGCCCTTGTCTCTAGGTACCACTGACACAGCAAGTAGCAGAGGCAAGAAGTATCCTGAGCAAGTTGGCAGTGGCGCAAGCAGGGGGTCAAAAGGGTCAGCTGACCCCCCCCCCCCCGAAATTTATGAGTGGCACGCATCAAAAGGACCCGTATTCTGGCCCATACCTGGCAGGGGCCCGGTCTTGGTCAGGCCTGATCGAGGCAGGGGCCCGGTGCGGGCAAAGGCGTGATATGGGGCCCGGTCAGGACGAGGGCCCGATCCTTGATATTCTTGATGCGGGCCCATACCTGGCAGGGGTACGATTTTGGTCAGGTCCGAGCGAGGCAGGGGCCCGGTGCCTGCAGAGGCGTGATATGGGAGCCGGTCAGGTCGAGGGCCCCGTCACAACAGGGTCCGGTCCATGCAAATTATTTGATACGTGCCCCTTCCTGATAGGGGCCCGTTCCTGGTATGGGCCCAATCGAGGCAGGAGCCCGGTGCTGGCAGAGGCGTGATATGGGGCCCGGTCAGGACGAGGGCCCGGTCACAACAGGGCCGCTCTCGCATTTTTATTTATACGGGCCCGTTACTGGTAGGGGTCCGATCAAGGCAGGGCCCGGTGCTGGCAGAGGCGTGATATGGGGCCCGGTCAGGTCGAGGGTCACGGCAGGGCCCGGTCCTTGCAAATTATTTATACGAGCCCGTTCTTGATCATGCCCGATCGAGGCAGGGGCCCGGTGCTGGCAAAGACGTGATATGGGCCCGGTCACAACAGGGCCCGATCCTTGCAAATTCTTGATACGGACCCGTTCTAGTGACACAGGCCCGTTCCGGGTAGGGGCCCGGTCTTGGTCAGGCCCGATCGAGGCAGGGGCCCGGTGTTGGAAAAGGCGTGATATGGGGCCCGGTCAGGACGAGGGCCCGGTATTAGCAAAGTATTGATAGCACGGGCCGGTTCCTGATAGGGGCCCGGTCTTAGTCAGACCCTTTCGGGCAGTGGCCCGGTGCTGGCAAAGGCGTGTATCAGGGGCCCGGTCAGGTGAAGAGCCCGGTTCCCACCATATCCCATATACTCGTTATATCTCGTTGAGCTCATGAATCCACGTCCCCCCAACTTCAAACCTGTGTCGGAGCCCTTGCACCACTGGATGGTAGTTGTATGGTATGCGACCTGTACGTATGGACCTGAACGTGTACTGTCCCAGCTGTGTATGGTATGCGACCTGTACTTGCTCTACCCTTGACAGTATCTGAACAAATCATCGGCAGGATCCTATCCCCATTTTTCTCCGATGTCATTGTTCCTGTGACACATCTGCCCCCCCCCCCCCACACACACACAGGTGTGTTAACACTGTGCAGCAACACCTGCGGCGCTGGCTCGCCTACTGTGATCTGTGTATGACTCATACATGCCGGTCAGCCCTGTTTTACCACTGCGGCAGCGGGCAGTGGCGTCCCTGCTATCACCCCTGCTCCCTGCACTGGGTGACCCAGTGTCGGTCCTCACTTTGCACCGGCCCGGTCCTCGCTTTGTTCCGGTCCTCGCTTTGTTCCGGTCCTCGCTTCGTACCGGCCAGGTCCTCACTCACTTTGCACCGGTGTAGTCCTGACTTTGCAGCTGCCCGGTCCTCGCTTTGCTCCGGTCGTGTCCTCACTTTGCACCAATATGCTGCTCGTTTTTCATTGCTGCCTCGGACGGTCGTCGGTCGGGATGTTGCCTACCGCTGACAGTTCGCGGCGGCCGCCCTGCGTGCTAGTGGCGCGTTAATCCCGGCTGGAGTGGGCGATGTCGCGCGGTGACTAACTAACTAGTCTCTGCATGGACCGCCGCCCGTCACCGCGTGTGACAGCCGCGCGACGGCCCGTGTATGTGTGGTGAAACCCGCTTTTCGTGTGCTGTCGTGTATAGCCACCTGGCTAGTGTTCTGTCTGTCTGTGCTCCTCTTTCGCTGTTTCCCGCCCTGAATGTCTGACCAGGGGCGGCGGATTCGGGGGGGGGGGGGGGCAGCGGGGCAGCCGCCCCCGCTGGCAAAATCAAGTGGGGGCAAAACTATCTTCCCCCATCTTCCGTAGTCGAAAATTACATATCCTTTACCATATATGGTAAAAATGATGAGCACTGCAAAAGTTTAAAAATAAAATAAAAAATATACTTCATATGGCAGTAAAATATGGTAGCTTGTCCTTGAGGCAAAAGTGACGCAACGCAGGTTTAAACAATATTGGCGGGAGCACTGAACTCTATAACATGGAACGCGCTTTGGCCGGAAGACTGGTCTAATGCCGGCCGCCATCTTGTGCGGACCAAAAAGGCGGCCGGGCGCGCGGCCGTCCGTGTTAAAGGATGGGGAGGCGGGTACACCGGCTGACATTTTACACTATATTGAGCGAACTACTTGTGGTAGCGCAGTATGACTACCACTAAAACGTTCCAAATTGAATGGAGAATGATTCTAGGTGTTCATATTTATTTATTTTTCGTGAAAAAAAACGAAAAAATATGAACACCTAGAATCATTTTCCATTCAATTTGGAACGTTGTAGTGGTAGTCATATTGCACTACCACAAGTAGTTCGCTCAATATATTGCAAAATGTCAGTCGGTGTACCCGCCTCCCCATCCTTTTTAACGCGGGCGGCCGCGCGCTTGGCCGCCTTTTTGGTCCGCACAGATGGCGGCCGGCATTAGACAGCCCGGTCGGTAGGGGTCCGCGGCGATTGCTTCCCCGTGGGCGGGAGTCATAAGCAGACGACCGATCATTGTGGATCAGTGATGAAGCGGGCGCGGCGTCAGTCATCCTTAGACGGATTCGTGAGGAAGCGGTAAGTTAAACCCAGTACCTAACTAGTAAGTAAGTCAATTTTCAGTTTTCATATTCCCATATCAAGGAACCTAATATTCACACTCCATTCCCCAAATTGACATTGTCCTTTTTCTTTACAACCACAATCGGCGCCGTCAGGTTTTTTGATATTTGTGTATAAGGACGCGTGTAATTCTACTTGAAGGTACATATTGTGATGATTGACTATCGCCTATCGGCGTGACTGGCGTCACCAACACTTTCAGCCGTGACCGTATGTAGTGAGTATGTAAGAAGGTTAGTAGGTAGGTAAGTACTAAGGACGGTAACGGTGGGGCTGGCGTCACCGTCCGGGGCTGGCGTCACCCTCGCGGCCGGGCAATCAAATCAAGGTTCAGGTTACTATCACCGTTGTTGGTCTGAGTCATGGGGAAGCTTAATGACGTCACCAGATACGAGCGAATCTTAGGCCGCCCCGATTTAATAGCTACGAGCGGTAGGCCGAACCGATCGGAATTAATTAAACTTAACTAATCTAACCTAACCTAACCCCGCCATTAGGTCCGATCGGTCGGCCTACAGCTCGTAGTCATTAAGTCCGATCGGGTCGGCCTTCAGCTCGTAGTCATTAAGTCCGATCGGGTCGGCCTACAGCTCATAGCCATTAAGTCCGATCGGGTCGGCCTACAGCTCGTAGCCATTAAGTCCGATCGCGACGAAACCTACTGCTCGTAGCCATTAAGTCCGATCAGGTCCGCCTAAGATTCGCTCGTAGCCAGAATCTGGTGACGTCATTAAGCTTCCCCATGACTCCAGACCAACAACGGTGATAGTAACCTGAACCTTGATTTGATTGCCCGGCCGCGAGGGTGACGCCAGCCCCGGACGGTGACGCCAGCCCCACCGTTACCCTAAGGACTAAGGCAGGGTATATTGAAGGGACTAAGGTACCTCTCTCCGAAATGGAAACAACATATGGTAGCATATATGGTAGCACAGTATGACGTCATGAGGTAGTATGGCAGCACTATAAATGCAATTGCATTGTGCACAGCGACAGTGCTGCCTGGATTCGAACTTCTGTCTCGAATGTCGACGCGAGGAGGGCGGCACAGCCGCCCTCCGAATACAACGGGGGGCCGGAGGCGGAGCCCCCCGTTAGGTCTCGTAGCGAACCAATCTCCTGCCTGGGGTTAGGTCAGGTTCGATTATGTTGCCATTTTATTCTGATCAGAGTTGAAAATGACAACATAATCGAACCTGACCCAGGCGGGAGATTGGCTCGCTACGAGACCTAACGAGGGGCTCGGCCCCCGGGCCCACCGTTGTATTCGGAGGGCGGCTGTGCCGCCCTCCTCGCGTCGACATTCGAGACAGAAGGCGGCTGTGCCGCCCTCCTCGCGTCGACATTCGAGACAGAAGTTCGAATCCAGGCAGCACTGTCGCTGCGCACAATGCAATTGCGTCTTATAGTGCTGCCATAATACCTAATGTGCTACCATATATGCTACCATATGTTGTTTACATTTCGGAGACAGGTACCATATTTACCAAACCTACAAACCTACTTAGATTACCAATACTAAGTAGGTTTTTAGGTTTGTAGGTTTGTAGGTTTGTAGGTTTGTAGGTTTGTAGGTTTGTAGGTTTGTAGGTTTGTAGGTTTGTAGGTTAGGTTAGGCTAGGCCAAACGTTTCGTTGACGCCAGAGTCACCAATGCCAGATCTCGATCACTTGATGACGCCTGTCCCACCGATACTCCCATGCCCCCATGCTCCCTCCCCCCCCCCCTTGGCAAGCTTTAATATTACCGTCTTTGGGCGTTGCATGGAAAGAATCGAGTTTGAAATATCTCCGACTGCACCCCCCCCCCCCTCTCCCTCGGCAGGTGAAAAGGTATTGTGGCCCCTCCCTGAGCAAAATCCTGGCTACGTGCCTGAACTGAATTGATCGAAGTCTTGCCCCCCCCCCCCCCCCCCCATGTCAAAATCAAATCCGCCG
>JAXIVJ010000124.1:396766-398229 GCA_036785665.1 Chirona hameri | reverse complement strand
AATTTTACGAATGCTTGGCAAGCATTAGTGATGCAAATGTATTTGTTTATCTAATGGAGGGAATTTCGGGAACCAAATTTTGCAGGTTAAATCGGACACGCTTAATCGACCGATACACACCAAAAAACTCCCATATTGGCCTGCGAGGTGGCAATGTCCCTTTAAAGGAACTGTCCCACCTTTGTGAAAGTTGTCGAATCACACTTAATTGTATGTCTACATGTCAGGTGAGGTCAGCTGAACATGCTCGTGAACTTTTTCCCCCGAAAAAAATGTGTCGTCGAGGGGCAGCAGCTATGCGCCCCTAACTCAGCTAAAATATACATTATGTGAGGCTGAACTGCAGCAGCAATGGATGCGATACTACTCTGTTTTGTGTTTGCAGCTGTCTCCCTTTGCACACGTGCCATTTATATGTAGCCGTTTTTCAATGGATCCGTCGGTAGCTCGTTCCTATACAAAACGCGCACAGATGTGTGTGTTTTTCGGTTGTCATATGCTGTTCAGCCGCACAGCGAGCCACCACAGTGGCTTCTACGGCCCACCACAGTGGCTTCTACGGCCCACCACAGTGGCTTCTACGGCCCACCACAGCGGCTTCTACGGCCCACCATGGGAGAACGGTCGGGTGAACGAGCGCGCGCGGTGCACAGGATACGTCTGTTCTGGACGCGTCGTGGGTGGCTTCCTGTCCGTTGACTTCACGGGTGCCTCGGTGTATGAAGCCAGCCACGCATGTCTGGCGCAGTGTACAAAGCCGTCCACTCGACACTGAGGCCAACGAAACTACTCCCTCCCGACCCTCCCGGCGCTAGAGACGACGCATAATTGACGGGGAATCCATGACTTGAGGTTATTCCGGAATTCACGCCGCCTTCTATCTTGGCCTGATGGTCTCCGCGGTGGTGCCCTCTTCCCACGTGGACTGTGTCCACCTGCCGGGCCCAGCTCGGCAAGCCGATACCCCCCCCCCCCCCCGCGCCGGCCACCACGGCAGAGCCGGCTACCAGCGGCAGCCGAGAGCCGGCCGCTGGAGCCCACCACCGCCCGCCCGTATTCAACTCACCTTGAACTAACGCCATCTTGGACACGCTAGTCTGGCCCTGTATAGCGCCGCCGTGCGCTGTGGTGTGGCTTTGTACCTGGCCGCCGTGCGCTGTGGTGTGGCTTTGTACCTGGCCACTGACCGCAGTCCAGTCCGCAGTCGCAGGGCAGGCGCGGAGATGCGATTTTTGTCTCGGCTCTCCTTGGCGCTGGCCCAATCGGCTTAACATGGAGAGACCTTCATGTTTGTGAGACAGAGGAAAGATAACTAGAAAGACCCATCATTCTGCAGAATAACTTATTGGTGCTGTGATGAAAAACAAAATGGCTGGTATTTGATACACACCTGTTGCTCCATTTAAGGCAGTTTCTTTTTAACTTTAGCACTTTTTTAACTTTAGCACTATTGCTGAAGACGA
>JAXIVJ010000124.1:359266-384266 GCA_036785665.1 Chirona hameri | reverse complement strand
TGGTGGCCGGCGCAGTCCGCCTGGGGCGGGCCTGCTGTCCTGCCGACTGTTGGGCGGCGGCCCGCTGGTCGCCGATGGTGGCCGGCGCAGTCGGCCTGGGGCGGGCCTGCTGTCCTGCCGACTGTTGGGCGGCGGCCCGCTGGTCGCCGATGGTGGCCGGCGCAGTCCGCCTGGGGCGGGCCTGCTGTCCTGCCGACTGTTGGGCGGCGGCCCGCTGGTCGCCGATGGTGGCCGGCGCAGTCGGCCTGGGGCGGGCCTGCTGTCCTGCCGACTGTTGGGCGGCGGCCCGCTGGTCGCCGATGGTGGCCGGCGCAGTCGGCCTGGGGCGGGCCTGCTGTCCTGCCGACTGGAGCCCGGCTGGAAGATATGCCCGGCTGGCTGATATGTCCTGTCCAACCCACTGGAGTGGAGTCATCGCCGACAGGAGACGTAACTCGGAGAGACGGAGAGGATGTAGTCACGGTGCGGACAGTTTGTGCCAAAGTTGGGATCACCAAACGCTGAAGTGGCCCACGAGAGAGATGGAACTTTGACGGTTCGAAACGAGTGTGTTGTGTTTCAGTTTTGCTGAGGTTTGGGGAGCGCTTGTGTCGCGCCAGCTTGCACGGAATCTGCAAACTTGAAAGTGTTGTTTATACAGGATGCTTGCAACTTTCAGCACTGCAATATGTATGTATGTATGTATTTACATCGTGCCATCGGTCCATGCACACATGGCTATTCTGATTGGCGAGTCAATTCGACGAACATTAGGACAAGAGGCGCACACACACACACACACACACACACATGTATACATTCCTGCTGCATCTCACTTCCGGTCACATCTAATCATTATCAGTCCCACTCTGCTTTGTGAGCAGATGCTCTCGGAGCTCGGGTCTAAAGCGCCGCGGACCCATATCGCGGAGACTGCGGCAGAGCGTTGTAAGCTGTGACGGCTGATAACAGAAAGCGGCGTCGTCCCGAGTCTGTGCGTATCACGGGTCTGTCCAGCCGGTCGGCCTGTCTGGTCACGCGGTGGTGAATATCGCCGCGAGTCACCAGGCTACTACTGTACAGCGACTCTGGCTGGCCGGCGGACACAATTTGTTTTAACAAAGTCAGCGAATGGTACTGGTGCAGATTTCCCACCGTCAACCAATTCAGGTCTTTCAGCACGTCACTGATGTGATCGTACTTACGACGGCCGGAGATGACTCGTGCGCCAAAGTTAAGCATTTTCTGCAGCCGTGCCATTTGTGTGATGCCGCATACACCATACACACTGATATAACGATGCTACTGAATAACGGTGCTGAAAGCCAATCGTTCACCGGGGATGTACTTTTGCATCGATGGCTGAGATATTAATCGACAGAACTGTTTACAATTGACCTCTGAGGGTTCTCTAATCGCTTAGCGTTTTTCGTTTTTTTTTGTGTGTTGTAAACAACAGAACTCTAAAAGACATTGCGAGATGCTCAGGATTAGGGTACTGCAAACTGCAATTCAGGATATTGGACAAACTACACCGTGCAGAAGGCAATGGCTAGTCGACCCCGTCTGTAACTGGTTTGGGTTTTATCTGGCATTCGACACAGTCCACAGTAGTCACTAGTCACCGACTCCCATTACACTATGCCTAACGCAATGGCCTGTGTAGTGTGTAGTGCTGCTGTGGTGTGACAGGTGGTGTTGTGGCCATGTATAGTGCAGCATGTGGTGGCAGCTGTGCCGTGCAGCGTGTGGCGTGTGGCGTGTGTCGTGTGTATGGTGGCCAGCAGCGTGTGTCGTGTGTGTGGTGGCCAGCAGCGTGTGGCGTGTGTATGGTGGCCAGCAGCGTGTATCGTGTGTGTGGTGGCCAGCAGCGTGTGTCGTGTGTGTGGTGGCCAGCAGCGTGTGGCGTGTGTCGTGTGTCGTGTGTGTGGTGGCCAGCAGCGTGTGTCGTGTGAGTGTGGTGGCCAGCAGCGTGTGTCGTGTGTGTGGTGGCCAGCAGCGTGTGGCGTGTGGCGTGTGAGTGTGGTGGCCAGCAGCGTGTGTCGTGTGTGTGGTGGCCAGCAGCGTGTATCGTGTGTGTGGTGGCCAGCAGCGTGTGGCGTGTGAGTGTGGTGGCCAGCAGCGTGTGTCGTGTGTGTGGTGGCCAGCAGCGTGTGTCGTGTGGCGTGTGAGTGTGGTGGCCAGCAGCGTGTGTCGTGTGTGTGGTGGCCAGCAGCGTGTGTCGTGTGTCGTGTGAGTGTGGTGGCCAGCAGCATGTGGCGTGTGTCGTGTGTCGTGTGTGTGGTGACCAGCAGCGTGTGTCGTGTGTCGTGTGTGTGGTGACCAGCAGCGCGTGTCGTGTGTGTGGTCACCAGCAGCGCGGCCGGCTGGGTCTCTGTGTGGCCAGCGATGCAGTGCAGTGGCCACAGCTCAGCAGTACGCGCGTATCGGGCCGGGCCGCGCGGAAGTGGTCTCCGTATGTGTGCCTCGCGGCGGTGGCATGTTGTGTGTCTTATCAACTGCTGCGGTCAGCGGTCGCTGCACTTCTGCTGTCTCGTCACGGTCGAGGTCAAACCGTCTCCACCATGCACCGAACAGACTTATGACGCTTCAAGTGGCGGTTATTGCCCTCCAGTCAAATGCTAAAGGTTGATGGCATGCTGGAGCGTCACTGGGACACGTAAAATATCAATGAAAATACGCATCCATGTACATAATTTATTTACACACACACGTGCATACGTCCTCAGTCTTACATACAGTGAGACGTTTTGCATGTCACGCTTGCATGTCACGCTGGGGCCCTCTCGGCCAAAGCCCAAAAAGGTGCGAAATGGTATCTCCTTGGATTTAGGCCTCTATATTTTGCAGGGTCCCTAAATGGTCGCTGAAAAACGTCGGACAGGCCCATGTTGACAGACCCTATGCGTAGATTGACTGATAAGTACGTATTCTGATATAAAATAATTTGCGGCAACTGACTACACCTTTGGCACCATGAGAAGTCAGGGTTGGCATAGTTTTGCCCACTGGCCAGTTTTGCCCGGTTAAAACCATGGTTAAAACCGTGCAGCTAAAACTAGTTTGCCCACTCGGGCAAGACTAGGTGGGCAAAACTTACTGCTAGGGGGCAAAACTCTTTGGCTTCAAGGATCCATTTACAGAAGTAGATAGGCAAAACTGTATTAGAAAGCAAATTATGGAAACTAAATGCAGTTTTGGGGTTACTCGGAGTACCCGTCGTTTTGGGGTTACTCGGAGTCACCCGTCGTTTTGGGGTTAGTTTTGGGGTTACTCGGAGTCACCCGTCGTTTTGGGGTTACTCGGAATCACCCGTCGTTTTGGGGTTACTCGGAGTCACCCGTCGTTTTGGGGTTACTCGGAGTCCCCCGTCGTTGGTCGTCATGCTGGCTCGATGGCGTCATAGGCTTTACACGCAAACTTCAGGTCAACTGGTTCTTTTGGAGGTAATCGCTCTGTGAGCTAATCCATGGGAGTTCCCTATGCGCTTGGTAGGTCACCCCCCCCCCCATTTTGTGTTTGGCCTATCACATTTTGCTGTATGTAAAGGTATTTAATGTTATAAAGATTTGCCAGCTGTGAACCCACTAACTTGGAAAGGTGATTCTCCAGTATTGAAACCACTATTTTGCGGCAAAATTTTTGCCCCACCATCTTTTTTTGGGAACAACTCCAGTTATGAGCTCTGAGCTAATATGTGAGATTATGGTACCAATGAGAGCTCAAACAAAAATTACACCTGTCTCATTGTCGTTTCTGGGACTTGCTTGCCGAAACCCATGCATTTTCCTCCCAGAAAAGGGTGGGGTGGGACTTGCCACCCACCCCCTCGATTTTTCGAGAATAACTCGCGTAGTTTCCAACCGATTGCGATGGAACTTTCAGTACCCTACGTTTGAACACTTTGACACATACTCTGAAATTTTGAACTTCTAACCCACATGACCCGTGACCTATGACCTGTTTCTCAAGGTCATGTCAGGCGCAACTGGCGTCCCGCAGTATCGATGCTTGTAACTTGTGCAGTTTCCGAGTGTTTGTTGTTCAGGAACATATGTACATATGTTCCCAGGAGACGGTTGTGATTTCCACTGAGATTGTGACGTCGATTGACCTTTTCAGAGGTCAACCGATGCCATTGATCTCCGATGACATCAGATTACTTTTTTTGGGCTTCTGGCGGTTTCTAGGACATTTTGTGACGCTGATTTCAAATTTGAGATCCATTTTACTTAATTATATGTTCTACTGGGGTCATGCGCTTCCACAAGTCAACCAAGGTCACTGACCTCAGATGACCTGCCATGACCTTTTTGGAATTTGGCAGGTTTTTAGGACATGTTGTGACGCTGATTTCAAATTTGGTCCCCATTAAGCATTATGAAATTCTCATTCACGATTCTATCTCGATACAATTCAATTTATACGCATTTACAATTTGGATGACTTTTGGGTCATTGACATGACCTCAGAGGTCACATAATGCCCCAATACCTTAAAATCGGGTATCAGCGGCTTCCTCTCGTCACAAGCAATACGCTCGTCTTTTAATCGAAGCTCTAGCTCAATTAGGGACGACACGCTAAGGGGGGGGGGGGGGGGTCGTACCAACCCCCTACCCGAACACGTAATGATTTTGCCCTACCCGGGCGAGGGTTAAGCCTAGTATGGGCTCCCTCAGGCCGACTGAGGGCCCATCAGGCTAACCATTTAACCAAGAGCAATACGCTCTTGGTTTTCCGCCCTGTAGCTCAGTGGGAGAGCGCTGGACTTCTGACCTATCCCGGTAGTGGCAGCCCGGGTTCGAGTCGCTTCGGCGCTCGCTATTTGCTCCTGACTGGGATGGCCTGCGGCCGGTGGCAGCGGTCGCACTCGAGGTCAGGTGACGTCGGTGAGCGGGGCGGACCGTGTCCAGGTATGTCGGGCGCGTACAACTTTCGTCTCTAAATTCTGCCGTCCAACAGAAATTGCTTGATTGGGTGGTGGGGTCAGGGCCTGCGCAACAAGCTCTGCTTAGCGTGGGTTCTGACCTCGGAAATCCATCCATACAAAACATTCGGACTAAATTTATTATAAAAAAGAGCCTTCGGGGTCCCCCTTAGGCCGACCGGGCCCCACAGGCCAACCGAGGGCCCTCTCAAGACGACCAGGGGCCCTCAGGTAGACTGGGGCCCTCTTGGGCCGGCTAGGAACTCCCTTAGGCCGACCGAAGGCATCCCCAGGCCGACCAAGGGCTCCCTCGGTCCGACTGGGGCCCCTAAGTCCGAACAAGGACCCTCTTAACCCTCGCCCGGGTAGGGTCGCCCGGGAAGAGAGGAAGCCGTTGATATCCGATTTTAATGTCTTGGGTCATTAAGTGACCTCTGAAGTCATGTCAATGACCAACAAGTCATCACAATTGTAAATGCGTACAAATTGAATTTTATCGAGCTAGAATCGTGAATGAGCATATCATAATAAGAGCATGAGCTTAATGGGTGCCAAATTCGTAATCAGCGTCACAAAATGTCCTCAAACTGCCAAATTCCAAAAAGGTCATGTCAGGTCATCTGAGGTCAGTGACCTCGGTTGAACTGTGGAAGCGCATGACCCCAGTGGAACATATAATTATATAAAATGGATCCCAAATTTGAAATCAGCGTCACAAAATGTCCCAGAAACCGCCAAAATCCCAAAAAAGTCATCTGAGGTCATCGAAGGTCAATGACATCAGTTGACCTCTGAAAAGGTCAATCGAGGTCACAATCTCAGTGGAAACCACAACTGTCACCTGGAAACACCTGTGCATATGCAACTGAACAACAAACACTCGGAAACTACACAAGTTACAAGCATCGATGCTGCGGGACGCCAGTTGCGCCTGACATGACCTTGAGAAACAGGTCATAGGTCACGGGTCATGTGGATTAGAAATTCAAAGTTTTCAGAGTATGTGAAACAAAAATGGTGTTGGCATCCACCCCCCCCCCCCCCTACCCGGGCGAGGGGTAAGCCGGGTTGTTTTAGGCCCCTCGGCCGCTCCGCCGTTTTCATATGGGCCGAGGGGCCCTCCGGGCCCTCGGCCCAATGGGAGGGGCACGTCCCCCCCGTCCCCCCCCCCCCCCTGGCTGCGCCCCTGTTGGCTGGTGTCGGTGTTATGGCCGGGTGGCATGTGGCTGGTTGATGTCTGGTGGCTTGATGGATCACCCGCCGCCAGCAGCAGCACTTATCAGTACTGTAGGTGTACTGTGTAGCCAGCGGTGGCACACCGGGTGCCCTTTCCACTGAACACCGCCCGCCCCGCCACTATCAGTACTGTAGGTGTACTGTGTGGCCAGCGGTGGCACAGCGGGTTCCCTTTCTACTGAACACCGCCCGCCCCGCCGCTATCAGTACTGTAGGTGTACTGTGTAGCCAGCGGTGGCACAGCGGATGCCCTTTCCACTGAACACCGCCCGCCCCGCCGCTATCAGTACTGTAGGTGTACTGTGTAGCCAGCGGTGGCACAGCGGGTGCCCTTTCCACTGAACACCGCCCGCCCCGCCGCTATCAGTACTGTAGGTGTACTGTGTAGCCAGCGGTGGCACAGCGGGTGCCCTTTCTACTGAACACCGCCCGTCCCGCCGCTAGCAGTACATACTGTCGGTGTACTGTGTAGCCAGCGGTGGCACAGCGGGTGCCCTTTCCACTGAACACTGCTGCCGAGGCGACACGCTGCGCACGCGACACCTTTACCAACACCTGCGCTGAACTTGTGCTGTACCTCTACCGAGCCACGGAACACAGAGCCGTGCCTTCCAGTTCAATAATTTAGTCAGTGAACTCGTGAAGTTGCAACGCTAGGATCCTGGCCAGACATCTGTGCGATCCTGTGTGATCGCCCTCGCAGGAGACCCAAGGCCGGTCGCCCCCCCCCCCCCCTAGCCGTGTGCCGGCCTGCATAGTGACGAGCTGTGATAATCGCCGAGTCTCAATTTAGAAAGCGTGGCGGACATGGTTCGACAACACCCCCCCCCCCCCCCGGGTTGGAATACCCTCAATGCGCTCAGTTTATGATAGTAGAGGTCGTTTGAACCACCTCAACCAATGATTGAGCGTGACGGGAAGTTTTATGGAGACCATTTGTGTATGTCCTTTGAGCGCATCGAAATGTCATTCGCTGCAGATTGTTGCCGAGCTCTACGTTGCGCTCCTTGTCTCCGTGTCTCCGTCATATTGTTTTATACCATCGGACAGCCGTCTCTTTGGTCTGCATTGTAAGTGAGCTGCTGTTCTTCCGAAATCACGTCAATGCCGTATACTGCCCCATTGTAATACGGTCGAAAATCGTGTAATAACGATCAGTGGCGGCGGAACAGTGGAGTAGTGATGACGTATGCGAAACGTCTCGAGATTTGTCCTTTTAAAACCAGTAAAACGCCTTTTTGGGCGATGACCGAGCGGGCGCGCTCTGGTAAAGCTAAAACCGGTTTTAAATATGAAACGGTACAGGAGCACACGTGTACATTGACTGTGTCCCAATGGTAACTTTGATGAGTAACACATTCAATAGTTTGACCGAGGTTATCCCCCAGTATGCATAGTTTTAGGAACGTTCAGCTGAATGGAGTTGTAAAAAGTAAATGGCGCTTCCCTGTAGGATAAACTACATAAAAGCAATAGCATGTATTAAAGTGAAATATTCACCTTTTGATTTATTTATCTGCATTTTTATGGGACACATGTATGGTTTCAAATTGATCGTGCCTCAATTTAGAAGTGAAATAACAACTTTTTATATTCCAAAAATTAAATTATGGGAAATACAAAATATGCACTAACATGGGTTTGAATGTTATTTGTAAACAAGTCATAGGGCCAGAAATGAAATAAGTGCTCCAAGAAGCGTGAGCGTCGTCCCTGATTGGTCAATTAAACAAAAATACACTAAATACGTTGCCGTCCTTGGCCAAGTTAATCCGCAGAATGCATCACGGTTTTCTGAAACGTTGATTGATTGATTATGAATAAACGGTTTAGATAAATGTTGCATGTGTGCATTGTAATATATTAAATACCTGTTTGTTGAAAATGTATGGGAAAAACGTTTTAAAACATAAATGAAAAATAAGTCCGGGGCCAAGCTAAACTGCCGATTTCAATGCACTTTTGCAAATGCTTGTTGATTGTTCATAGAAGTTTGGTACATATTCGCAAAAGATAAAGTGCATGGAACATATGATATGCCTTCTTGATGAATAACAATGCTTAGGCAGGCATATTTACGCCGTAGGATGGTTTTGTCTACAAGATAGTCTGGGGGGGGGGGGGGGGGTCCGGGGGCGACAGCTACCCCTCCCCGTAGGACCGCAGCGCAGCGAGCGAATGCGAGAGGAGCGTTCTGAACGTGGGTCCCTGCTAGAGGTGTACAGTCGGTCGGTTAAACTGCGATTAACGGCGGTTAACCGCGGTTACGGTTGTGTTTTCCGCTCAAGGTCATGGTTACGGGCGGTTACGGTTGCATGAGGTTACGGTTGCGGTGATTCTATTCCGCGGCTGAATTTGACGTTAACAAGATAAACAATAAACACGACATTGCGTAGACCTCACAGAAAAGAGAATCCTGCCACACATTAAATATTTAATTTCCGTTCAATCGAACAGGCATCAACACAGAAACTATACGCGGGCAACGGCATGGAAGCTACACGGAAGTTGTGTTACCGAGATTATTATCACATTTACTGTGAGTAGGTAGCTATTCGAGTTTTTGAGCTTCTGAAGCTCTTCAATCTCCATGCATTTTACCATTTTCACCAATTACCTTTTTCCAGTTATGACTTGTTATGCTAAAAATTACACGGTTATTGAAAACTCAACAGGTACGTTTGTTACGTTTTGAAAAGTAAAAAAATAGTATTGGTGCATGCGGTTACATGCGGTTACAAAATTATTTTGCAGCCGTTACGGGTGGTTACGGATTTGAGCCTTACGGTTATGGGCGGTTGCGGATTTGATCCCCACGGTTACGGGCGGTTACGGATTCGATCCCCACGGTTACGGGCGGTTGCAGTTTCATTTTTTTGACCTTGTACACCGGCCATACCACACGAAAGCCGCACTGTGTCCTCTGCTCCGGCCATACCACACGAAAGCCGCACTGTGTCCTCTGCTCCGCCGGCCATACCACACGAAAGCCGCACTGTGTCCTCTGCTCCGCCGGCCATACCACACGAAAGCCGCACTGTGTCCTCTGCTCCGCCGGCCATACCACACGAAAGCCGCACTGTGTCCTCTGCTCCGCCGGCCATACCACACGAAAGCCGCACTGTGTCCTCTGCTCCGGCCATACCACACGAAAGCCGCACTGTGTCCTCTGCTCCGGCCATACCACACGAAAGCCGCACTGTGTCCTCTGCTCCACCGGCCATACCACACGAAAGCCGCACTGTGTCCTCTGCTCCACCGGCCATACCACACGAAAGCCGCACTGTGTCCTCTGCTCCACCGGCCATACCGCACGAAAGCCGCACTGTGTCCTCTGCTCCACCGGCCATACCGCACGAAAGCCGCACTGTGTCCTCTGCTCCGGCCATACCACACGAAAGCCGCACTGTGTCCTCTGCTCCGGCCATACCACACGAAAGCCGCACTGTGTCCTCTGCTCCGCCGGCCATACCGCACGAAAGCCGCACTGTGTCCTCTGCTCCGGCCATACCGCACGAAAGCCGCACTGTGTCCTCTGCTCCGCCGGCCATACCACACGAAAACCGCACTGTGTCCTCTGCTCCGCCGGCCATACCACACGAAAGCCGCACTGTGTCCTCTGCTCCACCGGCCATACCACACGAAAGCCGCACTGTGTCCTCTGCTCCGGCCATACCACACGAAAGCCGCACTGTGTCCTCTGCTCCGGCCATACCGCACGAAAGCCGCACTGTGTCCTCTGCTCCGGCCATACCGCACGAAAGCCGCACTGTGTCCTCTGCTCCGGCCATACCACACGAAAGCCGCACTGTGTCCTCTGCTCCGCCGGCCATACCACACGAAAGCCGCACTGTGTCCTCTGCTCCGCCGGCCATACCACACGAAAGCCGCACTGTGTCCTCTGCTCCGCCGGCCATACCGCACGAAAGCCGCACTGTGTCCTCTGCTCCACCGGCCATACCACACGAAAGCCGCACTGTGTCCTCTGCTCCACCGGCCATACCGCACGAAAGCCGCACTGTGTCCTCTGCTCCACCGGCCATACCGCACGAAAGCCGCACTGTGTCCTCTGCTCCGCCGGCCATACCACACGAAAGCCGCACTGTGTCCTCTGCTCCGCCGGCCATACCACACGAAAGCCGCACTGTGTCCTCTGCTCCACCGGCCATACCGCACGAAAGCCGCACTGTGTCCTCTGCTCCGCCGGCCATACCACACGAAAGCCGCACTGTGTCCTCTGCTCCGCCGGCCATACCACACGAAAGCCGCACTGTGTCCTCTGCTCCGCCGGCCATACCGCACGAAAGCCGCACTGTGTCCTCTGCTCCACCGGCCATACCACACGAAAGCCGCACTGTGTCCTCTGCTCCGGCCATACCACACGAAAGCCGCACTGTGTCCTCTGCTCCGGCCATACCACACGAAAGCCGCACTGTGTCCTCTGCTCCACCGGCCATACCACACGAAAGCCGCACTGTGTCCTCTGCTCCGGCCATACCACACGAAAGCCGCACGTGTCCTCTGCTCCACCGGCCATACCACACGAAAGCCGCACGGAACTCGCATAGCATAGCATCCGGGTCGCCAGCCGTTGTTGACGACTTTCCATGTCAGTCCGGCACCAGTGCCGGCGGCCGGCCGTCCGTGTTCGGGAGCGTGCCGGTCGCCGTGTGTGCTCTCCCTCGCAGGAGACCCAAGGCCGGCCGCCGCCCCCCCCCCCCCCCCCCCCCCGGCGCCCCGCCCCGCTGCCCGTGCGCCGGCCTGCATAGTGACTAGCGGCGCGGGTCGGCTGGCGAGGGTTGGTCAGTAGGCTGGGCTCGCACTGCCCCAGACGTCACCAAGGCCATATAACACGAGACGTCACCGCGGTCAGTGGGCCGGCCGGCGGGTTATGGAGGGCGCCCCGCCCCCTCCATAACGATGGCCCTGGTGCGGACGGCGCCTGCCAGCAGCACGTGCGCCATGTACTGGCGTTGTGATGCTGGTGGGTCCAGCACAGGGCATTGTCCCGCGGCCTGGTGTGTCTCAGTCCAGGTCTGGTAGTCTGCCGGGCCGCTCGGTTACTATGTGGTGTAACAGATGGTCATGACTGCTTTTCTGTGCCCACGGCCAGCTCTGGCGGCGTCGGCGCCTGACAGAGAGTCGTAAACAAAACCAGTGTGTGATGTACATCGGCGTTGATCAGCTATTTGTTTTAGCGTGGTATGGTCAGCAGTCACAGACGGTGGTCATATTCAAGGCTTACAGAGCTTTGGTGCGAGATGTTTCATTAATCGTATCGTATGTCGTCTGTCGTCTGCCGTTTGGCGTCAGTCGTCTGTCGTCTGTCGTCTGTCGTCTGTCGTCTTCGTGTCGTCTGGTCTCGCTCAGGGATCGGAGATACCGGGGTCTCGAGGGATTAGGGCCTCGTGTCGAGTGGCCAGCCAGCCGGATCAATGATGAAATGGCCAAATACAGACCGGCTGGCCGGGCCTCGCGGCGTGCATACAGGATGCCATCTTTACGGTCATCAGTTTTGCAGCTAAATACCGACTAAACCGCTTACTGATGCTGTCATGCTCCGAGCCGGCGAGCTGGCCAGCGTTCTGTCCTCCCGATGAGGTTGGGTGACAGGTTCGATAGCGGCGTCCTGCTCCGAGCCGGTGAGCTGGCCAGCGTTCTGTCCTCCCGATGAGGTTGGGTTGCATCAGGTTCGCCGGCCAGCGTTCTGTCCTCCCGATGAGGTTGGGTTGCATCAGGTTCGCCGGCCAGCGTTCTGTCCTCCCGATGAGGTTGGGTTGCATCAGGTTCGCCGGCCAGCGGTCTGTCCACCCGGTGGGGTTGGGTTGCATCAGGTTCGCCGGCCAGCGTTCTGTCCTCCCGATGAGGTTGGGTTGCATCAGGTTCGCCGGCCAGCGTTCTGTCCTCCCGATGAGGTTGGGTTGCATCAGGTTCGATGGCCAGCGTTCTGTCCACCCGGTGGGGTTGGGTTGCATCAGGTTCGCCGGCCAGCGTTCTGTCCTCCCGATGAGGTTGGGTTGCATCAGGTTCGCCGGCCAGCGTTCTGTCCTCCCGATGAGGTTGGGTTGCATCAGGTTCGATGGCCAGCGTTCTGTCCACCCGGTGGGGTTGGGTTGCATCAGGTTCGCCGGCCAGCGTTCTGTCCTCCCGATGAGGTTGGGTTGCATCAGGTTCGATGGCCAGCGTTCTGTCCACCCGGTGGGGTTGGGTTGCATCAGGTTCGCCGGCCAGCGGTCTGTCCACCCGGTGGGGTTGGGTTGCATCAGGTTCGCCGGCCAGCGGTCTGTCCACCCGGTGGGGTTGGGTTGCATCAGGTTCGCCGGCCAGCGGTCTGTCCTCCCGATGGGGTTGGGTTGCATCAGGTTTGATAGCGGCGTGTGGCGCCGAATTATGTGAACTGACTAGACATCTTGGTTCTTTCTACATCAGGGGTTGACACTGTCCCCGCCGCTGCCCGCAGGTCTCTGAACATGGAGAAGGAGGCGCAGGAGCAGGAGTTGAAGGACAAAGAGAAGGCCAAGAGCTTAGGCACCGAGTACACCAGCACCGCGACGCAGGAGCAGAGTGAGTGTGCCAGACGTGTGTGTGTGTGTGTGTGGGGGGGGGGGGGGGCAAGGAGGATGGCGTCGGCAGGAGATGAACGCCGAGAACCTCACGGTCTGTATAGCGGGCAACGTGTAGTCAGCAGTGGTGTGTGTATATGGTGAGTAGTGATACACACGAGCTATGAATAGGAAACTTACTTGCTGGAAGAAGCGTCGTATAACACAAACTGATACTGTCTAATGACATCCTCCCCCTCCCCCCCCCCCCCCCCCGCACCCCTGGCCGATGTTCATCCTGTCGTCCACTGATCGGCGAGCCGCCCGTATTGTCCTCTGCGGGGTGGGTAAACGAGGCGGCAGCGCACTGCAGTAACACAGACGCCGCGTGCACACACATCCCGCCTCCTCCTCCTCGGACGCGTCCTTGGGCCGGGGCTGCGTGTGTAGGAAATGGGCGGCGTCATTGCCGGCCACCGGACGGTACGGTTAGTGCCACTTCCGCTGGGGCCGGGGGACTGGTGTTGAGGGTCGATGGCCGCTGCCCGCACCGTGTCCTAATCAGGGTGGGGGACGGTAGGCGGGGGAGGGTGGGGGGCGAGGCAGATCAACCACCACCACCGGACATTGAGGACAACGGATAGCTTCCGGCTGGCTGTCGGTGTTGTGGTGTGGTGCGTGTTGTGGTGTGGTGCGTGTTGTGGTGTGGTGCGTGTTGTGGTGTGGTGCGGTGTGGTGTGGTGCGTGTTGTGGTGTGGTGCGGTGTGGTGTGGTGCGTGTTGTGGTGTGGTGCGTGTTGTGGTGTGGTGCGGTGTGGTGTGGTGCGTGTTGTGGTGTGGTGCGGTGTGGTGTGGTGCGTGTTGTGGTGTGGTGCGTGTTGTGGTGTGGTGCGTGTTGTGGTGTGGTGCGTGTTGTGGTGTGGTGCGTGTGGGGGACCTTACGTGGAGTGAGGACAATGGCAGTCAGCTGGCCACTGGTATAGGACCGGGATAAATTTGAAATATAGATAGCTAAAATTTGCTGAAAAGGCAAAAGGCTGAAAAAGCGGCCTTTTGTTTTAATATATCCGACAGGTCCCTTTATGATGAGCAGTAATGGTGTCAAGCATTGCTGATATTTCAGACTTCCGACTCGGTCTAGGTTTATATAGCTCGTCTATGTTTATGTGTAGTTGAAACTTGCTCCACGTCTCCGCAAGTCATGCGTCAGGACAGACACCGCCACCGGGTAGCCTTCGCCGAACTTGAATCACTACTTGCATCATCACGAATATCGTCTGGATGGACGCCAAATACCAGTTATGGCGCCTGACCAGTTATGGCGCCCCTAAGCCAATTCATCAGCATCATCATTGCAAATCTCGTCTGTGCTGCGATACCAATATTCAAAGCAAAAATGGGAATTTTCCAGCTAAGCAAAAACAAGGCATAGTTCTCAAAACAACATAATTATGAAGGATTATTACCATTGAAGCCAGAGTCTGATTCTCCTTTTGAACGGAACAGGTTTACCAATGGATTCTCCATTTGTTTGCACATCGCAGTTTGATGATGTCAGCCATTGATCCTCAGCGCCAAATGACGAAACAAACTGTGACAAAACTAACATTTTCAGTCGAGCAGTTTTGACGATGTCAATTGTTATGAACGACGACGAATTTATTATGTCCATTGATGCAATCTTGTGCAGCCAGTTTTGCAGTTCGGAAAGCGTATGATGGATTTTATCGAAGCAATTTCCTCAATGACGAATTGGACGAATTCGCTCCCAAACAGTTACGAACTTCAGTCAAACGCAAACAACAAAGTGTAGTTTGACTCGGGAAATGTCGGCTAGCGGGTCAAACTCGGACGGTTCGCACGGTTACCGTGACACATGAGCAGAACGGCGCGTCTCTCAACCGAGTGGCGCCACACTCAGGTGGAGTGGCGCCACACTCAGGTGGAGTGGCGCTACACTCAGGTGGAGTACCGCCACACTCAGGTGGTGTATCGACACACTCAGGTAGAGTACCGCCACACTCAGGTGGAGTACCGCCACACTCAGGTGGAGTGGCGCCACACTCAGGTGGAGTACCGCCACACTCAGGTGGAGTGGCGCCACACTCAGGTGTAGTGGCGCCATACTCAGGTGGAGTACCGCCACACTCAGGTGGAGTACCGCCACACTCAGGTGGAGTGGCGCCACACTCAGGTGGAGTGGCGCCACACTCAGGTGGAGTGGCGCCACACTCAGGTGGAGTTGCGCCACACTCAGGTGGAGTACCGCCACACTCAGGTGGAGTGGCGCCACACTCAGGTGGAGTGGCGCCACACTCAGGTGGAGTGGCGCCACACTCAGGTGGAGTGGCGCCACACTCAGGTGGAGTGGCGCCACACTCAGGTGGAGTGGCGCCACACTCAGGTGGAGTGGCGCCACACTCAGGTGGAATGGCGCCACACTCAGGTAGAGTTCCGCCACACTCAGGTGGAGTGGCGCCACACTCAGGTGGAGTTCCGCCACACTCAGGTGGAGTGGCGCCACACTCAGGTGGAGTACCGCCACACTCAGGTGGAGTTCCGCCACACTCAGGTGGAGTGGCGCCACACTCAGGTGGAGTGGCGCCACACTCAGGTGGAGTTCCGCCACACTCAGGTGGAGTTCCGCCACACTCAGGTGGAGTGGCGCCACACTCAGGTGGAGTACCGCCACACTCAGGTGGAGTACCACCACACTCAGGTGGAGTACCGCCACATTCAGGTGGAGTGGCGCCACATTCAGGTGGAGTGGCGCCACACTCAGGTGGAGTGGCGCCACACTCAGGTGGAGTACCGCCACACTCAGGTGGAGTACCGACACACTCAGGTGGAGTGGCGCCACACTCAGGTGGAGTGGCGCCACACTCAGGTGGAGTGGCGCCACACTCAGGTGGAGTACCGCCACACTCAGGTGGAGTACCGCCACACTCAGGTGGAGTACCGACACACTCAGGTGGAGTACCGCCACACTCAGGTGGAGTACCGCCACACTCAGGTGGAGTACCGCCACACTCAGGTGGAGTGGCGCCACACTCAGGTGGAGTGCCGCCACACCCAGGTCAGTGCACCCCTGGACTGGGGTCGGCACGTTGGGTCTCTGTCAGGTTCCGGCCGCCCTGAACGAGCGGGATACAGGCGGCCGATATCGCTGCTGATCGATGCGACCTTACCTTGTGTGCGACCTACTGACCTACCACGATGCTCTCTGTGGCTACACACAGACCGGTCTGATGAAGAAGAAGAACCCGTTATGATGATGAAGTGGATTGGTTAGGCTTGTTCCTGTTTTTAATATATACATTTGGTCCGAATGTTTTGTATGGATGGATTTCAGGACCCACGCTAAGCAGAGCTTGTTGCGCAGGTCCGTACCTCACCACCCGATCGCGCAATTCCTGTTGGCCGGCAGAATTTAGAGACGAAATTTGTACGTGCCCGACACACCTGGACACGGTCCACCCCGCTCACTGACGTCACCTGACCTTGAGTGCGGCCGCTGCCACCGGCCGCAGGCCATCCCAGGCCGCAGGCAAATAGCGAGCGCCGAAGCGACTCGAACCCGGGCTGCCACTACCGGGATAGGTCAGAAGTCCAGCGCTCTCCCACTGAGCTACAGGGGCGGTGTTGCTTGTCCTCCTGTCATTGTCTGGTCTGTATTGGTCAGTCACCAGGGCCAGAAGACTGGAAACTTTGATTTTGAGTTAGTGTTGTTTGTTGTCAGTATGGCGGCCGGTGCGGTTACGGTGGACCCGCTGGTATGTGTCGTTGGACGGTGTGTGGTAATGCTTGTCGGTATGGCGGCCGGTGCGGTTACGGTGGACCCGCTGGGCTGTGTCGTGGGACGGTGTGTGGTAATGTTTGTCAGTATGGCGACCGGTGCGGTTACGGTGGACCCGCTGGGCTGTGTCGTTGGACGGTGTGTGGTAATGTTTGTCAGTATGGCGGCCGGTGTGGTTACGGTTGACCCGCTGTGCTGTGTCTTTGGACGGTGTGTGGTAATGTTTGTCAGTATGGCGGCCGGTGCGGTTACGGTGGACCCGCTGGGCTGTGTCGTTGGACGGTGTGTGGTAATGCTCACTGCAATCGGCCGACGTAGGCAACCGCTTTACTGATGTGAATGAAAAGAGGTAAACTGAACCATATGCTATCAGAATGTCGATATATTGAGATAGGCGTGCGACCTCTGTTTATTATTGTCCGCGGAATGTTACCGGCTAGTTGTCCGGTTCCGCGGTCCATTTAACCCTATTACCTGTGGGCGGCCAGAATTACGTTAACCTGCGGGGGGGGCAGATTCTGCCCACCAGAGATCTCGAGAACCGCTCGGTCGATTTCGATGGGGAAAACGCCTTTCGATTCGTTATGACAAGATCTCTCTTTTTGGACCCCGACATTTTTGTTTTGTTCAAAAATGGGGGGCCAGGGGGCAACAAATCCGAAAATTTTGGGTGTTTTTTTAATGGTCATTGCGGTCATGTGGTTCGACCGATTTTCATGCTCCAAACGTTTTTGAGCTTCAAATGTACTGGTCTTGAATATGCCAAAAGACAAAAAAAAAATCATAGGCGTATTCAGGGAATGTAAAATGGGGAGATTTTATGGAAAATTATGTGCTGTTCGTGATTGTTTGGAACGACATGAACGTCACATGTGGGCATTATATGCTGTAATTGGTTAAATTTGATATATTACGCATAGGCGGATCCAGGAAAAAACATGGGGGCACCATGTGCGTAACGCTTTTATCATCTTACTAATTTGAAGTTGGACCTAATTTGAGGGTGAGTATCGCCTCCCATTTTTTTATCCTGAGTGCGCCTCTGCCCCAAAAATATGTGCAATCCCAGTATCTATGATGCATATTGCATTGAAATTGTTTCTGACGCATTTATTGCATTGTAAACCACGAAGGAAGTATGCGCCGAAAAAGGCATTCGTAACACCCTCCCCAAAACAGGAGCCTGGAACCGCCTCTGCTGGACCGATTTTGGCAAAATTTTGACAACACGCGCCATTCAATTTTGGGAAAAGTCGCAAAGTTTCAGGACGCTAGGCCTAACTGTTTAGAAGCGGCAAGTGAAAAACCACCGGGAGGGTCAGAATCTGCCCTCCCGCAGGGAATAAGGTTAGCTGGTGGGCAGCCTGGATCCCGCCCTGCCTTCGGTCGTATCTCGCGGCGTCGTCTGACCTCGTTTATCGCCATCTCTTCCTCTTCCCGGCTGCGGCCGCCGCCCGGTGTTGCCTCGGTTTCCCTCTCTCTTCCCCGCCCGACGGCACTCGACCGACCCTGACTGTGTACAGCCTTGGAGTGCGCTAAATCAGGCCTGTGACCGCTGACCGTGCCGGCTTTCACCACGCATACCACCCAACGGTGACCGGCCGGGCTGTTGAACACCGAGTCCCACCCCGCGCCACGACCCTGGCGACGCTGAGCGACCCGCCCCTCTATCCTCGGGGGTCCGCCTTCCATCCGGCGTCGGACGGGTCGGGTCCTCCCGCGAGGGTCCCCTCCGTCCCGTCCGTCCATCCATCCGGCTTCCTTGTATAGGTCAGGTGGCCGGCGGCGCTCGGTGAAAGGATGCCGCCACCAATCGAGAGTCGCGCTCGGAGAAAGAGAAAGTGCGCCCGAACCTGGCCCATTTCGACGGTGCGGCGAGCGTGGCGCGGCACTGACCCAGTTGCGACCAAAGTGGCGCGGGTGTTGCGTGTCACGGCGTCTTGCACGGCGCACTTCCAGAAGGTGGTTACGACACCGGCGCGGGGGGGGGGGGGGGCGCTGTCTCCTAACCAGCGGCAATGCGGACCATTTGAGAGCTGTCTTTGTCCGTACTGCGCGCGGAACTTCGTATGCGTCCACTTCACCTGTTGGTACCTTATATTTTAACCTCAAAGGCGAATGATCCAGTGTGGGCAGTTTGCCGCGCTGGTCTGCTGGTCTGCGGTCTGCTGGTCTGTTGGTCTGCTGGTCTGCTGGTCTGCTGGTCTGCTGGTCTGCTGGTCTGCTGGTCTGCTGGTCTGCTGGTCTGCTGGTCTGCTGGTCTGCTGGTCTGCTGGTCTGCTGGTCTGCTGGTCTGCTGGTCTGCGGTCTGTTGGTCTGTTGGTCTGTGGGTCTGTTGGTCTGTTGGTCCGTTGGTCTGCTGGGCTGTTAGTCTGCTGGTCTGCGGTCTGCTGGTCTGCGGTCTGTTGGTCTGCGGTCTGCTGGTCTGCGGTCTGCTGGTTTGCGGTCTGCTGGTCTGTTGGTCTGTTGGTCTGTGGGTCTGTTGGTCTGTTGGTCTGTTGGTCTGCTGGTCTGCGGTCTGCTGGTCTGCTGGTCTGCTGGTCTGCGGTCTGCTGGTCTGCTGGTCTGCGGTCTGCTGGTCTGCTGGTCTGTGGGTCTGTTGGTCTTCTGATCTTCTGGTCTGCTGGTCTGCTGGTCTGCTGGTCTGCTGGTCTGCTGGTCTGCTGGTCTGCTGGTCTGCTGGTCTGCTGGTCTGCTGGTCTGCTGGTCTGCTGGTCTGCTGGTCTGCTGGTCTGCTGGTCTGCTGGTCTGCTGGTCTGCTGGTCTGCTGGTCTGCTGGTCTGCTGGTCTGCGGTCTACTGGTCTGCTGGTCTGCGGTCTGCGGTCTGCGGTCTGCGGTCTGCGGTCTGCTGGTCTGCGGTGTGAACAGGCGTGTCGTGCGACTGGAGGGTGGTACTGTTCGGCCCAGCAGCCCCTGACGGCGCCGGCAGTGCCACCGGACGGGTCGCTAGCGCCCGCTTCTCAGCAGCCAGCCGTCGCCGTACGTGCCCGCCAGCGCTGCCGGCCAGAGGCAGACGTGTAGTAAGTAGTAACAGAAGCGTGGCCTTCCCACATCGCTCCACTCTCTCCCTGATATATAATGGGGGGGGGGGGGGGGCGCCGCCGCGCCTCTCATGAGGGTCGTTACTCGCCCGGAGGACGCCGCGCCTCGTTCCGTGATATGACACGGACGGAACACCAACACTGCCTCGGCACTTCCGGCCTGCTAAGCGCCTGGCGACCGGCTAAGCAGGTGGACATGGCTTATCGACAGATCGCGCCGAGTTTGAGTGAGAGGAAGCACCATTTTGCCGGCGTCGCTGTAGGCTGATGAGCTGGATTACGAGGGCGATGGAAAAAGGCGACAATTCGTCTATTCAGCTACTGTTATCAGGCTATCCTGCCGACTTTGTGTTTAACGGTCACTTTTTACGCACAGTGTCTAATTGTTGATAGGACGTGTGTTGCGTTGCCATTTCCGCTTTTGGTGATGCTATCTGCCCCACAGACCGTCACTTTTTACCGTACAGCCTTCACCGCTTCCCGGCAGCTTTCCTGCGTCTGTGGCCGGGTGACGTCCCCTATGTCAGCCGTACCGTGCCGGCAGCAGTACCGGCGGTGTAGCACGGTGTGTTACGGTGGGACTGTCCAGAGTCCTTGGGAGCCACTCTGTATCCAGTGGAGTGCGATAGTGCCGCGCTGGTCCGCAGCCGGTCACGATCACCGCCCTCTCGCCCCCCCCCCCGCCCCGCACCGCACCACTGCGCTCATTGTAGCGCTGCCGGACGATTTGGGCTGGTGTGAAGTCCAACCCTGTCCCCAGAGCCGGCGCCGCCCCAGGCCCGAGCTCGTGCACTCGTGGCGCCCGGCTAGGACATTGCACTGGCAAATACCGTGGTAGATATTTGTTTGAAATCCCTCGAATTGTATATTATGTGTAACAAATGAGCGACCAACACTCGTTGAATGTTGCTGAAGACGCTTTCGTGTACACTTTTCTCTTGTAATTTACTTTCGATCTGTGCTGTTGTGATTCTCCAGGCTAAATACGGCGGCTTGATTAGCATTCCAGTTCTGACTATACCTAGTGTATCTGTCTATACCGCCGTCCACTATCAGTTTAGTGACCACTATAGTGTATCTGGCTATACCGCCGTCCACTATCAGTTTAGTGATCACTATAGTGTGTCTGTCTATACCGCCGTCCACTATCAGTTTAGTGATCACTATAGTGTGTCTGTCTATACCGCCGTCCACTATCAGTTTAGTGATCACTATAGTGTGTCTGTCTATACCGCCGTCCACTATCAGTTTAGTGATCACTATAGTGTGTCTGTCTATACCGCCGTCCACTATCAGTTTAGTGATCACTATAGTGTATCTGTCTATACCGCCGTCCACTATCAGTTTAGTGATCACTATAGTGTGTCTGTCTATACCACCGTCCACTATCAGTTTAGTGATCACTATAGTGTGTCTGTCTATACCGCCGTCCACTATCAGTTTAGTGATCACTATAGTGTGTCTGTCTATACCGCCGTCCACTATCAGTTTAGTGATCACTATAGTGTGTCTGTCTATACCGCCGTCCACTATCAGTTTAGTGATCACTATAGTGTGTCTGGCTATACCGTCGTCCACTATCAGTTTAGTGATCACTATAGTGTGTCTGGCTATACCGCCGTCCACTATCAGTTTAGTGATCACTATAGTGTGTCTGTCTATACCGCCGTCCACTATCAGTTTAGTGATCACTATAGTGTGTCTGGCTATACCGTCGTCCACTATCAGTTTAGTGATCACTATAGTGTGTCTGGCTATACCGCCGTCCACTATCAGTTTAGTGATCAGGGCTCGAGGGTATACTTTCCAGCAGGTGAGTAACACACATTTTGACCAAATTACCCACGGGTGACCTGTGGAGATGGAAGTGCATAGACGCATCTATTTATACACACATCCGGCCTACATAGACGCGTCTATTAACACTTCCGGCCCACATAGACGCATCTATTTATACACACATCCGGCCTACATAGACGCGTCTATTTATACACACATCCGGCCTACATAGTCGCATCTATTTATACACACATCCGGCCTGCATAGACGCGTCTATTTATACACACATCCGGCCTACATAGACCCGTCTATGTATACACACATCCGGCCTACATAGACGCGTCTATTTATACATACATCCGGCCTACATAGATGCGTCTATTTATACACACATCCGGCCTACATAGACCCGTCTATTTATACACACATCCGGCCTACATAGACGCGTCTATTTATACACACATCCGGCCTACATAGATGCGTTTATTTATACACACATCCGTCCTACATAGACGCGTCTATTTATACACACACCGGCCTACATAGACGCGTTTATTAACACATCCGGCCTACATAGACGCATTTATTTATACACACATCCGGCCTACATAGACGCGTCTATTTATACACACATCCGGCCTATATAGACGCGTCTATTTATACACACATCCGGCCTACATAGATGCGTCTATTAACACATCCGGCCTACATAGACGCGTCTATTTATACACACAACCGGCCTATATAGACGCGTCTATTTATACACACATCCGGCCTATATAGATGCGTCTATTAGCACATCCGGCCTACATAGACGCATCTATGTATACACACATCCGGCCTTTATAGACGCGTCTATTTATACACACATCCGGCCTACATAGATTCGTCTATTAACACATCCAGCCTACATATACGCATCTATTTATACACACATCCGGCCTATATAGACGCGTCTATTTATCACACATCCGGCCTACATAGACCCGTCTATTTATACACACATCCGGCCTACATAGATGCGTCTATTTATACACACATCTGGCCTACATATATGCGTCTATTTATACACACATCCGGCCTACATAGACGCGTCTATTTATGCACACATCCGGCCTACATAGATGCGTCTATTTATACACACATCTGGCCTACATAGACGCATCTATTTATACACACATCTGGCCTATATAGACGCATCTTGTCTTGTTTTTTTTGTTCACAAATGATGTTGCCTCCCACTTGGCTTGCGATAAAATCGTAATGTATGCTGACGATTCTCAATTTCTGAACAGTGCGGACAAAAATGATCTAGATAATCATAAACTTAAAATAGAGAACATGCTTTCCACCGTTCAGATCTGGTACGACCAGAACAGTCTAAAGGTAAATCCGGCCAAAACTGAGATGATGATTTTTGGTATGCCAAAGCAAGCAAGTGCAGGCGACATCACTGTGAACTTCGCTGGTGCACAGGTGCGGCTGACCACAAAGATGAAAGTGTTGGGCGTAACACTTGATCCCGAGTTAAGGTGGGAGGACCACATCTCGACGGTGATTAGAAAATCTTACGCTACTTTAGCCGGCCTCGCTAAGTTTGCTAATAAGTTACCCACCGCAGTTAGAAGCTCATTGTCGAGACATTGGTCTTCCCACACACCATGTACTGCCTTACCGTGTGGGGTGGATGTCGAGATGTCCAGCGGAAACGTGTCCAAAAAGTGCTGAACCATGCGGCTCAAATTGTTACCTCCTCAAGGCGTAACGAGCATGTCACACCTCTTTTTGAGGAGCTCAATTGGCAGAGACTGGAAAAACTCATTTTGGAGAAGGATATTGTGACCATTCATAAGATTCTAAATGAGGAAGCATATTCAGCAAATTTAAAGGCTTTAGTGGAGTTCCGAGCAGAGGTTTCAGCACGCAGCACCCGGGCCGTCGAAGCTGGTCAGCTGCATCTTCCTAAAGTACGCACCGAACGCGCTCGACGCTTCTTCATGTACCGCGCTGTTGCTAGTTGGAACGGAGCGACACCAGCCGTGCGTGAGGCACCAACTGCTAGAATGTGTGGGAGGAACGTCAGAGCGGGGTCCTAGACACTGTGCAGCTTTAATTGATTGTATGACCTCATTACACTATGTGTGACGTTTTTATAGCCATTCTTGTCGTTTATCTTCATTGCAGACTTTTGTCACGATGTATTTTTACCGTCGCCCATTTGCGTATTTTTTTAATCTTCATAATAGTCGCCTCGCTTTTAGTTTTAGGAGGGCATGTAAGGTGTGATGTATGTACTTGTCTAAATTTCATTTTATTAGCGCGGTGACCTATGTACAACTGACTACAACATAACAGCCACTATGTGGACGTTGTAACGAAGCTTAAATAAAAATGAATAAATAAATATATTTATACACACATCCGGCCTACATAGACGCGTCTATTTATACACACATCCGTCCTACATAGACGCATCTATTTATACACACATTCGGCCTACATAGACGCGTCTATTTATACACACATCCGGCCTACATGGATGCGTCTATTTATATACACATCCAGCCTACATATACGCGTCTATTTATACACACATCCGGCCTACATAGACGCGTCTATTTATACACACATCCGTCCTACATAGACGCATCTATTTATACACACATCCGGCCTACATAGACGCGTCTATTTATACACACATCCGGCCTACATGGATGCGTCTATTTATATACACATCCAGCCTACATATACGCGTCTATGTATACACACATCCGGCCTATATAGATGCGTCTATTTATACACACATCCGGCCTACATAGACGCGTCTATTTATACACACATCTGTCCCACATAGACGCGTCTATTTATACACACATCCGGCCTACATAGACGCGTCTATTTATACACACATCCGTCCCACATAGACGCGTCTATTTATACACACATCCAGCCTACATATACGCATCTATTTATCACACATCCGGCCTACATAGACGCATCTATTTATCACACATCCGGCCTACATAGACGCATCTATTTATACACACATCCGGCCTACATAGATGCGTCTATTTATACACACATCCGGCCTATATAGACGCGTCTATTAACACATCCGTCCCACATAGACGCGTCTATTAACATACCCGGGTAATCCGGAACACAAGCCTTAGGTCGCGTGACACACGGCACCATAGTGATCCTTCCGTCACGCTCTCCCTCCCTCCCTCTCTACCTACCTACCATCGATCTGGGGACGATTCTGGCGCAGCCGCCGCCGCCGTTTCGCCGCGGGCTGGCCGCGACACGACCCGGCTGGCTGCCACCGGACGCGTAACGACGCCGGGCGGCTCCGACGGCCACGGGGTTACGGGTCCTGGTCGGCGGAGTCTACCGACGCGACGGGTGTCCTGGTCGGCGAAGTCTGTACACACCGTCCAACGGTTTCTACCTATCGGACTCCATCTGGCATTGGGTTGTTTCCCTTAGTGATGCAAATACATACTCAGTACAATATATAAGAATGCACAATAACTGGACGCTGCACACCGCCGACCGGCCAGCCCCTTCCTCCGGTCAGCCCGCCCCTTCCCCCAGTCAGCCCGCCCCTTCCCCCAGTCAGCCCGCCGGGGGGTGCAGAGGTGTGGTAGCAGCCCGCGCTGTCGCTGGCTCGGTCTTTCACATGATACAGCCGAGGC
>JAXIVJ010000124.1:329266-346766 GCA_036785665.1 Chirona hameri | reverse complement strand
GATCTGTAATTTGATGGCTCTTTTTTGTCGCCTTTCTTGAATAATGGTATGATGTTTGCCTGGCCCCATCTCCGCGGGAAGACACCGGACCTCACCGACAGGTTACAAATCTTTGTAATGGGGATGACGAGCTCGTCCACGCACTCCGTGATTATGCGAGCACTGATGTTATCTGTCCCGCATGCCTTGTTGGGACTGACCATGGTGAGCGCAGCTCGCACAGCCGCCCCAGAAACACGTATGCGACACCTGTTCTCAACTGGGTAGCTCGGGGCATGAGGAAGGCTCTGCACACGTGGATCAGTGAACTTGGCAGCGAATGCCTCGTTCAGTGCGTTCGCGCGATCCAGTTCACGGGAGTTGTTATGGTTGAGTAGTGGGAGTTATGGTCTCGTTGAGTAGTGGGAGTTGTTCTCGTTGAGTAGTGGGAGTTGTTCTCGTTGAGTAGTGGGAGTTGTTCTCGTTGAGTAGTGGGAGTTGTTCTCGTTGAGTAGTGGGAATTATGTTCTCGTTGAGTAGTGGGAATTATGTTCTCGTTGAGTAGTGGGAGTTGTTCTCGTTGAGTAGTGGGAGTTGTTCTCGTTGAGTAGTGGGAGTTGTTCTCGTTGAGTAGTGGGAATTATGTTCTCGTTGAGTAGTGGGAATTATGTTCTCGTTGAGTAGTGGCTGCCGGCTTGCTAATGTTTTTTTTCGGCTGTTCTGGCGGATGGTTTGGTGTCCATTCGCGTCCGTCCAGCATTCTCCGGTCATCCTGTTCGTGACCCCGTTCTCTGCTGCCCTGCAGATCCTGTTACCCCGTCCTCTGCTGCCCTGCAGATCCTGTTACCCCGTCCTCTGCTGCCCTGCAGATCCTGTTACCCCGTCTCCTCTGCTGCCCTGCAGATCCTGTTACCCCGCGCTCTGCTGCCCTGCAGATCCATCGAAGGTCCATCGTCTATCGTCTATCGAAGGCCATCGAAGGTCACCAGGTCACTCGGCATGCCGTGTGAAAGGCTCGCCGGGTGCCGCGGCGGCGCGCGTGCTGCTGCCGTGCTCGGCTTGGTAGGCGGTCTGTACGGCGCCAGCGAAAGTGAAAGGTTCACACAGCCTGTGGCTGGCTCGACGGATCTCTCTTGCGGGGTGCTCAAGCACGTGGCTGGAGGCTATGTCCGGTTTAGTACTGCGGTACCTGCGGGTCATTTCCTAGTGTTACGTTGTCGGTGGTTTTAGTACGGCCAGGTAATGCGGTACCTGCGGGTCATTTCCTAGTGTTACGTTGTCGGTGGTTTTAGGAACAGATACGTATTACCTGGAGGCTATGTCCGGTTTAGTACTGCGGTACCTGCGGGTCATTTCCTAGTGTTACGTTGTCGGTGGTGGTTTAGGGTTATTGTGTAGTGTATACAGAGACAGGGGAGGGGAGGGGAGACTTGATGATTGTCTCATCTGCGCCACACTTCTATTTCATGATAGTTTCCACGGATTTGCAAGTGGTCAGTCATTCTTGCAAGTGGGAAGAATTATATGAAACGTGTTTTAAGGTGGTGTAGGCCATTCTTTTGTTGAGGTCAGGGTAAGATTTTCGGAGATTGGTGATGTTAAGTTAATTGGTTGGACAATTCTTTGCTATGAGGCCCTTAGGCCATTGCTTTGTGTTGTTTTTAGTCTGTTCTCATTGTGACTACTCCTCCAAGCTTGGTACCTGACAGGGCCTTGATCTCCGTGCTTATATACTAGGCTACATGCAGGTACCTACATAGTCTTTCTCAGTAATTTTGGGATAATATAATAATTTTGGGCACCATAGATGCCAGGAGACTGTGGTGTCTCCTGCTGTCTGCGGTTGTACCTATTGTTAGGTTTTAAATGCTATTTTATGGCAAACTTTGCGAACATTTTAAAGCTTTTCCTCTTCTGGTTTATATTTATCAATTGTTTTGTTATGATTGTTACTGAAAAATCCTTGGGTGATTTTGCGTACCGTTCACAGTATGTAGTTATTTGTGCATTTACGGGCAAATGGGGGGGTTGAAATATTCATAATTGGGGTTGTAATTTCTTGAGGATGCAGTACTACTACGACCCCAAAAGTATATAAAGTTGGGCATGTGAGTGTATACCGCGCAGTGGTCTGATTCGGTGTTTTCCGACTCTATAATCCAAGAAGGGCGCACGAGTTTGGCTGGGTTTCTATTCATAATTTATCTAGGTAGGCATGAGTCACGAGTGATTTAATGTGAATAGAATGTACGATTTCGCTGTATTCCTTTGAATAATTTATGAACGAAGAAACATCAGTTTGTGAATGTCTGCGCACGTCGTTCCCTTTTCGTTCGTGCCACAGAGCAATTTGGACAGAATTCGACTATTTGCTAACTGCCCTATCCGAGTTATAACTAGTTTGGTGTAGCCGTGTGCCAGGTGGTGATGGCCGTTCTTGCCTCCGAAATAGCCGACTGCGGATGGAGGTGGCGACGGCCGAAGCCTCATATCCTGTCTATGACCGCCCCGGGCCAGGAAGCCCAACAATAGCCGGCGGAGCGCCCATCCGTGTGTCGCGGCTCCCGAGACGAGGGCTGGCGATCCGAGGTACCGGCCGGCCGGTCTTTGGGCCACGTCTCACCCGGTCAGCCGCAACGATCGACTCTCAATGAAGCTTCCTCCGATTGGACAGTCATTTCCAGTGGCTCCGGTGCTACCCCACTGACGATGGTTTGTGCGTTTACATGTCTGCTGGCGGTCTGGTGGCGGGTTTTAAGTTTGGTTCATTTGACTAGTGCTCAGATGCGTCCAATGTGGCCGCAGATGCGCTCTGCTTTCATTGAATCGGTGTATGCGTACTGACTATCTTGTCTGTCTGTGTTCTCCTGGGGAGGAAAGTTGGACGGGACAGAAAAGTTTCGTATTATCAACGTTACAGACCTGAACGTTACGCTTCGTGACGTTCCGCCCGTGACGCTCCGTCCGCTTTCCATATCCTCATCAACGCGCATATATATTAACGAGCGAGGCGTCGGCCTTTCGTCCTTGAATTTGTGGGGTGCAGGTTTCATTGTACAGAGGTACGGTTTGATTGTGCGCCTTAGTAAATACATGCCGAGTTATGATCTGTGCAGGTGTGACGAGCAGCGTAACTGATTGTTACGTCATACATGATTCACACTCAGCTAAAGTGACGCTGCTGCTTTACTGCCAGCTGGGATAGGAACTTACATAATGAATCTAACCACTGCTGCAAGTGTCGGCCGACATAGACATAGACATATATTAAGGCCATCCACGATAAGCTCATGGCTATTACGGCCCCTCGTCGGCGGCTAAAACGGCGGACATGGGAAGTGAGAAAAAAAAACGCAAACACACACACACACACACACACAGACATACACAGTACACACACCACAGTGGCCGACCGATCAGGTAACTCCTCCGCCGCCGCGCAGATGGCACTTTAGGCGTCCCGCAAACAGGTGCACCGGGAGTCGCGTCAGGTCAGGCGGGAGCCCATTGAAGTCGCGCGGAGCACGGCTGTAAAAGCGCCGCTGTCCTATGGCTGACCTTGACCGCAGCACCATCAGGTCGTGGTCCTGTCGCGTGGACCGCTGACGAGTCTCGGACACACGCACGAGCCACCCAGCCAAGATCTCGGGCTCGCCTGAGCGCCACACTTTATGTAATAGGCACATGGAGTGATAGCGCACGAGCTGGTCTGCGCTGAGCCAGCCCAAGTTCCCAAGCAGATCCGACACGTGATCAAACTTTTTGCGGCCGAAAATCACTTTAGCAGCATAGTTAATACTTTTTTGAATACGAGATAGGTTTTTAGTTGCCATACACAGAGATACAGTATCGGATCTGCGAGAGAGCAAGGGCCTGCACCAGGGCGGCGATCACGGATGGTGGCAGGTGGTTCCTTAGATGTGATAGACCAGATAGAGTGGCGAAACATTTTCTAGTAACAGCAGAGACGTGACTGTCCCAGCTGAGGGTGTGATCAAAGGTCAGACCGAGTTTTTTTTTGCATAAGAAACTGAGTAAATGGTGATCGCGAAATTTGACAGTGAAGTTGGGGACGGTGCGAAGATTTTGGGCGCTTCCCAGCAGCATCAGTTGCGTTTTACCGGCATTTACTTTCAATCCGCTGGCTCGGAACCAACAATCGAGAGAGGCCAGGACCCGCTCCATCTTGACTAAGATGTTTTGGAATTGTGACTTCTTGCCAGAGACTAAAATTTGGGTGTCATCGGCGTACTGTACCACCACTGCGTTCTCGACAAACAAACTCAGGTCGTTGGCGAAGACGCAGTAGAGCAGAGGGCCGAGAGCAGAGCCTTGAAAAACGCCGATGCCGTTGGGAAGCGGGGAAGATTTTTGGTGCTACCCAGATTGTCAGTGAGGCTGACACTCTGGGTGTGATTGTGAAGGTAGGCTGAAAACCAGGAAGTATCTACGCCGTGAAGTTTTATTTTGGTGAGGAGTTTTTGGTGGTCTATCGCATCAAAACATTTGCTCAAGTCCAGCAGGCAGAGAAGAGAGAGGTCGCCGCGGTCATTGGCGGATAGGATTTGGTCAGTTATGGATATCAGCGCGGTTTTCGTCGAGTGACGAGGACGAAAACCGTGCTGAGTTGGGGACAGGTGGTGGTTTTGGGAAAGGTAATTGTAAAGCTGTTGGTGCACGGCCCGCTCTACAATTTTGGCGAAAACAGGAACGATGAAGATTGGCCGGAAGTTGGATGAATCGGAAGGATCGCCGGATTTGTGGGTAGGATAGACCAGGGAATGTTTCCAGGATTCAGGGACCTGGGCGTTGGACAGGCTGGAGTTGAGCAAATGCAGGAACACACCACCAATCGCCTCAAATGACAGGCGGATCATATGGATGGTGACGCCGTCCTCGCCGCAGGCAGAGGAACTATTCATGCCGAGCACGAGCGCCCGCAGCTCGGACAGTGTCAATGGCACCAGGCTGAACGCGCAGGCCCCAACACGAGGCAGTCGACAGGGTAGATCGGGCTCTCCCATGTACCGCACCTCGGACGCCACGCGTTGCCCTACGCTCACAAAAAAAACTCGTTCAGCTGGTCCGGCGTCGCCTCGGGTTGCGCTCGGTCGGCCTTCCCACCGCCTACGACCGACCTTATCGCCCTCCACATCGAGGCGCGCCCGTCCTCCTGAATCCGTCGGCGCTCATCATCACAGGTGTCACGTCGGATAGCCGACCGCACAGCGCGATTGATGTCCTTATATATAGCAGATCTATGCCCATGGGCCTCTAATGCCTCGCGGCGACGAGATGCCTCTAATGCCTTGGTCTCGTCACTAACCGCGGGCGCACAGGCATTCCGAATACGGACGGACCGCACTGGGGCATAGTCATCGACAATCGGTAGGTAGGTAACAAGAAACGTGTTCCATTTAAAGGCTACTGTCGGAGCGGCGTACACGCTACCCCAGTCAGCTCGGATCAGGTCGTAATGAAAGTCAGCGAGGTTAAGGCGACGGAGACAGCGGGACCGGACGACACGTTTTGGAAGACGGTGTCGCGGCACTTCTACTACGGCGCGAACAAACCTATGCGGACTAAAGTCGCAAAAACGGGTGGTGCAGCGTCTCACAAAGCGGCTGCAGGTCGTTAATAGGAAATATAACAGTGACCCAGAATAATATGTACGCGATGTTACATGTTGGAACAGAGAATGGTCGGAAATAAAGTCATTCAGGCGCTTCTTGGCAGGGTCACTGGTGGATTTTAACAAGTCACAGTTCAGATCACCGCAGATAACTACCTTAGTTGTCGGATGTTTGAGGAGCACGTGCTGGTACTGAGTCTCGAGGTCTGAAAGGTCGGCCTCTATATCCGCGACACGGTGCCTGGGAGGGCGGTACACCACACCCATGACGAACCGACGCTTATTGTCAGGTCGCACTAAAGTCCACAACATCTCCAGCTGACTGTTATCCACGGGTTCAGTGGCCACGTTCTGTGGGGAAACGCTTAGACCGTCCCTCACGGCCAGTGCCACCCCACCGAAGCCCCGCCCGTCCCGCCGGTCAGCTCGGCAGAGGCGGTAGCCGGGGAGGATCAGCAGGCGGCTGGGCGCAGATGGTCGGAGCCAGGTCTCGCAGAGTCCCATCAAGTCGTATTGCTCGCTGTGGAGGTGGTCGGCGAGCTCCAGGAGTTTGGGCTTCAATGATTGGATGTTGATAAGTCCGATGGTGAGGCAGGATCCCAGTGCAGCCACGGAGGACGCGTTTCGGCGGCGGCCGCCCCTGCTCCCCCGATGCCGGGCGCTGGGCGCACGCCTGCCGCGCCTGGTCCGGCGCGTGCGGCGGTCGGATCCCGCTGATTGGTCGACCGGCGGTGCCGACCCCGCTCCCAGCACACGGTCAGCCGGTGTCGGGTCTGGGCCAAGTTCAAGGTCACGGGAACCTTCCCGATCCAGCCGCTGGGGGGCCGAGACGTAGCAGGGGCCGCAGCCTGCACCAGGGCGCGGACAACAGCCAGCAGCACGATGGACCGTAACCGGTCATGATGCACGGAACGGAGCAGCAACATGGTGTCCCGAAAAGGACTGCTGCTCCTCACGGTGCACCTCACGCTGTCCTCACTTCACACTGGCGTTATGGCTCCTCACAGTGCACCTCACGCTGTCCTCACTTCACACTGATGTTCTGTTTCTCACCAACGGGTGTCTCACCATCGGTCCAATCGGATGGAACGTCAGGTCGACGACGTTACTGCAGAATCTGCATTCTGCAGCGACAGTCGGGTACAGAGTAGATCCGGTATCACACCGGCACTGTGTAGAGTCTCACAGCACTCACGCACTCAAACTGTCACTCACGCAGGACAGGCCACCGAGGGGTCGTGGGAGGGCAGGAGCGCCGGCGCTGCGACCGCACACTGGCGCAGCGCACAAGCAACCGACAGTGTGCATTGCCATTGTGACATGGCATCATACGGCAGTTATGGCATGTAATGAGACATCAATTTCTATGGGTATAATTCGAATGGTATTTTAATTTAACTCCAGTGTGTATCGACCACAGCGTTGAGCAGCGGTGGTGTTCGCTGGCCTGTGTAGCGTCAGGACATGACACATTGGCCAGGGCCGGGGCTCACCACCGAGACGCTCACCACCGAGACGCTCACCACCGAGACGCTTGTCCCAGACGCTCACCACCGAGACGCTTGTCCCAGACGCTCACCACCGAGACGCTCACCACCGAGACGCTCACCACCGAGACGCTTGTCCCAGACGCTCACCACCGAGACGCTTGTCCCAGACGCTCACCACCGAGACGCTCACCACCGAGACGCTCACCACCGAGACGCTCACCACCGAGACGCTCACCACCGAGACGCTCACCACCGAGACGCTTGTCCCAGACGCTCACCACCGAGACGCTTGTCCCAGACGCTCACCACCGAGACGCTCACCACCGAGACGCTCACCACCGAGACGCTCACCACCGAGACGCTCACCACCGAGACGCTTGTCCCAGACGCTCACCACCGAGACGCTTGTCCCAGACGCTCACCACCGAGACGCTTGTCCGAGACGCTCACCACCGAGACGCTTGTCCGATACGCTCACCACCGAGACGCTTGTCCGATACGCTCACCACCGAGACGCTTGTCCCAGACGCTCACCACCGAGACGCTTGTCCCAGACGCTCACCACCGAGACGCTTGTCCGAGACGCTCACCACCGAGACGCTTGTCGATACGCTCACCACCGAGACGCTTGTCCGATACGCTCACCACCGAGACGCTTGTCCCAGACGCTCACCACCGAGACGCTTGTCCCAGACGCTCACCACCGAGACGCTTGTCCGAGACGCTCACCACCGAGACGCTTGTCCCAGACGCTCACCACCGAGACGCTTGTCCCAGACGCTCACCACCGAGACGCTTGTCCGAGACGCTCACCACCGAGACGCTTGTCCGAGACGCTCACCACCGAGACGCTTGTCCGAGACGCTCACCACCGAGACGCTTGTCCGATACGCTCACCACCGAGACGCTTGTCCCAGACGCTCACCACCGAGACGCTTGTCCCAGACGCTCACCACCGAGACGCTTGTCCGAGACGCTCACCACCGAGACGCTTGTCCGATACGCTCACCACCGAGACGCTTGTCCGATACGCTCACCACCGAGACGCTTGTCCCAGACGCTCACCACCGAGACGCTTGTCCGATACGCTCACCACCGAGACGCTTGTCCGAGACGCTCACCACCGAGACGCTTGTCCCAGACGCTCACCACCGAGACGCTTGTCCGATACGCTCACCACCGAGACGCTTGTCCGAGACGCTCACCACCGAGACGCTTGTCCGAGACGCTCACCACCGAGACGCTTGTCCGAGACGCTCACCACCGAGACGCTTGTCCGAGACGCTCACCACCGAGACGCTTTTCCGAGACGCTCACCACCGAGACGCTTGTCCGAGACGCTCACCACCGAGACGCTTGTCCCAGACGCTCACCACCGAGACGCTTGTCCGAGACGCTCACCACCGAGACGCTTTTCCGAGACGCTCACCACCGAGACGCTTTTCCGAGACGCTCACCACCGAGACGCTCGTCTGACATTGACGCTCAGCGAACCGGTCACTAAGCCGATCAGTTGGTGTGTGACAGACCATTGGGCTGTACATGTTGTGGCTAGCCTCAGGTCATTGGGGCTGTACATGTTGTGGCTAGCCTCAGGTCATTGGGGCTGTACGTGGTGTGGCTAGCCTCAGGCCATTGGAGCTGTACGTGGTGTGGCTAGCCTCAGGCCATTGGAGCTGTACGTGGTGTGGCTAACCTCAGGCCATTGGGGCTGTACGTGGTGTGGCTAGCCTCAGGCCATTGGGGCTGTACGTGGTGTGGCTAGCCTCAGGCCATTGGAGCTGTACGCGGTGTGGCTAGCCTCAGGTCATTGGGGCTGTACGTGGTGTGGCTAACCTCGGTGTCATGATCATTTAGAGACTCACCCGCCCCACGGCCACCAAATACTGCCAAACATCAATGTATTATTAACCCTCGCCCTACTGTTCTCACATTTGCCCTAGGGGGGGGGGGGGGGGGGGGCTGACAGACCCCCTGGTTAACTTCCAAACCAAGCAACATAGAGCAATGCTGTAAGAACCAGCATGTTGCCTGTCATGAGAGGAATCTAACAGTATGCGATTGTTAGGCTTCAGGTCAACTGGTGACCTTCCAGGTCAAGTGAATGACCTAAGATCGACCACGTCAAAAATAGCGGTTTTGCTCTGTCCGTCGTCATTACCAAAGTTATGAGTATAAAAACGATTTGGTTAGCGTCAAAATGTTAATCGTTGTATTAGCTATCTGGCAATATATCGATTTTAGGTATGGGCCAGTTAATGACCTCTTAGGTCACGGAAATCGTCACCATAGATGAGAATTGCTATGCGTTTTGCATTACAGCACATGTACAGGGCGCTTAATATAACTTCCGAACGGAGAGAGATAGAGAGGCACCGCAAAAAGTAGCGTGATGCCTGTCATAAGGAAAATCCAAAGGAATCCCATTTTGAGTATATAGGTCAACTGGTGACCTTTAGGGTCAGGTCAATGGCCCTTTGGGGTCTGACATGACCTTGACGAAAAGGTCATATAATATAGGTCACAATCGAATAGTTGTATACACTTCAAATTTTGACAGGATGCGTATAATTATTGTAAACTCAGCTACTGCATTTGTCCATTTAAGCAATTTCAGCAAGATGCGCCCATGTGTAACAAGTTAATCAAGACAAACCTCAGGGGGAGGGAGGGGGGGGGGGGTCTGTCAGCCCCCCCCCCGTAGGGCGAGGGTTAACGTAAAGCCGTATGCCGTAACACAAACCTTGTGTGTCAAGGTTAGCATCGGTTTAGCAACCTGCTCGCTCAGAGCTAATGAATCAGCGAACACTGAACAATCCCCGGGCCGGGCCGCAAGGTTCTGCAAACGCCTGCAAACTGTCTGTCTCTCTGTCTCTCTGTCTCTCTGTCTCTCTGTCTCTCTGGCGGGCTGGCACCATCGGCCGCCAAAGTTTGGGCGGTGGAGTGGCGTGGGGCCGGCCGCCCCCCCCCCCCCCCCCCCCCCTGGCCTGGCGCGTCTGGCCTGGCGCGTTCAATGGGACGCCCATGTGAGGCCCACACTGGCCGGCGGGACTACCCTACCCGGCCCGACCGACAACATTGATCGTCTGACTCCCGTGACGCTCCGTCCGTGATGCTCTGTCCGTGACGCTCCGTCCGTGACGCTCCGTCCGTGACGCTCCGTTGCTGGTCTCTGGACCCTTGCTGCGCCCCTGGTCACATTCAACAGACTAATGTGTATTTGCTTTGTTTGCTATGTCACATTGTCACTTATTGATCAGTTCATTTGTTTGTGTGCATCATGCTAGATAATGGATGCTGTTGACCGTTGCTCGTTACAAAATTTATCGCGACCTTAAGCCCAGATCATCAAACATTGGTTGCGCATTGTGCATCTCATACAGACCAGACATTTTTGGTACATGACTGGAAAGTCGGGCCGCTCAGCACGTGTGTCGGGCGGTGTGTGTGGGGGGGAGGGGGGGGGGGGGGCAGGCAGCCGCCCGTCGCTGGGTCCCGACCACTGCCCAGTCGCTGATGGAGGGGGGGGGGGCAGCCGGCCGTCGTTCGGGATGTGCGGCGGGTTGCGTGTATTGCTGCACGGACCGTGTGACTGCGCTGCTGGCTAGTGCCGGGTGGCAGACCGACGCCTCGTACCGTCCACCGCTGGAGCGCGGGGCGATCACGCGCCAGTTACTGGCCGGTTATCGACTGGTCAGGACCGGCTCACGTGCCCTCCGGAGTCTGCAGTCCGGCCCGGCCGGCGCGCCGCCGCGTGGCCCCGGTATCGACTGGCAGGACTCCACCCGCCGGCGACTGGGAGGCGACAGCCCGCACCCCCACAGGTCACAGGTCGGCCGCCAGCGACCGGCCCAGTTGCAGTGTGTTGTGGAAAGGCACGTCGCCGACAGAGCTGGGCGAGAGGGAGGGAGGGAGAGAGAGCGGTTTGGATTTGGACAGGCTGGTTTTGTAGCAGCGGTCCACCAGCTGGACGCTCGTTTTGCCCACATGTTCGGGCCTGTGTTGCTAGAACAGTCTACAATATGTTTGGCGCATTTCTCGAACTCTGTGTTGATGGCCGAAGAACGTGTGTTGTTTTCGGTCAAATGCCATCGTTTGCGTGGTTCGTGCCGAGGCTGCTGTTCTGGCGTGACCTGCCGCCGTGGCCGTGTGCTGAAATATTGATACCAGAGACCGTTCCGGTCCGGTCCATGTTGGCATGTCGGAAGTCGTGTCGGAAGACGACAATTTATCACGAGACGCCGTCTCGGCCTCGCCTGCCCTCCGTTCGTGGTCCGCCATGACCCCGCAAAACACGATATGGTGTTGCTCGCCGAATTCCACCGGTGGCATATATTTAACTATCCGTGACGATATCTGCAAAACTACTGTCACGGAGTGGTGGCCAGATGAGACACACGCACGCACACGCACGCGCACACGCACACGCACACGCACACTCACACGCACACGCACACGCGCACACACGCACGCACACACGCACGCACGCACGCACGCACGCACGCACGCACGCACGCACGCACGCACGCGCGCGCGCGCGCGCGCACACACACACACACACACACACACACACACACACACACACACACACACACACACACACACACACACACACACACACACACACACACACACACACACACACACACACACACACACACACACACACACACACACACACACACACACACACACACCGCACACCGCACACCGCACACGCACACGCTCACGCACACGCACACGCACACGCACACGCACACGCACACCTACACACACACACACACACACACACACACACACACACACACACACACACACACACACACACACACACACACACACACACACACAGTCTCGGCGCTCTGATACAGTCTCAGCGCTCTCATACAGTCTCGGCGCTCTCAGACAGTATCGGCGCTCTGAGACAGTATCGGCGCTCTGAGACAGTCTCGGCGCTCTGAGACAGTCTCGGCGCTCTCACAGTCTCGGCGCTCTCCGACAGTATCGGCGCTCTGAGACAGTCTCGGCGCTCTCACAGTCTCGGCGCTCTCACAGTCTCGGCGCTCTCAGACAGTCTCGGCGCTCTGAGACAGTCTCGGCGCTCTCCGACAGTCTCGGCGCTCCGACAGTATCGGCGCTCTCAGACAGTCTCGGCGCTCTCAGACAGTCTCGGCGCTCTCCGACAGTATCGGCGCTCTGAGACAGTCTCGGCGCTATGAGACAGTCTCGGCGCTCTCAGACAGTCTCGGCGCTCTCAGACAGTCTCGGCGCTCTCATACAGTCTCGGCGCTCTCACACAGTCTCGGCGCTCTCAGACAGTCTCGGCGCTCTCAGACAGTCTCGGCGCTCTCATACAGTCTCGGCGCTCTCAGACAGTATCGGCGCTCTGAGACAGTCTCGGCGCTCTCAGACAGTCTCGGCGCTCTGAGACAGTCTCGGCGCTATGAGACAGTCTCGGCGCTCTCACACAGTCTCGGCGCTCTCAGACAGTCTCGGCGCTCTCAGACAGTCTCGGCGCTCTCACACAGTCTCGGCGCTCTCAGACAGTCTCGGCGCTCTCAGACAGTCTCGGCGCTCTCAGACAGTCTCGGCGCTCTCATACAGTCTCGGCGCTCTCAGACAGTCTCGGCGCTCTCATACAGTCTCGGCGCTCTCAGACAGTCTCGGCGCTCTCATACAGTCTCGGCTAAACCATTCTGGACGGAGTAGCTGACGCCTCGTCGGTGTCTATTCATAAACAACTGGCCTGTTTTGTGTTACTGGCGCCATCTTTGTACGTGCCCTAATGACCATGCTCGTGTCGCCTGCTTTTCAGATGTGCACACACTGGACACAATGCACGCGCTGTGTCTTCCGCTGGGTGCCTCCGCCTCTCTGCTCGTCATGTTCTTCTTCTTCGACTCCATGCAGCTGCTGTTCGCCATATGTACTGCAGGTAAGAACTGCACGTGAAGGCGTGCAGCTTGCGGATCAGCACGGCGAAGTACACACGGGCCCGTGGGATCTAAGGCAATGATGGGTAGACCTGGCATGTGAGCGGCGGATTTGCCACCGCTCGCCAGCTCAGCTGGCGGCGCCTCTATCTATGTACTGTGTACTGTGTATGTACACACGTTACAGAGCGATGTGGAGGAGGTGTGGTGGAAGGTGAGCTCTGTCTCTGTGTGGGTACCTGTGTGTACCTGCGTGTACCTGCGTGTACTTGTGTGTACCTGGGTATCGACCTATAACGGGACTCGCTCGGGGTATAACCAGGGTATAGGAACTATGTTCAAGTTGGGGGGGGGGGGGGCAGGAGGCATTCTGAAGTCGATTCTTTCCATGCAACGCCCATAGGCGTAATGTTAAAATCCAAAATATAGGGGGCGGCTGCCCCCCCCCCCCCCGGCTCCTACGCCTATGAGTATGACCTGCGAACGTTCGGCTCAGACGGACCACTGACCAAGCCCGGGCCGCAAATTGAAGTATAATGACCATTCGTACTCGGAATTAGAGATGACGTCATACTTGCTGGGCGAGTCCATTATACCACCGGGGAGGTTGGCACCTCCCTGAATGGGATGCTGGGCCGCGACAATAATCGAAGCGATCGCTGTGTGTGATGCGCTTAGCCTCGGTGCGCACCATATGAAACATATAGTTTATTCTCGTTACGGCGCGGTCGTCAGGCAGAAGTGCATTTGATCTCCGTTTACATGTTGTCAGATCGGTAGGCAACAGAAGGTACCTATATTCGGCGTCTGTATTATATTTATATTGTTTTGTTTATACTTGAAAACAGGCGGGCGAACAAAATAGTAAGTGTTAGACAATTATTCCCTGAATATTTCGATAATACGTATTTATTTCTATCGCATACGTAATATTACAAGGTAAGGCCGTTGGATTTTAAATACAGAGTTACATGTTGTCTTAGTAGAGGTACGTGGTCGGCAATACGCCATGGTATGGGGATTTTCCGGTTTTCATTCGGTACATACGTAATTTTATACCCAGAGATTCCATGAAACGAGCACGGAGCAAGTCAGTTCAGTTGACACGTGCGACAACTGTGTTTAGAAAGCAGAAAACGCGTTTATATTTCAACCTCGGTTTTGTATTACCTGTCGAGGCGCGCCAATAGAAGTTAATAGCAATTTTGAAACATGTATGTTTGCACGCACTACACTTGAACACCCCACCATGCACAGTACACACGATAGCGTACATCACAGGGTATGTAGGGAGACTGTGACGTCAGTGTGACGTCACATCCAAGTGAATTCGACCAATCAAATTAATTGGTGCGAATGGTCGCTATACTTGGGGAATTTGCGTCCGGGCCGGGGGGGGGGGGGTGGAAAGGTCAACGAATTGTTACATAATCACATAAACACTTGACTTCCTGCCATGCAAGGAAGCACATACAATGACGTACCGACTGGCGGCGGCCTCGTCCGTCCTGGGCGGTATCTCGCGTCTCAGTAACGACGCTTCCTGGGTCTGGTTTTGTTTTGTGGGGGGGGGAGCGGACTCCAGCCCTGGAATCGGCCAGCTGTACACGTGCGATCTGGGTGGGTGGGGGGGGGGGGGAGCGGACTCCAGCCCTGGAATCGGCCAGCTGTACACGTGCGATCTGGGTGGGTGGGGGGGGGGGGGGAGCGGACTCCAGCCCTGGAATCGGCCAGCTGTACACGTGCGATCTGGGTGGGTGGGAGGGGGGAGGGGTGCCCGGACTCCAGCCCTGGAGTCGGCCAGCTGTACACGTGCGATCTGGGTGGGGGGTACCGGACTCCAGCCCTGGATTCGGCCAGCTGTTCACGTGTGATCTGCTATCGACGCCTTGGCTCTGTCGCGCGCACCTGGCTCACTCCTGGCTCCCACCTGGCTCCCACCTGACAGCTGGTCTGCAGTTGTGGCGGGACCTCGGGTTGTCACGTGCTGGTGGGACTGACTGGCGTCCTAAGGTCATGGTATAGTATACACTAGTGCTAACCCGTCCGCTCCGCTGGGCGATTACAGGTCAAGTGGTGGTGCAAGCCAGTGATAGGCAATTAGGGATTGATAACCCGTACTACCCGCGACACATGTCGTACCTATAATACGTGTTTGTACCCGCCATACACCCGATGTACCCGTCAAAAACCAACGGTGCCCGACATACACCCGTGGTAGCCATTGTGCCCCTGTGGAACACTTGATAAACCCGTTATAGCCGGTACTCACCCATTATACCCGTGGAACACCTATGGCACCCGCTATACACCCGTTAAACCCGTGAAAACTCCACCCCGGCTTAGCGTATATGTTCATTGATATATGCCGTACCGTATGTCGATGACCTTCGTTTCGCAGTGGTTCCGTGGTTGCTTCTCATTGGTTGTGACACTGTAGTATCCGTGGTCGCATCTGATTGGCTTTCGTCTGGATTGAAGCGATGTAAAACCCGTATCCGTAAACTGTTTGTTTGCGGTAAAATATTTCTTAACACCTATGTTAGTTACAGCACAAACCTTCGCCCAAAACTGCACAACCACAACTGTCTGAAACTATCGTATCAAATGCGTCGGAAATGTACGAATTATACACCACTCGGTAGTATACGTAAACTCGTTTGAAAACCTTAAAATCACGTGCATCACGTGCTTATATCAATGTGGTACTGCAATGTAGAATTACCGCTTTAATTAGATAACGTATGTTTTTAAGCTTTTCTGATTAGGCATAATGTTAAATTATAGACTTATCGGCTACTAATCAGGTTTATATTAATATTATAATTTTCACCCTTCACATTGAGCTCGTTATCAAGAAAGTTTAGTCACACTCTAGCTGATAAGAAAGAGCTTAATTATATAAATTCGTGGCGGATAAATAGACAGACAGACAGACAGACGCTTATCAAATAGTAATATAGATTCGGCCGGCACTTTCGGCCGTTAATTTAGGCTGAACGGTTGAAAGGCTGAAAGGCCTAATTGGGGCTCTATAGTTACGCTGGCATGCATTGACCGGGAGGCTGTGCAAGATACATCCAATATTTCATGATTTACATTTGGCATACTTCATGCATTCGTTTACTCGTTCATTTCATTCGTTATATGTCCTGTCCTAATTTATTCAAATGACATTGAGTATCTCCCGCGAGCTGTATTTATTTTCCAACTTAATACCACTTCACATGACACAGCTGCGCATTGCATTCATTTAATTCGTCATACTTTGTATCCTAATGTATTCAAATAACATTGCATATGTCCCGCGAGTTTTTTCCCACGGTAAGTTATTGCTAATGTATTCAAATAACATTGCATATGTCCCGCGAGTTTTTTCCCACGGTAAGTTATTGTACAACTAATGTGTACCATTTTCATTCATAAAATACTTTTGTACGGAGCTGAAAAAATACACTTAAGTTCACTTGGATAATGGACCTTGTCAAGATAAGATTCGAGAAAGATAAGTGGATAAGGCGACCAATTTCGGAAAAAAAACTGATAAGGGGGGAATAGTTGGAAGCACCGGCCGCATGTGTAGCATGCAGTAGTGAGTGGCCTTGAGTCTCTCAACCGAACCTCGATTGCGGCGAACGCGGCTAACTCTGCGGCGCGACTCTGGGCTCGATTCAATCCAACACCTGCCCTGCTGTCGCCTGCCGGGGGATACTGCCGCTATGAAAAACGGCCGCTTTGCGCTCACGTTGTTCGTGAGAGGCTGCCAGGGGGTTCGGATGACCTCTTTGGCATGCGTCCCCGCGTTCGTGGTGGCTGTTTCCGCGTGTTTTCAGCCGAGATGGGCGTCCGACATCGCCGTCGTGGCGTCGTACCTTGGCTGGCTGCTGCGAAAACAAAGCCAGCTCTGTCGAACAGTGCGGCATCCCGGTGGTGATTGTAGTATGAACCTCGATGTTATCTGGGACTTTGTTAGCCGGGGCTTTGGTCACTTGCCTGTTTTTGTCTTGTCCCGTGCGATATAGCGTGCTTTATATTCTGGGTCTGTGTTGGATTCTGGACGGTCGGAAAGAGAGGGAAGATGTGTCGTCTGAGAACGGCGTTTTTACCGGCTCACCGGAACACATGTAGGTCATGGCGACGCGACCTTGGTGGCCGCGTGGGCGGGTGCTTCCAAAGTTTTTGATCCACTCCGGGGTCGATTTAATCACTAACGTGGGTCGCGCTGCGGCGGCGTTGAACGGGGTGCCCTAAAACTTAACTAGGGCGCGCGAGACCTGGCGCTTTGGTGGGCGGCCGAACGAAATAATACTACACGTATAGAGTTTGCAAGCGGTGCCATGACTTAAGTGCTTTGGCACTTTTGCACCAATTGCTTGATTGTAATTTCTGCATTATTATGTGTATTATGAATAAAATCTCACAAACAAAACAAACCTTCCTGTTGACCTCAGTCCGGTCGTTCTGCA
>JAXIVJ010000124.1:306766-326766 GCA_036785665.1 Chirona hameri | reverse complement strand
CTGTCTCTGTCTCTGTCTCTGTCTCTGTCTCTGTCTCTGTCTCTGTCTCTGTCTCTGTCTCTGTCTCTGTCTCTGTCTCTGTCTCTGTCTCTGTCTCTGTCTCTGTCTCTGTCTCTGTCTCTGTCTCTGTCTCTGTCTCTGTCTCTGTCTCTGTCTCTGTCTCTGTCTCTGTCTCTGTCTCTGTCTCTGTCTCTGTCTCTGTCTCTGTCTCTGTCTCTGTCTCTGTCTCTGTCTCTGTCTCTGTCTCTGTCTCTGTCTCTGTCTCTGTCTCTGTCTCTGTCTCTGTCTCTGTCTCTGTCTCTGTCTCTGTCTCTGTCTCTGTCTCTGTCTCTGTCTCTGTCTCTGTCTCTGTCTCTGTCTCTGTCTCTGTCTCTGTCTCTGTCTCTGTCTCTGTCTCTGTCTCTGTCTCTGTCTCTGTCTCTGTCTCTGTCTCTGTCTCTGTCTCTGTCTCTGTCTCTGTCTCTGTCTCTGTCTCTGTCTCTGTCTCTGTCTCTGTCTCTGTCTCTGTCTCTGTCTCTGTCTCTGTCTCTGTCTCTGTCTCTGTCTCTGTCTCTGTCTCTGTCTCTGTCTCTGTCTCTGTCTCTGTCTCTGTCTCTGTCTCTGTCTCTGTCTCTGTCTCTGTCTCTGTCTCTGTCTCTGTCTCTGTCTCTGTCTCTGTCTCTGTCTCTGTCTCTGTCTCTGTCTCTGTCTCTGTCTCTGTCTCTGTCTCTGTCTCTGTCTCTGTCTCTGTCTCTGTCTCTGTCTCTGTCTCTGTCTCTGTCTCTGTCTCTGTCTCTGTCTCTGTCTCTGTCTCTGTCTCTGTCTCTGTCTCTGTCTCTGTCTCTGTCTCTGTCTCTGTCTCTGTCTCTGTCTCTGTCTCTGTCTCTGTCTCTGTCTCTGTCTCTGTCTCTGTCTCTGTCTCTGTCTCTGTCTCTGTCTCTGTCTCTGTCTCTGTCTCTGTCTCTGTCTCTGTCTCTGTCTCTGTCTCTGTCTCTGTCTCTGTCTCTGTCTCTGTCTCTGTCTCTGTCTCTGTCTCTGTCTCTGTCTCTGTCTCTGTCTCTGTCTCTGTCTCTGTCTCTGTCTCTGTCTCTGTCTCTGTCTCTGTCTCTGTCTCTGTCTCTGTCTCTGTCTCTGTCTCTGTCTCTGTCTCTGTCTCTGTCTCTGTCTCTGTCTCTGTCTCTGTCTCTGTCTCTGTCTCTGTCTCTGTCTCTGTCTCTGTCTCTGTCTCTGTCTCTGTCTCTGTCTCTGTCTCTGTCTCTGTCTCTGTCTCTGTCTCTGTCTCTGTCTCTGTCTCTGTCTCTGTCTCTGTCTCTGTCTCTGTCTCTGTCTCTGTCTCTGTCTCTGTCTCTGTCTCTGTCTCTGTCTCTGTCTCTGTCTCTGTCTCTGTCTCTGTCTCTGTCTCTGTCTCTGTCTCTGTCTCTGTCTCTGTCTCTGTCTCTGTCTCTGTCTCTGTCTCTGTCTCTGTCTCTGTCTCTGTCTCTGTCTCTGTCTCTGTCTCTGTCTCTGTCTCTGTCTCTGTCTCTGTCTCTGTCTCTGTCTCTGTCTCTGTCTCTGTCTCTGTCTCTGTCTCTGTCTCTGTCTCTGTCTCTGTCTCTGTCTCTGTCTCTGTCTCTGTCTCTGTCTCTGTCTCTGTCTCTGTCTCTGTCTCTGTCTCTGTCTCTGTCTCTGTCTCTGTCTCTGTCTCTGTCTCTGTCTCTGTCTCTGTCTCTGTCTCTGTCTCTGTCTCTGTCTCTGTCTCTGTCTCTGTCTCTGTCTCTGTCTCTGTCTCTGTCTCTGTCTCTGTCTCTGTCTCTGTCTCTGTCTCTGTCTCTGTCTCTGTCTCTGTCTCTGTCTCTGTCTCTGTCTCTGTCTCTGTCTCTGTCTCTGTCTCTGTCTCTGTCTCTGTCTCTGTCTCTGTCTCTGTCTCTGTCTCTGTCTCTGTCTCTGTCTCTGTCTCTGTCTCTGTCTCTGTCTCTGTCTCTGTCTCTGTCTCTGTCTCTGTCTCTGTCTCTGTCTCTGTCTCTGTCTCTGTCTCTGTCTCTGTCTCTGTCTCTGTCTCTGTCTCTGTCTCTGTCTCTGTCTCTGTCTCTGTCTCTGTCTCTGTCTCTGTCTCTGTCTCTGTCTCTGTCTCTGTCTCTGTCTCTGTCTCTGTCTCTGTCTCTGTCTCTGTCTCTGTCTCTGTCTCTGTCTCTGTCTCTGTCTCTGTCTCTGTCTCTGTCTCTGTCTCTGTCTCTGTCTCTGTCTCTGTCTCTGTCTCTGTCTCTGTCTCTGTCTCTGTCTCTGTCTCTGTCTCTGTCTCTGTCTCTGTCTCTGTCTCTGTCTCTGTCTCTGTCTCTGTCTCTGTCTCTGTCTCTGTCTCTGTCTCTGTCTCTGTCTCTGTCTCTGTCTCTGTCTCTGTCTCTGTCTCTGTCTCTGTCTCTGTCTCTGTCTCTGTCTCTGTCTCTGTCTCTGTCTCTGTCTCTGTCTCTGTCTCTGTCTCTGTCTCTGTCTCTGTCTCTGTCTCTGTCTCTGTCTCTGTCTCTGTCTCTGTCTCTGTCTCTGTCTCTGTCTCTGTCTCTGTCTCTGTCTCTGTCTCTGTCTCTGTCTCTGTCTCTGTCTCTGTCTCTGTCTCTGTCTCTGTCTCTGTCTCTGTCTCTGTCTCTGTCTCTGTCTCTGTCTCTGTCTCTGTCTCTGTCTCTGTCTCTGTCTCTGTCTCTGTCTCTGTCTCTGTCTCTGTCTCTGTCTCTGTCTCTGTCTCTGTCTCTGTCTCTGTCTCTGTCTCTGTCTCTGTCTCTGTCTCTGTCTCTGTCTCTGTCTCTGTCTCTGTCTCTGTCTCTGTCTCTGTCTCTGTCTCTGTCTCTGTCTCTGTCTCTGTCTCTGTCTCTGTCTCTGTCTCTGTCTCTGTCTCTGTCTCTGTCTCTGTCTCTGTCTCTGTCTCTGTCTCTGTCTCTGTCTCTGTCTCTGTCTCTGTCTCTGTCTCTGTCTCTGTCTCTGTCTCTGTCTCTGTCTCTGTCTCTGTCTCTGTCTCTGTCTCTGTCTCTGTCTCTGTCTCTGTCTCTGTCTCTGTCTCTGTCTCTGTCTCTGTCTCTGTCTCTGTCTCTGTCTCTGTCTCTGTCTCTGTCTCTGTCTCTGTCTCTGTCTCTGTCTCTGTCTCTGTCTCTGTCTCTGTCTCTGTCTCTGTCTCTGTCTCTGTCTCTGTCTCTGTCTCTGTCTCTGTCTCTGTCTCTGTCTCTGTCTCTGTCTCTGTCTCTGTCTCTGTCTCTGTCTCTGTCTCTGTCTCTGTCTCTGTCTCTGTCTCTGTCTCTGTCTCTGTCTCTGTCTCTGTCTCTGTCTCTGTCTCTGTCTCTGTCTCTGTCTCTGTCTCTGTCTCTGTCTCTGTCTCTGTCTCTGTCTCTGTCTCTGTCTCTGTCTCTGTCTCTGTCTCTGTCTCTGTCTCTGTCTCTGTCTCTGTCTCTGTCTCTGTCTCTGTCTCTGTCTCTGTCTCTGTCTCTGTCTCTGTCTCTGTCTCTGTCTCTGTCTCTGTCTCTGTCTCTGTCTCTGTCTCTGTCTCTGTCTCTGTCTCTGTCTCTGTCTCTGTCTCTGTCTCTGTCTCTGTCTCTGTCTCTGTCTCTGTCTCTGTCTCTGTCTCTGTCTCTGTCTCTGTCTCTGTCTCTGTCTCTGTCTCTGTCTCTGTCTCTGTCTCTGTCTCTGTCTCTGTCTCTGTCTCTGTCTCTGTCTCTGTCTCTGTCTCTGTCTCTGTCTCTGTCTCTGTCTCTGTCTCTGTCTCTGTCTCTGTCTCTGTCTCTGTCTCTGTCTCTGTCTCTGTCTCTGTCTCTGTCTCTGTCTCTGTCTCTGTCTCTGTCTCTGTCTCTGTCTCTGTCTCTGTCTCTGTCTCTGTCTCTGTCTCTGTCTCTGTCTCTGTCTCTGTCTCTGTCTCTGTCTCTGTCTCTGTCTCTGTCTCTGTCTCTGTCTCTGTCTCTGTCTCTGTCTCTGTCTCTGTCTCTGTCTCTGTCTCTGTCTCTGTCTCTGTCTCTGTCTCTGTCTCTGTCTCTGTCTCTGTCTCTGTCTCTGTCTCTGTCTCTGTCTCTGTCTCTGTCTCTGTCTCTGTCTCTGTCTCTGTCTCTGTCTCTGTCTCTGTCTCTGTCTCTGTCTCTGTCTCTGTCTCTGTCTCTGTCTCTGTCTCTGTCTCTGTCTCTGTCTCTGTCTCTGTCTCTGTCTCTGTCTCTGTCTCTGTCTCTGTCTCTGTCTCTGTCTCTGTCTCTGTCTCTGTCTCTGTCTCTGTCTCTGTCTCTGTCTCTGTCTCTGTCTCTGTCTCTGTCTCTGTCTCTGTCTCTGTCTCTGTCTCTGTCTCTGTCTCTGTCTCTGTCTCTGTCTCTGTCTCTGTCTCTGTCTCTGTCTCTGTCTCTGTCTCTGTCTCTGTCTCTGTCTCTGTCTCTGTCTCTGTCTCTGTCTCTGTCTCTGTCTCTGTCTCTGTCTCTGTCTCTGTCTCTGTCTCTGTCTCTGTCTCTGTCTCTGTCTCTGTCTCTGTCTCTGTCTCTGTCTCTGTCTCTGTCTCTGTCTCTGTCTCTGTCTCTGTCTCTGTCTCTGTCTCTGTCTCTGTCTCTGTCTCTGTCTCTGTCTCTGTCTCTGTCTCTGTCTCTGTCTCTGTCTCTGTCTCTGTCTCTGTCTCTGTCTCTGTCTCTGTCTCTGTCTCTGTCTCTGTCTCTGTCTCTGTCTCTGTCTCTGTCTCTGTCTCTGTCTCTGTCTCTGTCTCTGTCTCTGTCTCTGTCTCTGTCTCTGTCTCTGTCTCTGTCTCTGTCTCTGTCTCTGTCTCTGTCTCTGTCTCTGTCTCTGTCTCTGTCTCTGTCTCTGTCTCTGTCTCTGTCTCTGTCTCTGTCTCTGTCTCTGTCTCTGTCTCTGTCTCTGTCTCTGTCTCTGTCTCTGTCTCTGTCTCTGTCTCTGTCTCTGTCTCTGTCTCTGTCTCTGTCTCTGTCTCTGTCTCTGTCTCTGTCTCTGTCTCTGTCTCTGTCTCTGTCTCTGTCTCTGTCTCTGTCTCTGTCTCTGTCTCTGTCTCTGTCTCTGTCTCTGTCTCTGTCTCTGTCTCTGTCTCTGTCTCTGTCTCTGTCTCTGTCTCTGTCTCCGTCTCCGTGTCGTGTGTATTGTCGGGCAGTGGTGGTGGTGTGCTCCCGGGAGTTGGTCTCTGCCGCGGTTGGCGGCTTTGTCGGAGCCGTGATGCCATGGTGCCATGTGGCATCATGTGGTGACATGTGACATATGTGACATATGTGACATGGTGACATGGTGACATGACATGTGACATGTGGCATATGTGACATGCGACATATGTGACGTATGTGACATATGACATGTGACACATGTGACGTGACATGTGACATATGTGACATGTGACATTATGGGCGGCCGTCTAAAAAAAACATTTTCGTCGGTGCAAGCTTGCCAATTGACACGGCGTTCTTATTTAGGCCAATAACAAGTATGCCAAATTTCATTTAGATCCTTTGAGTTTTGGTCCCCCCCCCCCGGGCTTCCGTAAGTTGTTGACCTCTACCCAAAAGGTCAAAAATCAAAGTCGTCGTACAGACCTCCGCGTGTGCTCATTTGAAAGCTCTTGTTGAGTAGAATAAACTCGAATTCAGTCGAAATGATCTAAATTCAAGTTTGCGTTCTATGAGTCATAAACAGAGTCCAAAAGCAAGCCTTCAATAGAGCTCTATTCAAGGCTTGGTTTTGTGCTCTGTTTATGTCTCATCAGTGTCCTGAAATTATTTTCTGCAGGAGTGTGATGCATGCTGAGAGGACGTCACTATTCCAGGAGGTGGCTATTGAGGTTCAAATTTGTATGATAATAACCCCAACAATCGTTGCTTCGGGCAGTCAGTTAGCTGTATATTTAACACAAAATAGCTGTTCCGATAATTGCAAACTAAGCGTGTGTTAAAACGTGACTTGATTTTAATACTGTTTAGCTCGATCGCTAGTGACGTCGTTTCGATGGCAAGTGACGTGACAAAAAAGTTAATTTGGGTGTGGCTTTCCACTCATATTTGTGAAATTCAGGACACTGTGTCTCATAGAACACAAACTTGAATGTAGAGCATTTCGACTAAATTAAAGTTTACTCTCCTCGACCAGAGCTTTCAAATGAGCACACGCGGAGGTATATACGACGACTTTGATTTTTGACCTTTTGGGTAGGGGTCAACAACTTACAGAGGCCCAGGGGGGGGGGGGGGTCGGGGACCAATACTCAAAGGATCGAAATGAAATTTGGCATACTTGTTATTGGCTTAAAGAAGAACGCCGTGTCAATTGGCAAGCTTGCAACGACGAAAAAGTGTATTTGGGACACCCTAATATGACATGTGACGTAACATATGTGACATATGCGAATGTGGCAATGTGACATGGTAACACATGTGACATATGTGACATGGTGACGCATGTGATGGCATATGTCGTGACTGGTATGTGCTGCCTTGTGATGGCATGTGGCGTCGCGCGGTGTCTTGTTGTGTCACTTGGTCGGTATGATATGACCGCGTCAGGCCTGGCCTACCTGACTGGCCGGCTGGTCACATCTCCCGGCTGCCGCCCGCGCCGCTGTCCGCTGTCCGCTGTCTGGTGTCCGTAGTGGGCGTGGTCAGCGGGGGCTTATTCCGCCCCGTCACGCTCTGACTCGGCCCCTCCTGCTGACTTGGTGACACGCCCCTGCGGCCCCGTGACGCCACGTGACGGCCGCTGTGACGGCCTGTGTGCCGGTGCGAGTGGGACGAAGCCTGCGCCCAACAGACATCCCCTGGAGTAGATCCAGACTGAGATAACTGTTTACTCTGCGCTGAGAGGACCGACCGACGCTGGACGCCTCTGGGCACGTCTGTAGTAATACGGAGTGTAGTAATACGGAGTGTAGTAATACGGAGTGTAGTGATACGGAGTGTAGTGATACGGAGTGTAGTGATACGGAGTGTAGTGAGGGTGTAGACTGTACACTACTCGCGCGGTGTGGGGAGCAGCGATGACGTCACCAGAGGCAGAGACACTCCCTTTCCGTGACGTGCGGACCTGGAGTGAGTGGCGTGCTTTGTGAACTCGCCATGGTGACGCGTGCGGTCCACTCCATCTAGTCACGTGCTGTTACCTCCCCCCCTGCTTGCCGTCAGTCAGCTGCCGGGCGGGGCCGGTGATGAGGCGGCGGCGGTCCCGGCCGGACCCGGCTGGCTGGTGACACAGGTGGCCGGGCGGGGCCGGTGATGGGGCGGCGGCGGTCCCGGCCGGACCCGGCTGGCTGTCTGGTTGCCTCCCACACAGGTGGCCGTGCTGGACCGGTGATGGGGCGGCGGCGGTCCCGGCCGGACCTGGCTGGCTGTCTGGTTGCCTCCCACACAGGTGGCCGTGCTGGACCGGTGATGAGGCGGCGGCGGTCCCGGCCGGACCCGGCTGGCTGTCTGGTTTCCTCCCACACAGGTGGCCGTGCTGGACCGGTGATGGGGCGGCGGCGGTCCCGGCCGGACCCGGCTGGCTGTCTGGTTGCCTCCCACACAGGTGGCCGTGCTGGACCGGTGATGGGGCGGCGGCGGTCCCGGCCGGACCCGGCTGGCTGTCTGGTTTCCTCCCACACAGGTGGCCGTGCTGGACCGGTGATGGGGCGGCGGCGGTCCCGGCCGGACCCGGCTGGCTGTCTGGTTTCCTCCCACACAGGTGGCCGTGCTGGACCGGTGATGGGGCGGCGGCGGTCCCGGCCGGACCCGGCTGGCTGTCTGGTTGCCTCCCACACAGGTGGCCGTGCTGGACCGGTGATGGGGCGGCGGGGCGTGACGCTGTGGTGACGCTGTGGTGACGCCGCCGCCGCTGGACGCTGGACTGGCGGCCTTGGCACTGGGCGTGGCCGGCCGGGCGGCGGCGGCAGGCAGTGTGGAACGTCACGTGCTCGGCCGAGTATTCGACGCCAGCTCAGCGATGCTGTGTTTTACACGGCCGGGCTGCGCCTTATTTGGTGTGATGGGAGCTTCATTCTTTGAGTAGGAATTGAGACTCATACTGCCTCTGACTCAGTCAGTTGTCCGGCTGGCAGCCAGGCATTAGGAGCGTGGGTGGTGTCATTATGAGGTAGAACAAAGAATCAGCGAATTTCCTATGGACTTAGCATGAAGACATTTCCGTTCATTAATGTGACTGCTGGAGTGGATAGCGTTTCGCTGACCAATGAGCATTCGCGAGACCGGACTGGTGGATCCTACGCCAGCCCACCGGCTTCGCTTCATTTGCACTGGCAGCTGTCGACTGAGACGGTCCCGCCTGCCTGGATTATCTCCGACTCTCCGCAGCGCTGTGTCACAACCCGTGTCCGGCCCTGCAGCGGCCGGCTCCCTTGAGAGGCAGAGACGGCCTCCATTCTCCGACTGAGAGTGTCCCGCTCCGGCGGCCGGTGAAAGGGAGTCAGCCGCTGTCTGATGGCGCTGTCGATCAGCCGCTGTCTGATGGCGCTGTCGATCAGCCGCTGTCTGTTCAGTGTCCGTGGGCGGTCCGTGGGCGGTTAGGTCAAGCTTCGTTCTAAGCTCATTCCTACCTCATTCCCGCCTCGTTTCCGCCTCATTGCCGCCTCGTTTCTACTTCATCCCGCGCCTCATTCCCGCCTCGTTTTCCGATCTGAGTCCACATGAGGCGCTCTCAGCCCCCCGTGCTGCTCCACATGGGGCGCTCTCAGCCCCCCGTGCTGCTCCACATGGGACGCTGTCAGCCCCCCGTGCTGCTCCACATGGGGCGCTGTCAGCCCCCCGTGCTGCTCCACATGGGGCGCTCTCAGCCCCCCGTGCTGCTCCACATGGGGCGCTCCCAGCCCCCCGTGCTGCTCCACATGGGGCGCTGTCAGCCCCCCGTGCTGCTCCACATGGGGCGCTCTCAGCCCCTCGTGTTGATCCACATGGGGCGCTCCCAGCCCCCCGTGCTGCTCCACATGGGGCGCTCTCAGCCCCCCGTGCTGCTCCACATGGGGCGCTCTCAGCCCCTCGTGCTGCTCCACATGGGGCGCTCAGCCCCTCGTGCTGCTCCACATGGGGTGCTCAGCCCCTCGTGCTGCTCCACATGGGCGCTCAGCCCCTCGTGCTGCTCCACATGGGCGCTCAGCCCCTCGTGCTGCGCTCGAGACTCGTTCAGCGTCTCCACTGGTACTCGAGGCGCTTCAGATGTCTCATATCGGCCGGCTCTGGCTCCGATTCCACCTCCCAACAGGCTCTCACCGCAGCAGGCAGCGCTCGATATGCGGCCGACACCGCCGCTTCTGGCAGCGTCGTGTCGCCGCCGCTCAGTCCGACGCCGTGAGACTCGTCTGATGTGAGACTCGTCGATCTGCGAGTGAAGTGTGGTTTCCATGGCGCTTTGGCCGCTGGCCGCTGGCCACTGACCGCTGGCCGCTCGGCGGAAGGCAGGGCGTCGACGGCCGGTACTGCCGAACACAGCAGCCGATGCAGCTCGCTGATTGGCTGCCGGGTGTGACCAGCCGTGTGGCGGACTGTCCCCCGGGGCGCGGTCCCGTGACGCCCGTAATCACCCGTCCCCGGGTGTGACCAGCCGTGTGGCGGACTGTCCCCCGGGGCACGGTCTCGTGACGACCGCAATCACCCGTCCCCGGGTGTGACCAGCCGTGTGGCGGGCTGTCCCCCGGGGCGCGGTCCCGTGACGACCGCAATCACCCGTCCCCGGGTGTGACCAGCCGTGTGGCGGACTGTCCCCCCGGGGCGCGGTCCCGTGACGACCGCAATAACCCGTCCCCGGTGTGGCAGGGTTGGAGGGAGTATGGGAGGGAGGTCGCGGTCCGCCACCGTCCTGGGATTGATCGGTATGCGGGGGGGCCTCGTGGCCACAGGGTACCCGGCATCGGGCCGGTGTGACTGTACAGCGGTTGTGACCGAGCGCAGCTGGTGGCCGGGATGGGTCTGGGTGATCCCCGTCGTGGGAGGCATGCCGTCTGTCCCCGGTGCTGCTCTCCCGTTGTGCGGCGACGGCGGCAGGCATCGATCGCACGGCCGACCGTCCGTCCGTCTGTCTGTCTGTCTGTATGTCTGTCTGTCTGTCTGTCTGTCTGTCTGTCTGTCTGTCTGTCTGTCTGTCTGTCTGTCTGTCTGTCTGTCTGTCTGTCTGTCTGTCTGTCTGTCTGTCTGTCTGTCTGTCTGTCTGTCTGTCTGTCTGTCTGTCTGTCTGTCTGTCTGTCTGTCTGTGTCTGTGTGTCTGTCTGTCTGTCTGTCTGTCTGTCTGTCTGTCTGTCTGTCTGTCTGTCTGTCTGTCTGTCTGTCTGTCTGTCTGTCTGTCTGTCTGTCTGTCTGTCTGTCTGTCTGTCTGTCTGTCTGTCTGTCTGTCTGTCTGTCTGTCTGTGTGTGTGTGTGTGTGTGTGTGTGTGTGTGTGTGTGTGTGTGTGTCTGTGTCTGTGTCTGTGTCTGTGTCTGTGTCTGTGTCTGTGTCTGTGTCTGTGTCTGTGCCTCTGTCTGCTGAGCTGCGGTGGGCTGTGCTGTGTTGTGTTGTGTTGTGCTGCGTTGTGCTGTGTTGTGTTGTGCTGCGTTGTGCTGTACTGTGTTGGGATGTGTTGGGATGTGCTGTGCTGTGTTGTGCTGTGTTGTGCTGTGTTGTGCTGTGTTGTGCTGCGTTGTGCTGCGTTGTGCTGCGTTGTGCCGTACTGTGTTGTGATATGTTGGGATGTGCTGTGTGGTACTGTGTTGTGTTGTGGTGTGATGTGTTGTGTTGTGCTGTGATGTGTTGTGCTGTGATGTGTTGTGATGTGTTGTGATGTGTTGTGATGTGTTGTGCTGTCGTGCTGTGTCGTGTTGTGCTGTGGTGTGTTGTGTTGTGCTGTGTTGTGATGTGTTGTGCTGTGCTGTGTTGTGCTGTGTTGTACTGTGTTGTACTGTATTGTGATGTGTTTTCTTGTGCTGTGCTGTGTTGTGCTGTGTTGTGATGGGTTGTGATGTGCTGTGTTGTGCTGTGTTGTGTTGCGTTGTGTTGCGTTGTGTTGTGCTGTGTTGTGTTGTGCTGTAATGTGGCCCTGACCTGGTCTCATACGTGTGCATCAGCTAGCCGATACGCGTCTGACCGGACTATTCTCTACTGACCTACTGACTTGGATCACACTGAACGAAACCAAAACTCGGCCTGTTTGGGTCTATAACACCATCGTCAATTATCACACGATATTGACAGATATAGCTGGGTACCTTGTTTTCTGTTTACGACGTATAACCGATCAAGTTTGCTTACATTGAGCGTCATGACATGAACTAACGGTGCCCGATATCGGTATGTTTGTCATGAAATGTGAGCCGGCTGCACCATCGGCACAGACCGCTGAGCGCGGTGCGGTGCGGTATGGTGCGGTGCGGTGCGGTGCGGTGCGGTGCGGTGCGGTGCGGTATGGTGCGGTGCGGTATGGTGCGGTGCGGTGTGGTGCGGTGCGGTGCGGTTCGGTGCGGTGCGGTGCGGTGCGGTGCGGTGCGGTGCGGTGCGGTACGGTGCGGTGCAGTGCGGTGCGGTGCGGTGCGGTGCGGTGCGGTGCGGTGTGGTGTGGTGCGGTGCGGTATGGTGCGGTGCGGTGCGGTATGGTATGGTGCGGTATGGTGCGGTATGGTGCGGTGCGGTGCGGTGCGGTGCGGTGCGGTGCGGTGCAGTGCGGTATGGTGCGGTGCGGTATGGTGCGGTGTGGTGCGGTGCGGTGCGGTGCGGTATGGTGCGGTATGGTGCGGTATGGTGCGGTATGGTGCGGTATGGTGCGGTGCGGTATGGTGCGGTATGGTGCGGTGCGGTGCGGTGCGGTGCGGTGCGGTGCGGTGCGGTGCGGTGCGGTGCGGTATGGTGCGGTATGGTGCGGTGCGGTATGGTGCGGTATGGTGCGGTATGGTGCGGTATGGTGCGGTGCGGTGCGGTGCGGTATGGTGCGGTATGGTGCGGTGCGGTATGGTGCGGTGCGGTGTGGTATGGTGCGGTATGGTGCGGTGCGGTGCGGTGCGGTGCGGTGCGGTGCGGTATGGTGCGGTGCGGTGCGGTATGGTGCGGTATGGTGCGGTGCGGTGCGGTGCGGTGCGGTGCGGTGCGGTGCGGTGCGGTGCGGTGTGGTATGGTGCGGTATGGTGCGGTATGGTGCGGTGCGGTGCGGTGCGGTGCGGTGCGGTGCGGTGCGGTGCGGTGCGGTGCGGTATGGTGCGGTATGGTCCGGTGCGGTGCGGTGCGGTATGGTGCGGTATGGTGCGGTATGGTGCGGTATGGTGCGGTATGGTGCGGTATGGTGCGGTATGGTGCGGTGCGGTGCGGTGCGGTGCGGTGCGGTGCGGTGCGGTGCGGTGCGGTATGGTGCGGTGCGGTGCGGTGCGGTGCGGTGCGGTGCGGTACGGTTGCGGTGCGGTGCGGTGCGGTGCAGTGCGGTGCGGTGCGGTGCGGTGCGGTACGGTTGCGGTGCGGTGCGGTGCGTCAGACTTCTCCGAAGAGTGCCCAGTGCCCCCACTGCAGCCCGTGCTACTGGGTGACTGGCGGCGCCCGACTCGCTCCCAGAGTATGGTCTTATCCACACCTCACACATCAAACCTTACATCACATGTGTCACGCATCAATACACATCTGCCTTGACCTCGCGCCTCACGCCTGAAACATCAACACACAGTGCCTGGCACGTGTCACATTTCACGGCCTCGCCTCACATCCCACACTTTACAGCAGCGACCGTAGTTCTCTCAGTATTGCCTGCTTTGTTCGTCACTGAGCAGACGTCCATGCCGTCTCTCTGGAGAGGGAGACGGCATGCTGCATTACTCGATCGAGTAATGCCGCATTTAGGCCAGCTCCGTCCTGCATCCTACCCCGCCAGACAAACAGGTCTGCAGCGCGTCAGGCCCGTATGCCGCCCGCTACGTTATGTCTGCGAAGGAGTGAGTCATTCCTGTATTCCGGCCGTGCTGGCCGTGTCGTGCTGTGCAGCGTGTCGACCGCCGGCCGTGCTGGCCCCTGGTGACGTCACACCGCTGTGTTTCCAGTGATCGCCACCGTGGCGCTGGCGTTCCTGCTGCTGCCCATGTGTCAATACATGATCTCATCCTGCTCGGACGGCTCAAAGTGAGTACCGCCGCCGTACCGTCGTACCACCGTACCGCCGTACAGGGTCGGCAGGCTGGCAGCAGAGCCGGGCAGTCGTGAGGAATAGCCTCGCCACGCCTGCTGACTGGTTTGTTTACGGTGGTTCATGCCTGGCCGGGGTGTTGTGACGAGCCGACGAATGTGTGCTGATGACGCTTACTCCACCGACCACACTGCTGACCGCGGTGTGACCCAAGGACGCCCTGAAGCCCCTCGGATGACTGCACGGGAGGTGACCCGACCCGACCCGACCCGACGCGTCGGACGTGTGGTGCGCTAACACGCCAGCTCGGCCCGACACGGCTGTCCAAGCCGCCGAGTCTGAGCCGGTGCTGAGGGCGGGCGGGTGCGCCTGCGTTGCTCAGCCAGTAGCCGAGACTCAGCCCGGGCCGCGGCCAGTATCAGCACAACAGCAGCTTCTCCGTCATCAGCTGACTGCTGACCGAGCAGCTGACTCGGCCAGCGGCGGCGCCGGCGTGACCTTGAGGCGCGCGACCGACGCCCCCTCCCACGCCCGTACCGTGTTGACTGCCGGACCGAGCCGCGAGACGACTGGTTGGTTGGCTCCGTCTATTGGCGGACCGCGGCAGCTGAGACGACTGGTTGGTTGGCTCCGTCTATTGGCGGACCGCGGTGGCTGAGACGACTGGTTGGTTGGCTCCGTCTATTGGCGGACCGCGGTGGCTGAGACGACTGGTTGGTTGGCTCCGTCTATTGGCGGACCGCGGTGGCTGATACGACTGGCTGGTTGGTTCCGTCTATTGGCGGACCGCGGCAGCTGAGACGACTGGTTGGTTGGCTCCGTCTATTGGCGGACCGAGCCGCGAGACGACTGGTTGGTTGGCCCCGTCTATTGGCGGACCGCGGTGGCTGAGACGACTGGTTGGTTGGCTCCGTCTATTGGCGGACCGAGCCGCGAGACGACTGGCTGGTTGGCTCCGTCTATTGGCGGACCGCGGTGGCTGAGACGACTGGTTGGTTGGCTCCGTCTATTGGCGGACCGCGGCAGCTGAGACGGCGTGGAGGCGACGGGCCGAGCTATCGCTCGCTGGCAGACGCTGGTAAATAGAAGGACTCGGCTGTTTGTTCCGGACAAAAACCAGCCGGTGCGTTCCGAAGCCGTTTTTCGGTGGAAGAGATGTTGGTTTTGTGGATTTTTTAAAAATAAAATGCCGACACCCAGTGTTTATATTTGTATCGCCTTTTTGGTGCGTTTGACTATTAGTGGGTTTGTTTTGAGTCAGTCCGTGCACCCTCTCGCCGTGCGTTCCAATGATGGAACACATTCAATGACCCGTCCTGGCTCCAGGTCGCCCGGCGCTGAAGCTATATCCCAACGCCATTTTCTGAAATTGGGTAGTGGTCGCCCGGTGGTCGGCCATGACAGAGTGGCTGGAGATCAGCCTCGCCCGGAGGCGGTACCACACGAGCTCGTGATCGGTTCAGGCGGCCCCGCGGCGGCTCCTGAACCGACCACGAGCTCCCGGCTCCCAATGAAGAGGAAGAGGGTGGGAGGCCGCCTCTCGACGCCCGATGAGGCGAGCTGCCGGGATGGTGGTACGGCTGTGTTGTGTTGTCTCGCCGACGCAGCTGGGCACGGTGTGGACGGCGAGGGACAACAAGTGGTCGAGCTGCCGGGATGGTGGTACGGCTGTGTTGTGTTGTCTCGCCGACGCAGCTGGGCACGGTGTGGACGGCGAGGGACAACAAGTGGTCGAGCTGCCGGGATGGTGGTACGGCTGTGTTGTGTTGTCTCGCCGACGCAGCTGGGCACGGTGTGGACGGCGAGGGACAACAAGTGGTCGAGCTGCCGGGATGGTGGTACGGCTGTGTTGTGTTGTCTCGCCGACGCAGCTGGGCACGGTGTGGACGGCGAGGGACAACAAGTGGTCGAGCTGCCGGGATGGTGGTACGGCTGTGTTGTGTTGTCTCGCCGACGCAGCTGGGCACGGTGTGGACGGCGAGGGACAACAAGTGGTCGAGCTGCCGGGATGGTGGTACGGCTGTGTTGTCTCGCCGACGCAGCTGGGCACGGTGTGGACGGCGAGGGACAACAAGTGGTCGAGCTGCCGGGATGGTGGTACGGCTGTGTTGTCTCGCCGACGCAGCTGGGCACGGTGTGGACAGCGAGGGACAACAAGTGGTCGAGCTGCCGGGATGGTGGTACGGCTGTGTTGTCTCGCCGACGCAGCTGGGCACGGTGTGGACGGCGAGGGACAAGTAGTCGGGCTGCCGGCAGTACTGGCACCTGCTCGGCGCCGCTAGCGAAACATCCAACCTCGTGCCGATCCGAGCCGAGCCGAGCCGAGCCGAGCCGAGCCGAGCCGAGCCGAGCCGAGCCGTGACGTGTGCCGTGACGTGTGCCGTGCCGTGCCGTGCCGTGCCGTGCCGTGCCGTGCCGTGCCGTGCCGAGCCGAGCTGAGCCGTGCCGTGCCGTGCCGTGCCGTGCCGTGCCGTGCCGTGCCGTGCCGTGCCGTGCCGTGCCGTGCCGTGCCGAGAGGGATGAGTCGCATCTCCACCGCTCACGTCTCGATAAGGTCCGTTGGTTAGACGAGGATCACGTCTGTTCGCCGTAGATGAAGCCAGGCGATGATTAAGCAGCTCTCTCTTCTGGAAATAGCTCGGTATGCTCGATTTGACTGGCGGGCTCTGACGTGGTCTGCTGTCTGCTGATTTAGTGACAGGTGGGTCAGCCGGATGTAATGTTGACAGATGGGTCAGCCGGATGTGATGAGCCGGTAATGTGACTGATCAAATCAGTATTTGGCGTTGGACTCAGCCGTTGTCTTCCGATTGATTCAGTCATTCACCGGAGCTGCTGTTTTGCTTCAGAGCAGGGGCGGTTCTCCCATGTAGGCAAGGTAGGCAATGCCTACCCAGTTCGGTAGCCTTCCGATACAGATATTTATCTTCCCTTCCTTTCACTTCATTTTTTCCTTATTGATTAATATGGTTTTCTGCAATCGAAATGGGCCTATCTTGGAGCAAATTTTTCAAATTTTCCACGAAAATTTCCTTGGAAACAATAAATTAAAAGCAAATGTAAGAAAACCCTTGCCCTGCTTGCCTAAATCGTCCTACTAGATTCTCGACCAGCCTGTGTACAAATCTATTGCGTCCTGCAGTCATAGGCGTAACCACCTTCCAGAAGTAGGTGGGGACGGAGGCACTTTAAAGTCGATTCTTTCCATGCAACGCCCATGGGCGTAATGTTAAAATCCGAAAGGGTTACTGGGGACTGATCCCCAGTGACCCCAGTGGTGGTTACGCGCCTGCCTGCAGTAGGATTTTTTTTGTAAGGTTGGCAAATCAACTAGGAAATCGAGAAAGGCACACCTTTTTTAAGCGCAATAACTTCATAAATAAATATGATTACAATATCAATTATTATTTTAGGTTCATAGTAACTTGCCACATAGGGGTTCAATTATTATTTCGAAAATAATGTTTCTACCACTTCTCCAGACCAGATCATTGGCGGTATCTCAGCGTAACAACTAACAACACGAACCAAGATCGAGCTGAGTTTTCGCCGGGGCTTCCGTTCCGAAGAAATTCAATGCGGCGCCAATGCAACAGCAGCAAAAGACCTTTGTTGCAGGTGCCGTGATGAAAATGTTTCGGGATATTTTGAATGTGGGATCTTTTTCTAATAGTTTTTAAAAATCATTTGAATGGTAAATATCATTACATTATGTAATAGTTACATAATACTGCAACTCTGCAAGGCGATTGGCGGGTCGTCCAGACTTATATTAGAAATAGGACATTATATTTCAATGCATTTTGCTTAGCCGTGTTCTTCGCATATAATTCATGATTGTATGTGTAGGCTCTGAGTCCTATTCTTAACATGCCGTCGCACAGTTATTGTCAACCTGCAGACTTAGGCGTCGAATCGAAAGCCTTACGTGCACAATTTTCGTGATGATTGTTGCCTATTTTCAAATAAATACCAAGATGATGACTATATATTATAAACAGGCTGTTTGTAGCGGTGAAGTATTAATCGTGGTGATCTGCAGGTATTTGAAAACCTACTTTAAACAAAATCACGAAACAGCGCACCCTCCTGACTGCCACACCTACGTTTGACCCCTGGCGCCGCCACTGCTGCCTTGCCTACCTAGTCTCAGGGCCTGCAGCGCCGCCCCTGCTTCAGAGTGTGAATCGAAGTGTGGAGGAAACGCCGTTATTGTGTGGCGAATTATTCGTGGGCATAAGTATTTGTCTCATTACTTCTCCGAGTCTATCAACGATACCATGGCATGTCAGGTAGCTGTCAGGTGAATGCACGCCCTGCACGCGTGGTATGTCCGTTCTGACAGCGGCATCGGATACCACGCTGGAAGTCTGCGTACATGCAACGCCTGGGACTGCGTTGACAATGCAGCGGACATCATGTATGGGATTTCCCACGGATTGGCACGGTGCGCTGTTGTCGGTATTGGATCTAACCGGGATCTAACGGGTATCGGATCTAACCGGGGTCGGTATCGGATCTAACCGGGATCTACCACAGCCAGATCGCGGCGAGATCCGCTAGTTTGACGGGGCGGAGTGGGCGCATTGTATGGCTGGGTCGGCCCCGGCCACTGATGGAAGGATCGAACTCGTTGGACCGTCACGGCGAAGAGTTGGAAATGAATCGGCCCCGGCCACTGATGGAAGGTGCAGCCGTATCTCGAACTCGTGTGGACCGTCACGGCGAGGAGTTGGAAATGAAGACTGGACATGAAATGACGTGGTTTGTGGCACACAGAGCATAATATGAGAGCCGGGCCTCGCCGGCACATGACAGAAGAAGTCGCCTCTGCTGGACTAGACGCTGACGTACCGGCCTGGGAGCCATACGACGTTGGTACCCCATCAGTTGCAGTGGTTCGCCCGTTACCTGATCAGGTGCAGGATTCGCCCAATCAGCCCGCAGGCGCCATACGTACATACGACCCCGTGTGGATGGCGTGCGAACCAGCCACCGCCGTCGGGCGGCTGCGGTGGTGGGGCTGCGGTGTACGGACGGCTGCGGTCGTCGGGGCATTGCACCCCTCCGTTCGCCGTCCCTGCCTACATACCGGCACGGAGACCTGGTCCGGCCTCTCGTCCCGACAGCGAATTATCACTGGCTTGCGTGCAGAGCGGCCTCAGAGGCGAAACATCGGACGAAACTTTATGCACAATTATGGATACTTTTAATATCCTACTGTGGAAATAGCTCACAATCTCCTACTGTGGAAATGGCTCACAATCTCCTACTGTGGAAATAGCTCACAGAAGATCAAAAGGTCAATCAGTCAAAAGCGCTGTGACCTTTGGTTTTCAGAAGTTTTCGATAGATGACATCTTCTGGATGTTGTGATTCATATGGTAAATGTCAAATTCCGCAACTGTGAAGCAAGTTTTATCCATTTATACTTCTATTCCACGTGAAACCTTGCCTTTCTATTGGCCGGTGTTGGTCTGGTGGCCGTTCACTCTGGGGGCTGCTGACGTGTGACGCGTGACGCGTGACGCGTGACGCGTGACGCGTGACGCGTGACGTGTGACGCGCCGAGGCCGCCGCCCGCCTGTGACGCTGTTTCAGGCGACATGACTGACTCGTGTGACTCGTCTAACAAGGGAGGGCGTGGCCTGTGATCGGGACCGGAGAGCACGGTAGGTGGTGACGGACGGCCGCCCCGACCGACCGACCGACCGACCCGACCCGACCGACCGGTACGTACACCTACTCTGACCTGCTATGACCTGCTACGACCTGCTACGAACTTGAAGGGATCCTTAGCTTGTCTTACTGACTGACCTGCTTAGCTTGTCTGACTTGTAGCTTGTCTGACCTGACCTGATCTGATCCGACTAGACATAGACCTTATCTGACCTGACCTGTCCTGGGATCTGACTTGAGATTTGACCCGACCCTGAGATCTCACCTGATATTTGACCTGACCCGAACTGACTTGACCTGCCCTGGCCCTGCCCTGCCCTGCCCTGCCCTGCCCTGCCCTGCCCTGCCTGCCTGCCCTGGCCCTGCCCTGCCCTGCCCTGCCCTGCCCTGCCCTGCCCTGCCCTGCCCTGCCCTGCCCTGCCCTGACCCTGACCCTGACCTGACCCTGACCTGACCTGATTTGACCTGATTTGACCTGATTTGACCTGATCTGACCTGATCTGACCTGATCTGACCTGATCTGACCTGATCTGACCTGATCTGACCTGATCTGACCTGATCTGACCTGATCTGACCTGATCTGACCTGATCTGACCTGATCTGACCTGATCTGACCTGATCTGACCTGATCTGACCTGATCTGACCTGATCTGACCTGACCTGATCTGACCCGACCTGACGCCAGGGACTTGATCCGTGGCGAGGCCTCGCAGGACAGACGGTGGCTCCGTGTCTGCCGGGAGGAGCCGGTCAGCGGTTCTATGCTCTGCTCGGGACACCCTGACCTGATACGGTGCCTGCGGTCTGCACACATGGACAGACGTTTTACCGGGATTTCCTTGTTTGAACGTCGCACGACAGCATGTTGGCTTATTTTATTCTCTAAATTGTCAAACCTGACATGCTGTGACATTTTCGTGGTACTATTGCTGTGGATGTCAACCGATTGAAGAGTAACATTGTGATATAGGTAATTGTACTAAAGTGTCAATATGTTGCATGCACATTGCACATCCTTCATGCTTCCTCGGATTTTATGTGTCGTGGACGAGTAAAACATATTTTTGTTTTCAATAGCGTTAATCCGTTGTCCGAACACTTCCGTCACTGCCTTCTCTGTCTGTGTGGTGGCAGTGACTCTCTCTCTCTCTCTCTCTTCTCTCTCTCTCTCTCTCTCTCTCCTCTCTCTCTCTCTCTCTCTCTCTCTCGCTCTCGCTCTCGCTCTCGCTCTCGCTCTCGCTCTTCGCTCTCGCTCTCGCTCTCGCTCTCGCCTCTCGCTCTCAGCTCTCCTCTCGCTCTCGCTCCGCTCCTCGCT
>JAXIVJ010000124.1:246766-304266 GCA_036785665.1 Chirona hameri | reverse complement strand
CACCGGACACTGGCTGCTGATGGACGGTAAGAGCTGGGGAGAGGGAGGGCGGGGAGTGGGCAGTGACGGAGAATGGTGTGGAGATACTCACCGGACACTGGCTGCTGATGGACGGTAAGAGCTGGGGAGAGGGAGGGCGGGGAGTGGGCAGTGGACGGAGGATGGTGCTTAACTGCTGTTGGCTATAACGGTGGTCTACAGGTCGAGGGAAAGGTTCGTTTCGTAAACGGCATGTGTAAGTAACAAGGATGCACTGGGTACAGAACGCTGGTATACAGCAATGACTGCGCCATATCCGCGCACGGGCATAACCACTCTACCTGTCATGCAGCGGTGTACAGGCAGGCTATGTTTTGCTGTCATTTTATGTTCTGATTGACTGTTTAAAGGGGAATATTCACCTTTTGATTTTGTTAGCCACAATTTCTTTGGCTATGTTATGCTATTAAAATGATGTGATCTAAATTTAAGAATTAAATAAAAGTATTCCCTAATTCGAAGTTGGAAGTTTGGGAAAATTAATTATCGGTATTTTCCCTCCACTATTGGAAAGCGCAACATCTGGCGCTTTTGCATCAATCTGTTCAACGTTGTTGAATGGGCACTTATAAACAAATCGCCGATACTAAATAGGTCGCCGTCGGGTGCCAAGCTAAACTGCCGATTTCAATGCACTTTTTCAAATGATTGTTGATTGTTGATTAAAGTTTGGCACATATTCGTAAAAGATAGTGCAGGAAACATATTGCATACCTTCATGATACATAGCAATGCGTAGGGAGGCTAATTTACTGAATTCGTTACCAAGTACTTCCTGAGTACCTACCGTTATAAGCGTGGATCGCTTATCGGTAGGAAACTGACAATATCTTTCGGTAGGAATGTTTATATGCAAAATGTGATGAATTTACATAATATTTTGGCCTCGTCTATCGATTTCAGGTGCTAACTCCATGTTTGTGGAACAAGGTGAATATTTCCCTTTAACCTGGGGACTCTTTTGGCTGCTGCTCCTCTGGCCGTTGTTTGGCGCTTTTTCCTGGCTGATTCGCCGCGTCCCTGCTGTGCGATACAGTCTGAGCCCGGTCTAGTTTGGCGCTTCTGTAGCGTTTCCATCCCACGTGTCGGTCTGAGGGAGCTGGGTCTGCCACGTGTCGGCGGTATGAGGGAGCTTAGTCTGCCACGTGTCGGCGGCCTGAGGGAGCTGGGTCTGCCACGTGTCGGCGGTCTGAGGGACCTGGGTCTGCCACGTGTCGGCGGTCTGAGGGAGCTGGGTCTGCCACGTGTCGGCGGTCTGTGGGAGCTGGATCTGCTACGTGTCGTCGGTCTGAGGGAGCTGGGTCTGCCACGTGTCGGCGGTCTGTGGGAGCTGGGTCTGCCACGTGTCGTCGGTCTGAGGGAGCTGGGTCTGCCACGTGTCGGCGGGGTGTGTCCCTGCTTAGCGGTCCGTTCTGATGGTATGGGGAGGGAGGGAGCAGGTGACGGGACCGGGCGGAGTACCGTGTTAGCTGTCATGGTCGGTCTCCAGGGCACGGGGGAGGGCAGGGCACAGGACGGCATGGGGACGAGTGGTGGCCACTCTGCTAGATATGGCCTCTCTGCCAGTGCTATATATGGCCTCTCTGCCAGTGCTATATATGGCCTCTCTGCCATCTGCTCCCTGGTCTGGGAGGGAGAGGGGTCAGTATTGAGCAGGTGTCTGTGCTCCCTGGTCTGGGAGGGAGAGGGGTCAGTATTGAGCAGGTGTCGGTGCTCCCTGGTCTGGGAGGGAGAGGGGTCAGTATTGAGCAGGTGTCGGTGCTCCCTGGTCTGGGAGGGAGAGGGGTCAGTACTGAGCAGGTGTCGGTGCTCTCTGGTCTGGGAGGGAGAGGGGTCAGTACTGAGCGGGTGTCGGTGTACCGGACTCCAGTCTGGCGGCATACACCTGCTACTGGGCGAAGGCGCGTCAGCGGGCCGGATGGAACACAGAGGCGCAGGGGAGCAGGCAGCTATCGGCGAAACACACATCAGACTGTCCGGTTTCTATTGAAGTTCTACCACTCACTCTCGTGGGCCATTTGTGAAGACAAAGCTTCACAAAAGAAATAGCATCATACAATGAACGGCCGTTGTAAATTCAGCTGATAATGCTTAGTAAGCGTGCCATTCGCGTGACCATCACTGTATGCATGCCACAGTAAAGTGGCTAATGCGCCACTAGTTGATTCTGATTGATACCAACTCTGACACCGTGTTGATGAAACACGTAGACCGATGGCACTTGAGTAACGGTGGCGGTGTCTTTAGGACCGGCGATGCGGAACATAGCAGGAAGTACTGACATCGTCTTTATACTCAGCCTTTCACCTTTGGCTTTAAGACCGACAGCCCTGATACCTTACCGCCTTGAATGGCCGCCATGCCAGTGCGCTGAATCGTAACAGCCATGAGCGCGGGCTAGCCAGCAAACTATGATGCCGTGCATGCTCACCCAGATGGCTTACCACTGTTCTGCAGTGTGTAGCGGGGCGGTGCGGGCGTCCCGGAAACTACGGCCGTCTCCGATCGGACTGGCGTCCTGCAGTCGTGCTACTTCTGCGCAGTATCGAATGCCGCTGGTCCACTGACGCCGGCTGACGCGAGCTGACGCCGGCTGACGCCGGCTGACGCCGGCTGGCAGATTTCCTGTGGCGGAGACCGCCGGTATTCTGACGGCGGGGCTGTTTTCTCAGCTGGCTGCCATTTATCCTGCAGCCCCTGGGGCGCTGTTGTTGAGCTCAGTTCAGTAGAGAGACGGTCGGTTTTTGGACTATTGTTCACTGTTTCGGACCCTACCCAGCCCCGGCGGCCGCCAGGCTGCTGTGGTGGTGACCTGTGGACCTCTGTTTTGGCTCCGGTCCAGTCTTTTGTATAGACCCGCGAGTGTGACGCGTCTGACCTGTGTTTCGCTCTGTTCCAGCGATGGGCATGGGCCTGTGCGTGGCTTTCATCGCGTTCGTCCGTCTGCCCTCGCTGAAGGTCTCCACCCTGCTGCTGATGGGCCTGCTCATCTACGACGTCTTCTGGGTGTTCTTCTCGCCGTACATCTTCAGCGCCAACGTCATGGTTAAGGTGCGCCACACGGCCGCGGTTACGTCACGTTCTCTCCGGTGTTGTGCAGGTGTGGAACGGGGACTGAAGTCACACGGCCGCGGTTACGTCACGTTCTCTCCGGTGTTGTGCAGGTGTGGAACGGGGACTGAAGTCACACGGCCGCGGTTACGTCACGTTCTCTCCGGTGTTGTGCAGGTGTGGAACGGGGACTGAAGTCACACGGCCGCGGTTACGTCACGTTCTCTCCGGTGTTGTGCAGGTGTGGAACGGGGACTGAAGTCACACGGCCGCGGTTACGTCACGTTCTCTCCGGTGTTGTGCAGGTGTGGAACGGGGACTGAAGTCACACGGCCGCGGTTACGTCACGTTCTCTCCGGTGTTGTGCAGGTGTGGAACGGGGACTGAAGTCACACGGCCGCGGTTACGTCACGTTCTCTCCGGTGTTGTGCAGGTGTGGAACGGGGACTGAAGTCACACGGCCGCGGTTACGTCACGTTCTCTCCGGTGTTGTGCAGGTGTGGAACGGGGACTGAAGTCACACGGCCGCGGTTACGTCACGTTCTCTCCGGTGTTGTGCAGGTGTGGAACGGGGACTGAAGTCACACGGCCGCGGTTACGTCACGTTCTCTCCGGTGTTGTGCAGGTGTGGAACGGGGACTGAAGTCACACGGCCGCGGTTACGTCACGTTCTCTCCGGTGTTGTGCAGGTGTGGAACGGGGACGGAATTAATTCGACTTTCGAGAACGGCTCACCCACTGGTGTACTTGGATACAAGTGGAACAGAAACGTCGAATCAGTGGGATTCAACGTGACTGCGGATTGTGTACGGTGCCTTCTAACTTGTAAGCCAGGTTATGGTCATTTCCACTGGCCAGGCGCCGACCTTTGAAGGAAGGGATCGACCCATGCAGAGCATATGGCGAGCCGGCAGCTTACCGCCTCATTGGCCGTTACCGGCTAACCGTGATCGGTAACTGAATTATTAACACTGAGCCGTTTATTGCGCTTGTCTATTTCCGCCCGAGCGGAATCGACCTGCGGCTGCAGGCGAGGCAGGGCTTTGGTCTACAGACACCGATCGCCGCGCCACGCAGCGGCAGGCGCCACACTTCACCTTCCACTTTCCGCCGACAGGTGGCCACCCGGTCGGCCGACAATCCGGTCGGCATCATGGCGAAGAAGCTGCACCTGAACGGCATAATGCGGGATGCGCCGAAACTCTCGCTGCCCGGCAAACTGGTGTTCCCCAGCATGCGTACCGCCGGCCACTTCTCTATGCTCGGCCTGGGAGATATTGTAAGTGATCAACGGTGTCGATTTTTGAAAACAATTGGGGGAGGCGAACCATAGGCGTACACACGGGGGGGGGGGGACGGCGGCGGCGGCGGCAAACGGGGCAATCCCGCCCCCCTGAAGGTCTCTACGTGCCCCCTTTGGTCGACAAAATGAATTATTTTCCATAAAATAGTGGTGAAAATATACCCTTTTAAAAATATAGTGGGCCAAATCCGGTGAGTTTTTTTGTGGGGGTACTTTATGCTCCCCTGAGAGAGAGAATATCTCCCCTGACGTATTTTCGCAATAGCTCAAAAACCAATAGCGGCATCAACGTGAAACTTTGGGTACCTTCTCCTACACCGATTTTACGTCTTCTGTGCATAAATGAAGCAATTTTGTCGAGAAAAAATAGAGATATAGCGAATTTAGAGACCACCACACGAGTTTTAACGTCACTGAAATGAGGCCATGTGGTAAAATGACTTATTACAGGCTCCTAGAATTGCTTTGGAGCTGGGGTGCGGAGTGGAAATTCTGACTAAAAATAAATATAAAGAGTGGAAAATTCAACCAAAAAGCATATGTACCAGGCTTTATCACCCAATTACCTGCTCACCAAAATGAGTTATTACCTATGCCAATTATTACCTGTCTTTTCATCCGCAGGCTGTCCTTATCATTTTATCATTACATCCACAAATCAGTATCAGGTTTCCAATTATCCAATACATTTTAAAATATAGAGTGGAAAATTCACAGTAAAACTCAGGAAAAAGAGTGCAAAAATAGTATTCATAGTGTCATTTTCCACCCAAATTTCCCAATGCTAGGACACTGAATGACTGTCACGATCGAATTATACTTGTAAAATAATCCATTGAACATGTGTTGCATGGCTTTCGTATATTTTGTTTGCGCATAGTTACCTTTTGTGACCTGACCTTGACCGTGACCTTTGCCAAAATTCTCACTTTTGCACTTTGAGGTGATAATGGTCGCAATCGAAAATACTTTGGATGGAAAGTATGGCACATACACTCAAATACATCGATTGTGACCTTTGACCTTACCGTGACCTAATATTTTACAATACAAAATAGCATGATTTAAATGCTTCTTATTGAGAGCTTTTCGATTGCCTTCTTGCGCATATCGCTGCGCTCATTGGTTCGAAAGATAATCAAGGGCTGGACCCCCCCCCCCCCCCCCCCCCAGTCAATGGCGTTCTAAATTTACGCCATTGACTGGCAATCCCACTGTTGCGGTATTGCCAGCATTTCATGCGGGGACAAACTTTATCCTCCATATTGCTAGGGTTGTTTGAACACTCAAAGATTCTTTGGAAATATAAAAACGGCCTCGCGGAGCGCCGTCATTTTCATATCTACCGGACATCGTATTGTTGATTCTTTGCGCACCTTTTCTGATTTTGTTTTACCCGGGAGCATTCTAAGTCACGGTTCTATACATACAGCCGTTACCTGATGTAAAACTAACCTATATGTCAGGTCAAGCGGACCCATCCCCAATAAAGTTCAAGCTAGACGGCAATGGGAGGTAAGAGGAGGTATGAGGTATGCGCTGTTTCGTGATTTTTTTTAAAGTAGGTTTTCAAATATACCACGATTAATACTTCACCGCTACCAACAGCCTGTTTATGTGCTGTCATCCGCTTGTAGTTGATTTGAAAATAGGCAAGAATTATCACGGAGATGTGCACTTAAGGCTTTCGATTCGACGCTTAATTCTGCAGGTTGACAATAATTGTGCGACTGCAATCAGAGCCTACACATAAAATCATTAATTATATGCAAATAACTCCGCTAATAAAAATGCATCGAAATATCTATATTACTATTTGATAAGCGTCTCTGTCTGTCCATCTGTCTGTCTGTCTGTCTGTCTATCCGGCACCGCTCAGTTTATTCAGTTTAAAAGTCCCAGTTAATTCACGTGCTGAATTGGTGCGGATACCTCCATCCCGGAGATGCCAGCTAATCGTCCAGTGGAGCGGACGGGTTAGCACTAGTAAGTAGTAATGTCCCATTTGTAATATAATTCTGGACGACCCGCCGATCTCCTTGCAGTAATATGTAACTATATCATAATTTAATTATATTTACCCTGACATTAATTTTTTAAACTATTAGAAAAAGACCCCACATTCAAAATATCCCGAAATTTTTTCTTCGCGTCGCCTGTCAAAAAGGTCCTTTGCTGCTGCCGCGTTGACGCCGCATCGGTTTTTTCCGGAACGGAAGCGCTCGGCGAAAACTCCGCTCGATCTTGGTTCGTGCTGTTAGTTGCTACGCTGAGATACCGCCAAAGATCTGGTCTGGAGAAGTGGTAGAAACATTATTTTCGAAATAATAATTGAACCCCTATGTGGCAAGCTACTACGAGCCTAAAATAATAATTGGTATTGCAGTCATATTTATTTTATGAAGTTATTGCGCTTAAAAAGGTGTGCTTTTTCGATTTTATAGTTGATTTGCCTACCTTACAGAAATGTTATACTGCAGGACGGCAATAGATTTGTACACAGGCTGGTCGAGAATCTAGTAGGACGAGGTAGGTATGCTTAAGCGAGGGTTTTCTTACATTTACGTTTAATTTATGGCTTCGAAGGAAATTTTCGTGGAAAATTTGGAAAATTTGCTCCAAGATAGGCCCATTCCGATTGCAGAAACCCATATTAATCAATAAGGAAACAAATGCAATGAAAAGAAGGGAAAATAAATATCGGTATCGGAAGAAGGCTACCGAACTGGGTAGGCATTGCCTACCTTGCCTACATGGGAGAACCGCCCCTGATGAAACCTATATGGTTCAGGTACCTAATCTGAGGCCAGAGACGAGGGCGGATCCAGAAAGGCAAAAAAGTTGGTTTTGGGAGCAAATCCCTAAAAGACTCATACATGTATATATTTAATATCGATTTCGCCTCTTAGTCACCGGATTTCGTCTCTTTATACATGAAGAGGTGATATAAAATACACGTTTCTTAGTAAAAGCTGCTTAGATTTTCTTTTGAAATAGGAAACGTGTCAATTTGTTTGCCGATTTCAGGCGGTGTGGGAGACTTGGCCGCTTTGCTCCCTCTTGGATCCGCCAGCGGCCAAAAACACTGGGGGCCGAGGGTAAACATGGGGGGCGAGGGTACCATTTTTTTTTGGGGGGGGGGGCGAACTCAACATTGGGGGGAAGGGCCACCCCAAAGGTATATAAATCGACACCTATGTAAGTGGTGCTACAGCAGTGTTCCAAAATGTGTCACTTTTGGTGAGAAATGACACCCAAAGGTGAATAATTTTCCACTCTCGCTCCCCATTTTAGAAGTGAAATTTAAATTCCCGAGTTATGCATTGTGATATTGATTCTGACATAAATATTGACTAAAAATACATGATTTCAACGAAAACTACTGCTTTTCATTTTCAAAACAAATCAATATTATACCATTTTCTACATAATTGTCCACTCTCATGGTATTTTTTGGCTCAAATGTTCCACTCTTGACACCCAAGGAAAATTAAATTTTGTTACACTGTGCTGCAGTGCTGTTTTGTAAGGGATGCGACGATATTGTAAGACATGCGGTGATATCGTAAGCGGCGGTGATATCGTAAGCGGCGGTGATATCGTAAGCGCCGGTGATATCGTAAGCGCCGGTGATATCGCCAGCGATGCGGCGCGCTCCTTCTCAGTGACCTGTTGCGGCGACTGCGATGGTCTGAACGACGGAGGGTTTGGGAGTCAGCTGGCGCGGCCTATATTTATTATTCGCCGTGCTCGGTCATGAACATAGCAACATGGCTGCCTGGTGGTCAGTCAGTCCACCTCCGCCGCTTTAGTGAATCTTCAGCTTACTTGGCCCGGCTGTGTCTGACTGCTCGTCTGTCGTCTGACTGCTCGTCTGTCGTCTGACTGCTCGTCTGGCGGTTTGCAGGTGATGCCTGGTCTGCTTCTCTGCTTTGTGATGCGGTTTGACGCGTACAAGAGGGCGCAGGCTCTGTTATTGGCCGACGCCACCATCCCGGCCAGCGGGCATATGCAGAAAATCACGTGAGTCACCTGCCGGGGGTCAGCAGCTGTACAAAGTGGCGTCTCCGGGGGCCGTAATCGCGGGACGGCGATTCAGAATCCGGGAACCCTGGAGCCGGTGCCGCGCTGGACATAGAATCCGGTGTGCTGAGCCTGCCTGCCGCGCAGGCCCTGAGATAGCCGAATGGTACTTAGTCGAGAGGTGCTCGACTTTTGTTCTTCTAAACTGCCTATTCGTCACTGAATATGCAGCTATTTAATACAATGCTGGTGCTGGTAAAGTGCGTGTTCTCAAATTGAGGATAACTTGGAACATATTCGAGACATTTTCTTCTTTGTGCATGTGCTCTGTGCGGGTATTTCCACTGTTCGCTGATTGGCTGCCTGTACTCTGTGCCGTTATTCCCACTGTTCGCTGATTGGCTGCCTGTACTCTGTGCCGTTATTCCCACTGTTCGCTGATTGGCTGCCTGTACTCTGTGCCGTTATTCCCACTGTTCGCTGATTGGCTGCCTGTACTCTGTGCCGTTATTCCCACTGTTCGCTGATTGGCTGCCTGTACTCTGTGCCGTTATTCCCACTGTTCGCTGATTGGCTGTCTTTACTCTGTGCAGGTATTTCCACTGTTCGCTGATTGGCTACTTCCTGGGCCTGGTGACGGCCACCGTGTCATCGGAGGTGTTCCGGGCGGCCCAGCCGGCCCTGCTCTACCTGGTGCCCTTCACCCTGCTGCCCCTGCTCACCATGGCCTACCTGAAGGTGAGACCCTGTGCCCTTCACCCTGCTGCCCCTGCTCACCATGGCCTACCTGAAGGTGAGACCCTGAGCCCTTCACCCTGCTGCCCCTGCTCATCATGGCCTACCTGAAGGTGAGACCCTGTGCCCTTCACCCTGCTGCCCCTGCTCATCATGGCCTACCTGAAGGTGAGACCCTGTGCCCTTCACCCTGCTGCCCCTGCTCATCATGGCCTACCTGAAGGTGAGACCCTGAGCCCTTCACCCTGCTTCCCCTGCTCATCATGGCCTACCTGAAGGTGAGGTATCGCGTCGTTCAGACACGTTGTCAGGAGTTGCTGCCGCCAGAATGCCGATGGTCTGACCTCAATGGTTAGACCTGGCGACCGGAGAAGGAATGGGTACCGCCCATCAATAACCGAGTCTTCACGGTTCACCGATTTGAACACGGACGAACGCTTCTTAACCCGCGACTTGAAATGCTGAAGTACGACGGTGAAACCAAATAGCTATCTGCAATGTGTAGCTTAAAATATTTCAGCTGTTTGGTCTCGGGCTGTTGCTGTTCAGTTAATATCGTTGTTTATTGTTAGCAGTGTATACGGGAATCGGCTGAGTGGCCGCGGCTGACGACAGCTGGCTGACCGCACCTTCGCTGTCCGTCTCCAGGGCGACCTGCGGAGGATGTGGAGTGAACCGTTCATGACGCCCAGCACGCCCAAGCAGCTGGACGTGTGATACTGCCACGTGCACCGGTCACAATCGGAATCTGAAGTCCTCGAGTGGCAGAGGACCGTCTAGTCTGTCCGGCGCGGTCCAACAGACTCGCGATCTCGCACCTCCTCGGCGCCCTGCGCCCGAGCCCCGCTCCAGCGCCGGTACCGAGTGCCGTTTTTATGAACATTGGAGTAATAGTGTTACAGCGGCCGTCCCGGGTGTCCCGGGTGTCGAGGCCGCGCCAGGCGCTCCTGCCGTGGCGGCGCCCCGCTCATCATATCTGTGTTGTCCCCCGCCGCGATCGGTGTGTGCGCCCGGCCGACGCGGCCAGTCGGCCTCGAGATGCCGGCGAACAAACCTAGTCTTTCTCCGTAGCGTTTACTGTTCCCTTACTTGCGTGTTGCAATATGGGCGTCGACTGGCCACGCAGCTGCGCCGACGCCGGCCTGTGGAGGGCGCGCGGCACCGTGTGGCGCCCTGTGGCGTTGAGATTGGATTTTATAGTGTGCCATGGATGATTGTGTGTGTGCGCGTGCATTGTATACTACTACACTGTGTTGGTTGGAAGCTGGAACGGAGTGAAGATCTGCAGTCTAACCAGATTTTGTAATCAGTACATGTTGTTTTTAAGTTTGTGTTTGGGCTGAGAGGCGTTTGGGCTGGCGGTATTTGGTGAGACATGTTACGAGACATTGGACAGTCCAGGAAAAGCGGGCACACGGAAAAGAGGACTAAACCTCTGAAGTGTGCCCACTTCATTCATTCTAGGGTCCGGTCAGAGCTCTGACGAGCTCGCCCTTGAGCTTCGTGTTGGTGGCTGGTCAAAGGTGGCGAAGAGGTGCCTTGGTGCCGAAGAAGGCGCCCGGCACCCCATGAATGGAAACGGGGTGACGTTGGCCGTGAAGGCGTATCCGAGCACAATGAAATGTTCACACCAACCACTAGCGCTACTCATGCCCTATGGGCCTATGAGCGCCAGTGTGTGATCTGGCATGATATTAACCCGCGCTTGACCGGGTCTCAGCTGAACGCCATTGACCGGGGGTAAATATTGCCCCCTCTCGTTACCTCCGGAACCAATGATCGCAGCAAGACGCGCAAGGCGGCATTCGAAATCTCTCAATGAGACGCATCTAAAGCATACTCGAAATTTTCGCATTGAGGCCACATCAGGTCAAGGTCGGGTCAAAGGTCAAAATCGAGGCATTTTAGTTTATGGTCCATACTTTCCATCCAAAGCCTTTGATTGCGACCATGATCAGTGATCACCGAAAGTGCTCCCAAAGTATAATAAACATCCCGCATGAGCTAAAATGAGATTGTTGGCAAAGGTCAAGGTCAATGCCAGGTCACAAAAGATCACTATGCGGAGAAGATCTTCGAAAGTCATGCGACACATGGTCTATGGGCACATAGTGAGTCATCACACATAATTCGATAGTGATAGTCATTTTACCATCTGAACTCATTTAAGTGAAGTTAGTGTCAAGCTCAAGAGGCCTGATCACGACCACCTGCGGTTCGGCGGTTTCCAGCATGCCCCGCCCCTTTCCTCATGCGTCATCACAAGCAGGCGTCTCTTGAACACTGAATGCCGCGCGCGCCACTTTATGTGACATTTCTCCTGCGGTTGCATCGTACGGACCGCCGGAACCGCAGCCGTGTGGCGTCATACCGTTCGCCACATCCCCACTTTAGTTCCCCCCCCCCCCCCCCCCCTGCTGACCGCCGAACCGCAGCCAACCGCAGGGTCCGTGAACATGCCTCTTTGTCAAGTTTAGGTCACATATGGTCAACATTTGAAATTAATAAATCTAAATCAAAATGGCATGTTTCTATACCAGTTTTGGCTCAGAAATACACTGCTGGCATTTATTTGTCTTTATCTGGTCAATAAAAGCCAAAACACGCAATTTCAAAATATGACTTCATGAGTTACCATACGTTTAGGGAGCCATAAGTCAGTCAAAAATAAAGATATTGCTTTGAAATTTGGTTTGGGTATTGTTCATATGTGGTTCTTCAGCATATGTTCCGTTTTTTTTAACATCTTTGAAAATTTTGGTCTTTGCATTTTGTTTTTGCATTTTGGGGGTTAAAAACCGAAATTGTCAAAAATCCCAGATAGCCATTTTGTAGGCCTTGCAATGTGCTATCTGTTGACGTTTTTATTGCATTTTACTATAAAAAGTGGCCTTTGTACGGCCGGTTAACGTTTGGCTAATTGTATCGTCAAACTCGTGTGTAGTGACGTCGCTAAATTTGCTATATCTCACAAATTTGATGACGAAATTGCTTCATTTTCGCACAGAAGATGTACAATTGATGTGGGAGATGGTACCCCCAAGTTCCACGTTGATGGCGCCATTGTGTTTTGAGCTATCGCGAAAATTCGTCAGGGGGGATATCCCCCCGTCAAGCGAGGGTTAATATTAAAGGAAATAGTTCACCTTCAACATGGGGTTTTGAACTGAAATAGCAGTTTTGTAGCCCGTGTTGAAAAATCCTTATCTGCAACTTTTCTTGGCTGAAAAGACTCCAGCCGAAGATATTTGACTTTTTGACGAAGGAATGCGGCGCATATATGATGTACCGTACCGTCTGAAAGTGCCAGCACAGCCAGGGAGCATGCGCAGACCAATAACGCACACCATAAAATTAATAATTTACGACCTTCTGTCCTGAATTGGCGCGATGTAGGACCATTTTTGAAAAGAAAAAAAGAAACTGTATTACAAAATATAATAAAATCGTGTTCTGAAAAATTTCCCGAAGGTGAACTATTTCCTTTAAAGGGACTGTCCCACCTTTTTGAAAGTTGTCGAATCGCACTTAATTACATGTCTACATGTCGGGCGAGGTCAGCTGAACATGTTCGTGAACTTTTTTCCCGAAAAATTGCTTATCTTGGAAGATATTCAACTTTTAGTTTTAAGCGGAAAGTTGGGTTGGTGACGTCATATTATTTTTTTAATAACAGAAATCCTTTGTGCTGCCAAATACATGGGACAATTTTTTTGTCAACATCTATTGCGCAGAAAAAGCGATCACCACCCGGTGTCTAGATTGGCTTAGATTGCGAACCACCCGGGGATCGAGAAATGAAAGACGAAAATATTCCAAGGCTGACCTTAAAACATGTCAACTATCATTACCAGTTGGGTAAAGAGAGACGACGCTGTCGGTTTAGAGGCCCTATTCAAATACACATGGGCCTTATTTTTTACAGATGTCAAAATCAAACTAATATCTTTTTGATTAGATCATTGTGGTTGTTTTAACTGCTACCATACTTGATTTCAATGCCAAGCCATAAAAATGGCTATCTCAACTCAAATCTAATGTTACGGTGGGAAGTCCCTAACACCAATAACCAATCGGACCAAGCTCGCCGTGATGGCATCACAAACCACGCGGAGCAGCGTGTCGGTGATCGCAGGGGTATGTTCACTGCCTCCTGTGTCGGTGATCGCAGGGGTATGTTCACTGCCTCCTGTGTCGGTGATCGCAGGGGTATGTTCACTGCCTCCTGTGTCGGTGATCACAGGGGTATGTTCACTGCCTCCTGTGTCGGTGATCACAGGGGTATGTTCACTGCCCCCCTGTGTCGGTGATCACAGGGGTATGTTCACTGCCTCCTGTGTCGGTGATCACAGGGATATGTTCACTGCCTCCTGTGTCGGTGATCACAGGGGTATGTTCATTGCCTCCTGTGTCGGTGATCACAGGGGTATGTTCACTGCCTCCTGTGTCGGTGATCAGATGGGTATGTTCACTGCCTCCTGTGTCGGTGATCGCAGGGGTATGTTCACTGCCTCCTGTGTCGGTGATCACAGGGGTATGTTCATTGCCTCCTGTGTCGGTGATCACAGGGGTATGTTCACTGCCTCCTGTGTCGGTGATCAGATGGGTATGTTCACTGCCTCCTGTGTCGGTGATCGCAGGGGTATGTTCACTGCCTCCTGTGTCGGTGATCAGATGGGTATGTTCACTGCCTCCTGTGTCGGTGATCGCAGGGGTATGTTCACTGCCTCCAGTGTAGGTGATCACAGGGGTATGTTCACTGCCTCCTGTGTCGGTGATCACAGGGGTATGTTCACTGCCTCCTGTGTCGGTGATCACAGGGGTATGTTCACTGCCTCCTGTGTCGGTGATCGCAGGGGTATGTTCACTGCCTCCAGTGTCGGTGATCAGATGGGTATGTTCACTGCCTCCTGTGTCGGTGATCACAGGGGTATGTTCACTGCCTCCTGTGTCGGTGATCGCAGGGGTATGTTCACTGCCTCCTGTGTCGGTGATCACAGGGGTATGGTCACTGCCTCCTGTGTCGGTGATCACAGGGGTATGTTCACTGCCTCCTGTGTCGGTGATCGCAGGGGTATGTTCACTGCCTCCAGTGTAGGTGATCACAGGGGTATGTTCACTGCCTCCTGTGTCGGTGATCACAGGGGTATGGTCACTGCCTCCTGTGTCGGTGATCGCAGGGGTATGTTCACTGCCTCCTGTGTCGGTGATCACAGGGGTATGGTCACTGCCTCCTGTGTCGGTGATCACAGGGGTATGTTCACTGCCTCCTGTGTCGGTGATCACAGGGGTATGTTCACTGCCTCCTGTGTCGGTGATCACAGGGGTATGTTCACTGCCTCCTGTGTCGGTGATCAGATGGGTATGTTCACTGCCTCCTGTGTCGGTGATCAGATGGGTATGTTCACTGCCTCCTGTGTCGGTGATCGCAGGGGTATGTTCACTGCCTCCTGTGTCGGTGATCACAGGGGTATGTTCACTGCCTCCTGTGTCGGTGATCACAGGGGTATGTTCACTGCCTCCTGTGTCGGTGATCACAGGGGTATGTTCACTGCCTCCTGTGTCGGTGATCACAGGGGTATGTTCATTGCCTCCTGTGTCGGTGATCACAGGGGTATGTTCACTGCCTCCTGTGTCGGTGATCAGATGGGTATGTTCACTGCCTCCTGTGTCGGTGATCACAGGGGTATGTTCACTGCCCCCCTGTGTCGGTGATCACAGGGGTATGTTCACTGCATCCTGTGTCGGTGATCACAGGGGTATGTTCACTGCCTCCTGTGTCGGTGATCAGATGGGTATGTTCATTGCCTCCTGTGTCGGTGATCACAGGGGTATGTTCACTGCCTCCTGTGTCGGTGATCACAGGGGTATGTTCACTGCCTCCTGTGTCGGTGATCACAGGGGTATGTTCACTGCCTCCTGTGTCGGTGATCACAGGGGTATGTTCACTGCCTCCTGTGTCGGTGATCACAGGGGTATGTTCACTGCCCCCTGTGTCGGTGATCACAGGGGTATGTTCACTGCCTCCTGTGTCGGTGATCACAGGGGTATGTTCACTGCCTCCTGTGTCGGTGATCAGATGGGTATGTTCACTGCCTCCTGTGTCGGTGATCACAGGGGTATGTTCACTGCCTCCTGTGTCGGTGATCACAGGGGTATGTTCACTGCCTCCTGTGTCGGTGATCACAGGGGTATGTTCACTGCCTCCTGTGTCGGTGATCACAGGGGTATGTTCACTGCCTCCTGTGTCGGTGATCACAGGGGTATGTTCACTGCCTCCTGTGTCGGTGATCAGATGGGTATGTTCACTGCCTCCTGTGTCGGTGATCGCAGGGGTATGTTCACTGCCTCCTGTGTCGGTGATCACAGGGGTATGTTCACTGCCTCCTGTGTCGGTGATCACAGGGGTATGTTCACTGCCTCCTGTGTCGGTGATCAGATGGGTATGTTCATTGCCTCCTGTGTCGGTGATCACAGGGGTATGTTCACTGCCTCCTGTGTCGGTGATCACAGGGGTATGTTCACTGCCTCCTGTGTCGGTGATCACAGGGGTATGTTCACTGCCTCCTGTGTCGGTGATCAGATGGGTATGTTCATTGCCTCCTGTGTCGGTGATCACAGGGGTATGTTCACTGCCTCCTGTGTCGGTGATCACAGGGGTATGTTCACTGCCTCCTGTGTCGGTGATCACAGGGGTATGTTCACTGCCTCCTGTGTCGGTGATCAGATGGGTATGTTCACTGCCCCCCTGTGTCGGTGATCACAGGGGTATGTTCACTGCCCCCCTGTGTCGGTGATCACAGGGGTATGTTCATTGCCTCCTGTGTCGGTGATCACAGGGGTATGTTCACTGCCTCCTGTGTCGGTGATCACAGGGGTATGTTCACTGCCTCCTGTGTCGGTGATCGCAGGGGTATGTTCACTGCCTCCTGTGTCGGTGATCACAGGGGTATGTTCACTGCCTCCTGTGTCGGTGATCACAGGGGTATGTTCACTGCTCCCCTGTGTCGGTGATCACAGGTGTATGTTCATTGCCTCCTGTGTCGGTGATCACAGGGGTATGTTCATTGCCTCCTGTGTCGGTGATCACAGGGGTATGTTCACTGCCTCCTGTGTCGGTGATCACAGGGGTATGTTCACTGCCCCCCTGTGTCGGTGATCAGATGGGTATGTTCACTGCCTCCTGTGTCGGTGATCACAGGGGTATGTTCACTGCCTCCTGTGTCGGTGATCAGATGGGTATGTTCACTGCCTCCTGTGTCGGTGATCGCAGGGGTATGTTCACTGCCTCCTGTGTCGGTGATCACAGGGGTATGTTCACTGCCTCCTGTGTCGGTGATCACAGGGGTATGTTCACTGCCTCCTGTGTCGGTGATCGCAGGGGTATGTTCACTGCCTCCTGTGTCGGTGATCACAGGGGTATGTTCACTGCCTCCTGTGTCGGTGATCAGATGGGTATGTTCACTGCCTCCTGTGTCGGTGATCACAGGGGTATGTTCACTGCCTCCTGTGTCGGTGATCAGATGGGTATGTTCACTGCCTCCTGTGTCGGTGATCAGATGGGTATGTTCACTGCCTCCTGTGTCGGTGATCAGATGGGTATGTTCACTGCCTCCTGTGTCGGTGATCGCAGGGGTATGTTCACTGCCTCCTGTGTCGGTGATCACAGGGGTATGTTCACTGCCTCCTGTGTCGGTGATCACAGGGGTATGTTCACTGCCTCCTGTGTCGGTGATCACAGGGGTATGTTCATTGCCTCCTGTGTCGGTGATCACAGGGGTATGTTCATTGCCTCCTGTGTCGGTGATCACAGGGGTATGTTCACTGCCTCCTGTGTCGGTGATCACAGGGGTATGTTCACTGCCTCCTGTGTCGGTGATCACAGGGGTATGTTCACTGCCTCCTGTGTCGGTGATCACAGGGGTATGTTCACTGCCTCCTGTGTCGGTGATCACAGGGGTATGTTCACTGCCTCCTGTGTCGGTGATCACAGGGGTATGTTCATTGCCTCCTGTGTCGGTGATCACAGGGGTATGTTCACTGCCTCCTGTGTCGGTGATCAGATGGGTATGTTCACTGCCTCCTGTGTCGGTGATCACAGGGGTATGTTCACTGCCCCCCTGTGTCGGTGATCACAGGGGTATGTTCACTGCCCCCCTGTGTCGGTGATCAGATGGGTATGTTCACTGCCTCCTGTGTCGGTGATCACAGGGGTATGTTCACTGCCTCCTGTGTCGGTGATCAGATGGGTATGTTCACTGCCTCCTGTGTCGGTGATCGCAGGGGTATGTTCACTGCCTCCTGTGTCGGTGATCACAGGGGTATGTTCACTGCCTCCTGTGTCGGTGATCACAGGGGTATGTTCACTGCCTCCTGTGTCGGTGATCACAGGGGTATGTTCACTGCCTCCTGTGTCGGTGATCACAGGGGTATGTTCATTGCCTCCTGTGTCGGTGATCACAGGGGTATGTTCACTGCCTCCTGTGTCGGTGATCAGATGGGTATGTTCACTGCCTCCTGTGTCGGTGATCACAGGGGTATGTTCACTGCCCCCCTGTGTCGGTGATCACAGGGGTATGTTCACTGCCCCCCTGTGTCGGTGATCAGATGGGTATGTTCACTGCCTCCTGTGTCGGTGATCACAGGGGTATGTTCACTGCCTCCTGTGTCGGTGATCAGATGGGTATGTTCACTGCCTCCTGTGTCGGTGATCGCAGGGGTATGTTCACTGCCTCCTGTGTCGGTGATCACAGGGGTATGTTCACTGCCTCCTGTGTCGGTGATCAGATGGGTATGTTCACTGCCTCCTGTGTCGGTGATCGCAGGGGTATGTTCACTGCCTCCTGTGTCGGTGATCACAGGGGTATGTTCACTGCCTCCTGTGTCGGTGATCAGATGGGTATGTTCACTGCCTCCTGTGTCGGTGATCAGATGGGTATGTTCACTGCCTCCTGTGTCGGTGATCACAGGGGTATGTTCACTGCATCCTGTGTCGGTGATCACAGGGGTATGTTCACTGCCTCCTGTGTCGGTGATCACAGGGGTATGTTCACTGCCTCCTGTGTCGGTGATCACAGGGGTATGTTCATTGCCTCCTGTGTCGGTGATCACAGGGGTATGTTCATTGCCTCCTGTGTCGGTGATCACAGGGGTATGTTCACTGCCTCCTGTGTCGGTGATCGCAGGGGTATGTTCACTGCCTCCTGTGTCGGTGATAACAGGGGTATGTTCACTGCCTCCTGTGTCGGTGATCGCAGGGGTATGTTCACTGCCTCCAGTGTCGGTGATCACAGGGGTATGTTCACTGCCTCCTGTGTCGGTGATCACAGGTGTATGTTCACTGCCTCCTGTGTCGGTGATCAGATGGGTATGTTCACTGCCTCCTGTGTCGGTGATCGCAGGGGTATGTTCACTGCCTCCAGTGTAGGTGATCACAGGGGTATGGTCACTGCATCCTGTGTCGGTGATCAGATGGGTATGTTCACTGCCTCCTGTGTCGGTGATCACAGGGGTATGTTCACTGCCTCCAGTGTAGGTGATCACAGGGGTATGGTCACTGCATCCTGTGTCGGTGATCAGATGGGTATGTTCACTGCCTCCTGTGTCGGTGATCAGATGGGTATGTTCACTGCCTCCAGTGTAGGTGATCACAGGGGTATGTTCACTGCCTCCTGTGTCGGTGATCAGATGGGTATGTTCACTGCCTCCTGTGTCGGTGATCACAGGGGTATGTTCACTGCCTCCAGTGTAGGTGATCACAGGGGTATGGTCACTGCATCCTGTGTCGGTGATCAGATGGGTATGTTCACTGCCTCCTGTGTCGGTGATCAGATGGGTATGTTCACTGCCTCCTGTGTCGGTGATCGCAGGGGTATGTTCACTGCCTCCAGTGTAGGTGATCACAGGGGTATGGTCACTGCATCCTGTGTCGGTGATCAGATGGGTATGTTCACTGCCTCCTGTGTCGGTGATCACAGGGGTATGTTCACTGCCTCCTGTGTCGGTGATCACAGGGGTATGTTCACTGCCTCCTGTGTCGGTGATCACAGGGGTATGTTCACTGCCTCCTGTGTCGGTGATCAGATGGGTATGTTCACTGCCTCCTGTGTCGGTGATCACAGGGGTATGTTCACTGCCTCCTGTGTCGGTGATCACAGGGGTATGTTCACTGCATCCTGTGTCGGTGATCAGATGGGTATGTTCACTGCCTCCTGTGTCGGTGATCACAGGGGTATGTTCACTGCCTCCTGTGTCGGTGATCACAGGGGTATGTTCACTGCCTCCTGTGTCGGTGATCACAGGGGTATGTTCACTGCCTCCTGTGTCGGTGATCACAGGGGTATGTTCATTGCCTCCAGTGTAGGTGATCACAGGGGTATGTTCACTGCCTCCGTGTCGGTGATCAGATGGGTATGTTCACTGCCTCCTGTGTCGGTGATCGCAGGGGTATGTTCACTGCCTCCAGTGTAGGTGATCACAGGGATATGGTCACTGCATCCTGTGTCGGCGATCGGGGTTCGGTTCCCCGGTGGGTGCACTGCTTCCCACTCGGGCACACTAGCGCCGCCTTTCGGCAGCAGAGGGAACACTGCGCTGGCACGGCCCGGACCTGGCCTCGGCGGGTCCGTCCCACCGAGACCGATCATGTATTGTGTGAGTAATGCGACAGGCCACGTGGCACGCTCGTGGTTCGTACCGCCCCGCTCGTGTGCGGACACGCTCACACACGTGTGGTCAACAATGGGCAATAGAAGGCTGCAGTCGCCTCGGCACACGGACGCCAAAATAACAAACACTGGTTCGAACTTCGCGCAAATATTAGAATCAATTCCATAAAATGCACAAGGGCGCATTGCTGCAATCTTTCATAGCACCGATTACGTTTTCGTTTTCTCACAAGATTCTAGCTTTGGCGTTTTATACATGATGAAACCAGAAGCTTCCAAAGTCAATTCCTGTAACAGCCTCCCTCCATGCCGGGTCCCTCCCGGCGTAACAGTGTTTACGTCACATCACGTTAGCTCACGTCAGCAGTAACACCGCCAGGCGGAGAGCGGCGCACGCCGCCACCACGCCCGCGTCTTTTTAAGCTTCGAAGCTCTCTCCCCGCCCGCAACACTGCGCCGACACTCAGACGAAAACGCACTCAGAAGGTAGAAGCTCCCTCCCCGCCCCTGCACTAGGTAAGCACTAAAACCGCTCGGCCGCCCGGCCACACACGCGCTCAGCGAATACCACATCACGCACGCCGCACCGTACAGCAGCGTACAGCAGCGTACAGCAGCGTACAGCACCGTACAGCACCGTACAGCAGCGTACAGCAGCGTACAGCAGCGTACAGCAGCGTACAGCAGCGTACAGCAGCGTACAGCACCGTACAGCACCGTACAGCAGCGTGCCGCGGTACCTCTCTGGCAGACCGCGGCGGCCCACTCGAAGTCCGCCTCTAAAACAAGCTCTGTGGCGTTCTGACCGGCACTGGACAGCAGCTGGCCGCACCACCTGGCCGGGCACCTCCCGCTCCTCTGTACGGACAAGACACTGGGCACATTAATAGGGCAGCTGCCCGGGGATTGGCTGGGGCCGCGTCCGGGCGAGCCGCACACGACGAACCGTACACACAGAAGACATAGCACTCGTCACGCCCGCCGGCGTCGGGCCGGGTCACTCAGTAGGCTGTGCCACATAGTCCATCACTGGGCTTCAGACCGCGGGTCCCGCCAGTGGCGACTCCAGCACTGACAGCGAGGCCGTCACCAGGTCACTGGTCCCTGTCACCGACCGCGGTCACCAGCCACCGATCACCGGTCACCGATCACCGGCCACCAGTTCACCTATCACCGATCACTGGAAACTGGTCACCAACGCTGCGGTTCGTCTGCGCTGGAGTGGCTCAGCCGAACAGCTTGTCAAAGCACTGGTGGCAGTAGGGCTTGTCGGCCTGCTCCTTGAATGTGCCTTTGTTGAGCTGCTTCAGACAGAACGAGCAGACAAAGTGTTCCGGGTGGAACTTCCGGAACATGGCGGTGATACATCGACCTGTCGAGACACGGGGCAGACGGAGCGACGGTCAGACATCCGCAGACACCGACAGGAACCGTCAGACGCCGCCAGGTGACGTCAGACACGGTCAGACATCCGCAGACACCGACAGGAACCGTCAGACGCCGCCAGGTGACGTCAGACACGGTCAGACATCCGCAGACACCGACAGAAACCGTCAGACGCCGCCAGGTGACGTCAGACACGGTCAGACATCCGCAGACACCGACAGAAACCGTCAGACGCGCCAGGTGACGTCAGACACGGTCAGACGTACGCAGACACCGACAGAAACCGTCAGACGCCGCCAGGTGACGTCAGACACGGTCAGACGCTGTCACACATTGACAGATACTGTCAGACGCCGCCAGGTGACGTCAGACACTGTCAGACGCTGTCACACATTGACAGATACTGTCAGACATCGTCAGAAGCCGTCAGACACCGTCAGCAGTCGAGCGGAGGCCCATGGTCTGCCCGTGTAGCGCAGTCGGGAGAGCGCTAAGCTTACGATCTAAATCGCCCTAGCAAGGTGGTTCGAGCAGCTTCGGCGCTCGCTATTTGCTCCTGGCGGGGATGACCTGCGGACGGATGCAGCGGCCGCGTCCAAGGTTAGATGAAGCCAGCGAGCCGGGCGGACCGTCCTCAGTCGTCAAACTTTTGCCTCTACATTCTGCCGGTGACTGGAATTACGCGATCGGATGGTAGGGTCAGGACCCGCGCAATAAGCTTAGCTTAGCGTGGGTCCTGATATCGGAAATACATCAAAACGTTCGGACTAAATTTATAATAAAAAAATAGTCGACGAATCCAGACTGGGTAGGTTCTGTGCTGTGTTTGAATATGCATCACTCTGCCTGCGTACATGAGGACGGAGGGGCCCTGATGAAACCATGAACATATTTAGAAGCAGTCAACATCATACAAATTGATCTGATATTATTTAAGTGTCCATTTTCACATGCTTGTTAAAATATGATGAATAATAGGAGTTATTTTTGTTAGAGCCGGCACCGGAATCATCTATCCAATCTAAGCGGATGGTGCCATCAGAATGGTCAGCTCTGTTTGTTATAAATGCCATAATTTACGATGGTGAGCCTGGATCGACACCAGAGCCAAACAGTTCGGCTGACACCAACACATCGCCAACAGGCGTCACAAAACACACCGCCAACAGGCGTCACAAAACACACCGCCAACAGGCGTCACAAAACACACCGCCAACAGGCGTCACAAAACACATCGCCAACAGGCGTCAGCATCCTCCGGGGCTGCTCGAAAGACGAACACTTATCAAAGCGATTATACGGCCTTTTCCAAGAATAATTGAGTCACATAGTAAAACGTACTTATAAAGGTGGTAGAAGTTCCACGGTAGCCACATTTTTCTAGAAATGGCCTCCTCTGCACGTAAGGACATACCAAAGTGCGCGGTGATGCCACCGCGTACTTTCTGCAGGACCGGCTGAGGCAGAGCCAGTCATCTCTTTTATGCTAATAAAAACACATTACTTATAGCATATTTCCGGTAAAATAAGCAATATTTGAAAGAAAATACACTTGTTTTGTTCCAACGACAGCAGCAGTTACCTAGTTTTCCCATAACATTCTATATTTTTCATGAATTTGCAGGCAAAAAATTAATACGCCACCACCAAATTCTCAACGGTAAAGGCCAGAGATAAGAAAACCACAAAAACCACAAAACCTGAACGAACAGTGTGTAGTAATACAAAGTCCCGTAAGTTTTGAATTGCATAATCATTTTGTGATCCAGTGTAGGACTTGCAGATAATTCAAAACTCTAAAATTGATCTTAAGATAAAAGTGGTGGACAGTAGTGCCGATCAAGTACTCGTTATCTGATACAAGTCTCGAAAAACGCCCGAGTTTTAACGCTGATAATTGCTGAAATAATGGACTAAATGAGCATTGAGGTCCCTGTTATATGTCTTAAACGTGTTTAAAGCTCATACAACTGCAAAAGAGCGCCTTTCCTTTCAGGAATAATCCCTTTACCCGTATAATCCCTTTAGCGGCATACAGTGTGGTTAGTGAAAGCCTTGGCGCGGTGATCTATGATTCTGGAGTCATGCTAAACGCCTAAAGCGGAAATCCCACCTGATCAAAATATAGCAAACACGCATCTCCTTTGTGAGGCATTCGAAAGACGACGGACACATTTGTGTCTTGTTAACTGGCATCTTATGCTAAATATTGCGCTGGCCCATAATGGTACTCGCGGCCACCGTGACTGATCTACTCCGGCCACCAGGACGTGTTGTTGGCAGAGGCAGAATCATATCCAAAATAAGGACATTATTCGGTGGATTGTTAGGAGACTCAAACACAAGCCGTCGTACCAGGGCGTGGGTGTGGACTGGTATTTAGCCTGCAAATGAGTCACGATCAGGACAGCAGGGGTGAAAACCGAATACAATCTACTGCACATGAGTCACGATCAGGACAGCAGAGCTGAAAACCGAATACAATCTACTGCACATGAGTCACGATCAGGACAGCAGAGCTGAAAACCGAATACAATCTACTGCACATGAGTCACGATCAGGACAGCAGGGGTGAAAACCGAATACAATCTACTGCACATGAGTCACGATCAGGACAGCAGAGGTGAAAACCGAATACAATCTACTGCACATGAGTCACGATCAGGACAGCAGAGCTGAAAACCGAATACAATCTACTGCACATGAGTCACGATCAGGACAGCAGGGGTGAAAACCGAATACAATCTACTGCACAATGAGTGACGGTCAGGACAGCAGAGGTGAAAACCGAATACAATCTACACATGAGTCACGATCAGGACAGCAGGGGTGAAAACCGAATACAATCTACTGCACAATGAGTGACGGTCAGGACAGCAGAGGTGAAAACCGAATACAATCTACACATGAGTCACGATCAGGACAACAGAGGTGACAACTGAATACAATCTACTGCACATGAGTCACGATCAGGACAGCAGAGCTGAAAACCGAATACAATCTACTGCACATGAGTCACGATCAGGACAGCAGAGGTGAAAACCGAATACAATCTACTGCACAATGACAGGGAAATTGGATGCACGCAGAACGTACGTCGAAAACGTTCGGCCTTGCGCTCTCAAAAACATTCCATAGCTTACACGACGCACGCTTTCTTTCATAGCACACTTTTATACATTCTGTCAATTGCGACTAATGTTTTCACCTCTGTTGCGGAGAACTCAAGATAGACGCGCTGTAACCCACCGCAGCCAAAGTCAACTGACTGAGCACACGCCGATCAGAGCCGCTACCATTCAGACAGCCGGCGCGGACACTCTGTTTTGATGACCCGTCTGCAGAGGTAGCTACAGCTCACCACCTCTCCAGCGCGGCCGCCGACTCGGACCAAACAGAAAACCGGCGCCGTCCGTGATCCGCACGTGACCCGAGTACAAGCCCGACCTTCACAGGCGCAGACAAAACGCCGCACTTCGCGAAACAACCGTACTCCAGCTGCCAGAGAGCATCCGGAGGCAACCGATTTGATTGTCGGAGGATAGCCGCGGAGGATTTGATTGGCAGACAGGCCGGAGGCGGCGGATTTGATTGACGGACAGGCCGGAGTCGGAGGATTTGATTGGCGGATGGGCCGTCGGCCGGCCGGGCACTCACCTGTGATTGGCTTGTTGCAGCCGGCGCAGAGCGAGCCGCGTTTGGCGTGGTAATGCGTCTCGCAGTACGGCTGGCCCTCGTAATCGAAGAACGAGCCGCCCTGGAACGACTGCTGGCAGTCCTGCCGAGAGAAGGAAGACACAGGTCAGCGCGCGGCCCGCACCAATGGAACGACTGCTGGCAGTCCTGCCGAGAGAAGGAAAGACACAGGTCAGCGCGCGGCCCGCACCAATGGAACGACTGCTGGCAGTCCTGCCGAGATAGGAAAGACACAGGTCAGCGCGCGGCCCGCACCAATGGAACGACTGCTGGCAGTCCTGCCGAGATAGGAAGGAAGACACAGGTCAGCGCGCGGCCCGCACCAATGGAACGACTGCTGGCAGTCCTGCCGAGAGAAGGAAAGACACAGGTCAGCGCGCGGCCCGCACCAATGGAACGACTGCTGGCGGTCCTGCCGAGATAGGAAAGACACAGGTCAGCGCGCGGCCCGCACCAATGCCAAACATGAGTATGATCCACACAGCCGCAGTCACGGCTCGCAAATTACACAGTATGATCGTCACAGCCACAGTCACGGCTCGCAAATCACACAGCATGATTGTCACAGCCGCAGTCACGGCTCGCAAAGTCACACAGTATGATCGTCACAGCCGCAGTCACGGCTCGCAAATCACACAGCATGATTGTCACAGCCGCAGTCACGGCTCGCAGTCACACAGTATGATCGTCACAGCCGCAGTCACGGCTCGCAAAGTCACACAGCATGATTGTCACAGCCGCAGTCACGGCTCGCAAAGTCACACAGCATGATTGTCACAGCCGCAGTCACGGCTCGCAAAGTCACACAGTATGATCGTCACAGCCGCAGTCACGGCTCGCAAAGTCACACAGTATGATCGTCACAGCCGTAGTCACGGCTCGCAAAGTCACACAGTATGATCGGCATGTCGAATATCGACAGTTGCCATATATCACAGGAAAGCTGTTGCACACAGCTGCATTAGAGACACGATGAGTAGAGTCCACAGGTCTGCAGACATGCAGATGGCACATCAACCAACGCGTCAACAGACACAGAAACATCATTATCCGGCGTGGCGTTCTAAACCTTCGGCCGCTACCCCACACCCACACGTTTCCACCTATGGCCCATGTGCTATGTCCGCTGACTGCGATATGCTGGCTGGCAGGGATATGGCCTGTGATAAGGTCTCCAGGCCATATCGCTGGCTGAAATATATCCTCCAAGCTCGCTGTCTGGGATATGGTATCCAGGCTATACATCGCAGCTGCCTCCCCGTCAGACTGGCCGACCACCCGCTGCGTAGCTGCCTGTGTGACGTCAGCAGTCAGCTCCCCGTCAGACTGGCCGACCTGCCGCCTCCCCCGCTGCGTAGCTGCCTGTGTGACGTCAGCAGTCAGCTCCCCGTCAGACTGGCCGACCTGCCGCCTCCCCCGCTGCGTATCTGCCTGTGTGACGTCAGCAGTCAGCTCCCCGTCAGACTGGCCGACCTGCCGCCTCCCCCGCTGCGTAGCTGCCTGTGTGACGTCAGCAGTCAGCTCCCCGTCAGACTGGCCGACCTGCCGCCTCCCCCGCTGCGTAGCTGCCCGTGTGACGTCAGCAGTCAGCTCCCCGTCAGACTGGCCGACCTTCCGCCTCCCCCGCTGCGTAGCTGCCTGTGTGACGTCAGCAGTCAGCTCCCCGTCAGACTGGCCGACCTGCCGCCTCCCCCGCTGCGTAGCTGCCTGTGTGACATCAGCAGTCAGCTCCCCGTCAGACTGGCCGACCTGCCGCCTCCCCCGCTGCGTAGCTGCCTGTGTGACGTCAGCCGGCTGGTGTGACGGCCGGGCCGGATCGGAGCCGCTGGCAGCGCAGCGGTGTTGTGATTTGTCACAGTGACAACACCTGGCCGCCGCCGCCGCCGCCGCCGCCGCCGCCGCGAAACGACCTCGCCGAAAACCATCTCTAAATCCATCACAACTCCGCATAACTCTGACCCCGCAAACATACGGTGGGTGCGGACGTCCAACCAGTCCAATGGCAAGCGGGTGCGTCAAGTCACACAGGTGTCCCTCTGGTCACCGTATTTTGTTGGTCGGGCGCCAGGTTCGTACACCACACAAACTGGACTCTGGAGGTGCTACCACTGATCTACCGGCCACCTGGTATGCGATCACAGACAAATGATGTCTTCCTGGTGTCCTAACTGTCCCCTGCACGATGTTATGACTGCATAGGAGTTATCATATCCACGACGGAATCTGTCTCATATGTCCCCGCGGTGTTAAATGGGTTTCTGTCACCCCATGCCCGGGGTGGCACGGACACCTGCCCTCTCCCGTGTCTGACCGCGGGTGTCAGGTGGGACGGACATCTGTCCCCTCCCGTGTCTGACCAGGGTGGGACAGACACCTGTCCCCTCCCGTGTCTGACCGGGGTGGGACAGACACCTGTCCCCTCCCGTGTCTGACCGGGGTGGGACAGACATCTGTCCCCTCCCGTGTCTGACCAGGGTGGGACGGACATCTGTCCCCTCCCGTGTCTGACCGGGGTGTCAGGTGGGACGGACACCTGTCCCCTCCCGTGTCTGCCCGGGGTGGGATGGACACCTGTCCCCTCCCGTGTCTGACCGGGGTGGGACGGACACCTGTCCCCTCCCGTGTCTGACCAGGGTGGGACAGACACCTGTCCCCTCCCGTGTCTGACCGGGGTGGGACAGACACCTGTCCCCTCCCGTGTCTGACCAGGGTGGGACGGACACCTGTCCCCTCCCGTGTCGGACCGCGGGTGTCAGGTGGGACGGACATCTGTCCCCTCCCGTGTCTGACCGGGGTGGGACAGACCTGTCCCCTCCCGTGTCTGCCCGGGGTGGGATGGACACCTGTCCCCTCCCGTGTCTGACCGGGGTGGGACAGACACCTGTCCCCTCCCGTGTCTGACCGGGGTGGGACAGACACCTGCCCTCTCCCGTGTCTAACCGGGGTGTCAGGTGGGACGGACACCTGTCCCCTCCCGTGTCTGACCGGGGTGTCAGGTGGGACGGACACCTGCCCCCTCCCGTGTCTGACCGGGGTGGGACGGACACCTGTCCCCTCCCGTGTCTGACCAGGGTGGGACAGACACGTCCCCTCCCGTGTCTGACCGGGGTGGGACAGACACCTGTCCCCTCCCGTGTCTGATCGGGGTGGGACGGACACCTGCCCCCTCCCGTGTCTGACTGGGGTGGGACGGACACCTGTCCCCTCCCGTGTCTGACCGGGGTGGGACGGACACCTGCCCCCTCCCGTGTCTGACCGGGGAGGGACGGACACCTGCCCCCTCCCGTGTCTAACCGGGGTGGGACGGACACCTGTCCCCTCCCGTGTCTGCCCGGGGTGGGATGGACACCTGTCCCCTCCCGTGTCTGATCGGGGTGGGACGGACACCTGTCTCCTCCCGTATCTGACCGGGGTGGGACATACACCTGTCCCCTCCCGTGTCTGCCCGGGGTGTCAGGTGGGACGGACACCTGTCCCCTCCCGTGTCTGACCGGGGTGGGACGGACACCTGTCCCCTCCCGTGTCTGACCGGGGTGGGACAGACACCTGCCCCCTCCCGTGTCTGACCGGGGTGGGAAAGACACCTGTCCCCTCCCGTGTCTGACCAGGGTGTGAGGTGGGACAGACACCTGTCCCCTCCCGTGTCCGACCAGGGTGTCAGGTGGGACGGACACCTGTCCCCTCCCATGTCTGTCCGGGGTGTGAGGTGGGACAGACAACTGTCCCCTCCCGTGTCTGCCCAGGGTGTCAGGTGGGACGGACCCCTGTCCCCTCCCGTGTCTGACCGGGGTGTCAGGTGGGACGGACACCTGTCCCCTCCCGTGTCTGACCGGGGTGTCAGGTGGGACGGACACCTGTCCCCTCCCGTGTCTGACCGGGGTGGGACGGACACCTGTCCCCTCCCGTGTCTGACCAGGGTGGGACAGGCACCTGCCCCCTCCCGTGTCTGACGCGGTGGGACAGACACCTGTCCCTCCCGTGTCTGACCGGGGTGTCCGGTGGGACGGACACCTGTCCCCTCCCGTGTCTGACCAGGGTGTCAGGTGGGACAGACACCCGTCCCCTCCCGTGTCTGACCGGGGTGGGACGGACACCTGTCCCCTCCCGTGTCTGACCGGGGTGGGACGGACAACTGTCCCCTCCCGTGTCTGACCGGGGTGGGACGGACACCTGTCCCCTCCCGTGTCTGACCGGGGTGTGAGGTGGGACGGACACCTGTCCCCTCCCATGTCTGCCCGGGGTGTCAGGTGGGACGGACACCTGTCCCCTCCCGTGTCTGCCCGGGGTGGGACAGACACCTGTCCCCTCCCATGTCTGCCCGGGGTGTCAGGTGGGACGGACACCTGCCCCCTCCCGTGTCTGACCGGGGTGGGACGGACACCTGTCCCCTCCCGTGTCTGACCGGGGTGAGACGGACACCTGTCCCCTCCCGTGTCTGACCGGGGTGGGACGGACACCTGTCCCCTCCCGTGTCTGACCGGGGTGGGACGGACACATGTCCCCTCCCGTGTCTGACCGGGGTGTCAGGTGGGACGGACACCTGTCCCCTCCCGTGTCTGACCAGGGTGGGACGGACACCTGTCCCCTCCCGTGTCTGACCGGGGTGGGACGAACACCTGTCCCCTCCCGTGTCTGACCAGGGTGGGACGGACACCTGTCCCCTCCCGTGTCTGACCGGGGTGGGACAGACACCTGTCCCCTCCCATGTCTGCCCGGGGTGTCAGGTGGGACGGACACCTGCCCCCTCCCGCGTCTGACCAGGGTGGGACGGACACCTGTCCCCTCCCGTGTCCGACCGGGGTGGGACAGACACCTGTCCCCTCCCATGTCTGCCCGGGGTGTCAGGTGGGACGGACACCTGCCCCCTCCCGTGTCTGACCGGGGTGGGACTGACACCTGTCCCCTCCCGTGTCTGACCGGGGTGAGACGGACACCTGTCCCCTCCCGTGTCTGACTGGGGTGGGACGGACACCTGTCCCCTCCCGTGTCTGACCGGGGTGTCAGGTGGGACGGACACCTGTTCCCTCCCGTGTCTGACCAGGGTGGGACGGACACCTGTCCCCTCCCGTGTCTGACCGGGGTGAGACGGACACCTGCCCCCTCCCGTGTCTGACCGGGGTGGGACGGACACCTGTCCCCTCCCGTGTCTGACCGGGGTGTCAGGTGGGACGGACACCTGTCCCCTCCCGTGTCTGCCCAGGGTGTGAGGTGGGACGGACACCTGTCCCCTCCCGTGTCTGACCAGGATGTCAGGTGGGACGGACACCTGCCCCCTCCCGTGTCTGACCGGGGTGGGACAGACACCTGTCCCCTCCCGTGTCTGACCGGGGTGTCAGGTGGGACGGACACCTGTCCCCTCCCGTGTCTGACCGGGGTGGGACGGACACCTGTCCCCTCTCATGTCTGCCCGGGGTGTCAGGTGGGACGGACACCTGTCCCCTCCCGTGTCTGACCAGGGTGTCAGGTGGGACGGACACCTGCCCCCTCCCGTGTCTGACCGGGGTGGGACAGACACCTGTCCCCTCCCGTGTCTAACCAGGGTGGGACGGACACCTGTCCCCTCCCGTGTCTGACCGGGGTGGGGTAGGCACCTGTCCCCTCCCATGTCTGCCCGGGGTGTCAGGTGGGACGGACACATGTCCCCTCCCATGTCTGACCGGGGTGGGACGGACACCTGTCCCCTCCCGTGTCTGCCCGGGGTGTCAGGTGGGACGGACACCTGTCCCCTCCAGTGTCTGACCAGGGTGTCAGGTGGGACAGACACCTGTCCCCTCCCGTGTCTGACCAGGGTGGGACGGACACCTGCCCCCTCCAGTGTCTGACCGGGGTGGGACAGACACCTGTCCCCTCCCGTGTCTGACCGGGGTGTGAGGTGGGACAGACACCTGTCCCCTCCCATGTCTGCCCGGGGTGTCAGGTGGGACGGACACCTGTCCCCTCCAGTGTCTGACCAGGGTGTCAGGTGGGACAGACACCTGTCCCCTCCCGTGTCTGACCGGGGTGGGACGGACACCTGTCCCCTCCCGTGTCTGACCGGGGTGGGACGGACACCTGTCCCCTCCCGTGTCTGACCGGGGTGGGACGGACACCTGCCCCCTCCCGTGTCTGACCGGGGTGGGACGGACACCTGTCCCCTCCAGTGTCTGACCAGGGTGTCAGGTGGGACAGACACCTATCCCCTCCCGTGTCTGACCGGGGTGGGACGGACACCTGTCCCCTCCCGTGTCTGACCGGGGTGGGACGGACACCTGTCCCCTCCCGTGTCTGACCGGGGTGGGACGGACACCTGTCCCCTCCCGTGTCTGACCGGGGTGTGAGGTGGGACAGACACCTGTCCCCTCCCGTGTCTGACCAGGGTGGGACGGACACCTGCCCCCTCCCGTGTCTGACCGGGGTGGGACAGACACCTGTCCCCTCCCGTGTCTGACCAGGGTGTGAGGTGGGACAGACACCTGTCCCCTCCCATGTCTGCCCGGGGTGTCAGGTGGGACGGACACCTGTCCCCTCCCGTGTCTGACCGGGGTGGGACAGACACCTGCCCCCTCCCGTGTCTGACCGGGGTGGGACGGACACCTGCCCCCTCCCGTGTCTGACCGGGGAGGGACGGACACCTGCCCCCTCCCGTGTCTAACCGGGGTGGGACGGACACCTGTCCCCTCCCGTGTCTGCCCGGGGTGGGATGGACACCTGTCCCCTCCCGTGTCTGATCGGGGTGGGACGGACACCTGTCTCCTCCCGTATCTGACCGGGGTGGGACATACACCTGTCCCCTCCCGTGTCTGCCCGGGGTGTCAGGTGGGACGGACACCTGTCCCCTCCCGTGTCTGACCGGGGTGGGACGGACACCTGTCCCCTCCCGTGTCTGACCGGGGTGGGACAGACACCTGCCCCCTCCCGTGTCTGACCGGGGTGGGAAAGACACCTGTCCCCTCCCGTGTCTGACCAGGGTGTGAGGTGGGACAGACACCTGTCCCCTCCCGTGTCTGACCAGGGTGTCAGGTGGGACGGACACCTGTCCCCTCCCATGTCTGTCCGGGGTGTGAGGTGGGACAGACACCTGTCCCCTCCCGTGTCTGCCCAGGGTGTCAGGTGGGACGGACCCCTGTCCCCTCCCGTGTCTGACCGGGGTGTCAGGTGGGACGGACACCTGTCCCCTCCCGTGTCTGACCGGGGTGTCAGGTGGGACGGACACCTGTCCCCTCCCGTGTCTGACCGGGGTGGGACGGACACCTGTCCCCTCCCGTGTCTGACCAGGGTGGGACAGGCACCTGCCCCCTCCCGTGTCTGACGCGGTGGGACAGACACCTGTCCCTCCCGTGTCTGACCGGGGTGTCAGGTGGGACGGACACCTGTCCCCTCCCGTGTCTGACCAGGGTGTCAGGTGGGACAGACACCTGTCCCCTCCCGTGTCTGACCGGGGTGGGACGGACACCTGTCCCCTCCCGTGTCTGACCGGGGTGGGACGGACAACTGTCCCCTCCCGTGTCTGACCGGGGTGGGACGGACACCTGTCCCCTCCCGTGTCTGACCGGGGTGTGAGGTGGGACGGACACCTGTCCCCTCCCATGTCCGCCCGGGGTGTCAGGTGGGACGGACACCTGTCCCCTCCCGTGTCTGCCCGGGGTGGGACAGACACCTGTCCCCTCCCATGTCTGCCCGGGGTGTCAGGTGGGACGGACACCTGCCCCCTCCCGTGTCTGACCGGGGTGGGACGGACACCTGTCCCCTCCCGTGTCTGACCGGGGTGAGACGGACACCTGTCCCCTCCCGTGTCTGACCGGGGTGGGACGGACACCTGTCCCCTCCCGTGTCTGACCGGGGTGGGACGGACACATGTCCCCTCCCGTGTCTGACCGGGGTGTCAGGTGGGACGGACACCTGTCCCCTCCCGTGTCTGACCAGGGTGGGACGGACACCTGTCCCCTCCCGTGTCTGACCGGGGTGGGACGAACACCTGTCCCCTCCCGTGTCTGACCAGGGTGGGACGGACACCTGTCCCCTCCCGTGTCTGACCGGGGTGGGACAGACACCTGTCCCCTCCCATGTCTGCCCGGGGTGTCAGGTGGGACGGACACCTGCCCCCTCCCGCGTCTGACCAGGGTGGGACGGACACCTGTCCCCTCCCGTGTCTGACCGGGGTGGGACAGACACCTGTCCCCTCCCATGTCTGCCCGGGGTGTCAGGTGGGACGGACACCTGCCCCCGCCCGTGTCTGACCGGGGTGGAACTGACACCTGTCCCCTCCCGTGTCTGACCGGGGTGAGACGGACACCTGTCCCCTCCCGTGTCTGACTGGGGTGGGACGGACACCTGTCCCCTCCCGTGTCTGACCGGGGTGTCAGGTGGGACGGACACCTGTTCCCTCCCGTGTCTGACCAGGGTGGGACGGACACCTGTCCCCTCCCGTGTCTGACCGGGGTGAGACGGACACCTGCCCCCTCCCGTGTCTGACCGGGGTGGGACGGACACCTGTCCCCTCCCGTGTCTGACCGGGGTGTCAGGTGGGACGGACACCTGTCCCCTCCCGTGTCTGCCCAGGGTGTGAGGTGGGACGGACACCTGTCCCCTCCCGTGTCTGACCAGGATGTCAGGTGGGACGGACACCTGCCCCCTCCCGTGTCTGACCGGGGTGGGACAGACACCTGTCCCCTCCCGTGTCTGACCGGGGTGTCAGGTGGGACGGACACCTGTCCCCTCCCGTGTCTGACCGGGGTGGGACGGACACCTGTCCCCTCTCATGTCTGCCCGGGGTGTCAGGTGGGACGGACACCTGTCCCCTCCCGTGTCTGACCAGGGTGTCAGGTGGGACGGACACCTGCCCCCTCCCGTGTCTGACCGGGGTGGGACAGACACCTGTCCCCTCCCGTGTCTAACCAGGGTGGGACGGACACCTGTCCCCTCCCGTGTCTGACCGGGGTGGGGTAGGCACCTGTCCCCTCCCATGTCTGCCCGGGGTGTCAGGTGGGACGGACACATGTCCCCTCCCATGTCTGACCGGGGTGGGACGGACACCTGTCCCCTCCCGTGTCTGCCCGGGGTGTCAGGTGGGACGGACACCTGTCCCCTCCAGTGTCTGACCAGGGTGTCAGGTGGGACAGACACCTGTCCCCTCCCGTGTCTGACCAGGGTGGGACGGACACCTGCCCCCTCCAGTGTCTGACCGGGGTGGGACAGACACCTGTCCCCTCCCGTGTCTGACCGGGGTGTGAGGTGGGACAGACACCTGTCCCCTCCCATGTCTGCCCGGGGTGTCAGGTGGGACGGACACCTGTCCCCTCCAGTGTCTGACCAGGGTGTCAGGTGGGACAGACACCTGTCCCCTCCCGTGTCTGACCGGGGTGGGACGGACACCTGTCCCCTCCCGTGTCTGACCGGGGTGGGACGGACACCTGTCCCCTCCCGTGTCTGACCGGGGTGGGACGGACACCTGCCCCCTCCCGTGTCTGACCGGGGTGGGACGGACACCTGTCCCCTCCAGTGTCTGACCAGGGTGTCAGGTGGGACAGACACCTATCCCCTCCCGTGTCTGACCGGGGTGGGACGGACACCTGTCCCCTCCCGTGTCTGACCGGGGTGGGACGGACACCTGTCCCCTCCCGTGTCTGACCGGGGTGGGACGGACACCTGTCCCCTCCCGTGTCTGACCGGGGTGTGAGGTGGGACAGACACCTGTCCCCTCCCGTGTCTGACCAGGGTGGGACGGACACCTGCCCCCTCCCGTGTCTGCCCGGGGTGGGACAGACACCTGTCCCCTCCCGTGTCTGACCAGGGTGTGAGGTGGGACAGACACCTGTCCCCTCCCATGTCTGCCCGGGGTGTCAGGTGGGACGGACACCTGTCCCCTCCCGTGTCTGACCGGGGTGGGACAGACACCTGCCCCCTCCCGTGTCTGACCGGGGTGGGACGGACACCTGTCCCCTCCCGTGTCTGCCCGGGGTGTCAGGTGGGACGGACACCTGCCCCCTCCCGTGTCTGACCGGGGTGTCAGGTGGGACGGACACCTGTCCCCTCCCGTGTCTGACCGGGGTGAGACAGACACCTGTCCCCTCCCGTGTCTGACCGGGGTGGGACGGACACCTGTCCCCTCCAGTGTCTGACCAGGGTGTCAGGTGGGACAGACACCTGTCCCCTCCCGTGTCTGACCGGGGTGAGACGGACACCTGTCCCCTCCCGTGTCTGACCGGGGTGGGACGGACACCTGTCCCCTCCCGTGTCTGACCGGGGTGTGACACCTGTTCCCTCCCGTGTCTGCCCGGGGTGTCAGGTGGGACGGACACCTGTCCCCTCCCGCGTCTGACCAGGGTGGGACGGACACCTGTCCCCTCCCGTGTCTGACCGGGGTGGGACGGACACCTGTCCCCTCCCGTGTCTGACCGGGGTGTGACACCTGCTCCCTCCGTGTCTGCCCGGGGTGTCAGGTGGGACGGACACGTCCTGTCCCCTCCCTTCCCGGGGCGTGGGCGGCCTTGGCAGCTGATCGCCTCAGGGTCCAGTGGGCGACCTTGGCGGCTGATCGCCTCAGGGTCCAGTGGGCGGCCTTGACGGCTGATCGCCTCAGGGTCCAGTGGGCGGCCTTGGCGGCTGATCGCCTCAGGGTGCAGTGGGCGGCGGCGGTGGCGGATTGGGACGGGACCTGGCCGGCCGCCAGACGGGTGTCCTCGGCCGCTGTTTGTGCAGAACAGGGCGGCGGAGGCGGCTGATCACCGGCTGATCACCGGCCGGCCGCCACCGCCCCCAGACAGACCGGGTTACACGACCCAGCGCTGCCTGACACAGAGGCGCCGCAGCTCCGCTCAGCCGCCGCACAACAGAAGCGGTCTGGGCGACGCCAGACACGCCAGACACGCCAGACAGGCTTCAGGTAGATTTCTTGAGGTTGTCATGGCAACTGGCACTGGTCATGAGGTAACATCAAGATTGGCCATAAATGGGTCTCTCCATCGGATGAAGCCTTTCCAGAAGGGCAACTACGTTTTACTCACATATCCGACCACTACGCAGTCCAAAAATAGCTGCCGGACGTACTCCATGTCTGCCAATCCCAACAGGACAGGAGTCGGGCAGCCAATAACAACAAGGGACATCACGCTATTATCGCCGGTCGGCCGGTCCGACGGCTCGCCGCCGGTCCGGCCCCGGGGGCCTGTACGGCCGTTAGTCGATCGGCGCGGCAGGCCGCCGCAGCAGCTGTCCCGTGACGTCACCGGCCTCCTAATCCGCGACACGGCCCGGCACCTGCGTCCGCCACACAGCCGAGCGGCCCTGGCAGCTCGACACGGCTCGGGCGCCGCTACTGAGTGCCGGTCGCGCCACGACATCGGCCGCACGCCCCCGCAGCTGCCACGACCATCGGACAAACGTCACCTGGTTGTGTTGACACCTCCCCCGTTCCGCCCCCGGCCCCCCGTTTTGGCACTGGCCTGCCCAGCTGGAAGAAGACGTGACGCGCTCTTTGGCAGCCTCGCGGAAAAGGCCGCCGCCACGGCCGCGGTCGGCGCCGGTGGCGGCGGGTCGGAACCAGGCATCGCCACGCGACGCCCGACGATCTGACGATCGATGGGTTGTTTTTGTTTGTTTTTGTTTTGTTTTCGCGTCTTTATTGAACATCTACATGTACAGTGCACGCCACAGAGCATCATCGCGAGCAGCGGCGTCACCAGAGCGCGTCACGTCGCGCGGGTTGGGCGGCCCGACCCTCATATCATCGCCACTGTTTTTTCGTCCCCAGCCCGACCCGACCCGACCCGACCCAGCCCGGTCCGGTCCAGCCCGGCCCGGTCCGGTCCAGCCCGTCCGTCCGACCGACCGACCGACCGAACCGGCATCTATTCATCGCTTTCTTCCTCGTCGTCGCTGTCATCATTTGCGCCGGCACATTCGGGGCACACTGGCTTGTTGTCCACCTTGTAGAAGCTCTTGCCCCGCATGGGCGTTTGGCAGTCCTTCAACAGAGAGTGGCGACGTCAGCGCACCTGAAAAACAGCTGGGCAGACGGTCAGACACAGACACACACACACATACACACACAGACAGGAGGCCCACCTTGCAGACGAAGCACTCGGGGTGCCACTGGGCGTTCAGCGCGGAGATATAGTTCTCCATGATGGCCCGGCTGCAGCCACCGCATTTAGGCGCAAACATGTCCAGGTAGTCGGTGCGGCAGTATGGCTTGCCCTCCTTCTCGTGGAAGCCGTCGGCGCCGAATGGCTGGCCGCAGTGGGTGCAGAAGAAGTGCTCCGGGTGCCAAGTCTGTTCCAGCGCGGTCACACATTTCTGTGGGGAGAGACACGCCATGGTCAGGCTGGCTGGAAGCCACAGGCTAAGGAGCAATGAGGCGAAATCAGTCGGACAGGTCAGGCCGGCACAGGGAAGGTTAGGTCAGGGTTAGTCAAATCAGTCAAGGCAGGACGAGGCAGATCAGGAACCGGGTTATAATATGAGACAAGTGCAGGTTGGTGAAGGTTGGTGAAGGTTGGTGAAGGTTGGTGAAGGTTGGTGAAGGTTGGTGAAGGTTGGTGAAGGTTGGTGAAGGTTGGTGAAGGTTGGTGAAGGTTGGTGAAGGTTGGTGAAGGTTGGTGAAGGTTGGTGAAGGTTGGTGAAGGTTGGTGAAGGTTGGTGAAGGTTGGTGAAGGTTGGTGAAGGTTGAAGGTTGCTGAAGGTCGAGTCAGGTTAACCATCCGAAACATAAGTCTGGACCAGGAGAGTCGCTGTCCGTCCCAGCGTCAGACATCCTCCGCTGGTTGCCCATCCTCCAGACTCGTCAACTGACGTCCTGTGACGTCCTGTGACGTCCTGGGACGTACGGCGTGGCCCGTCAGCCACTCACATCCAGTATGGGCCCGTTGCAGTAGGCACAGCGCGGCGAGAAGAGGCTGTGGTAGTCGGTCTCGCAGTAGGGTCGGCCCTCGCGCTCGAAGAAGTTCTTGTTGCCCAGCTCCGACTGGCAGTGGGCGCACGTGAAGTGCTCCTTGTGCCACGTCTTGCCCAGCGCAGTGATCACCTGTGGACGCAGGGGGGCAGGGCGGGGAGGGGGCGGGTAGTCCACGTCAAGACAAGACAGTGAACGTCTCACCCAGCATCCTGACATACTCCTCTAACGATATCAAACACCAGCTACACCAGTCGTCGATCGAGGCTCAGACAGTGGTGATGACATTCGCGCCGGGGGGCGGGCTGAGGCACTGCGCACCTGGCCGACAATGGGCTTGTCGCAGGCGCCGCACATGCCCTTCTGCGTGGTGGTGACGCCCTGTTTGTTCATGTCCTCCTGCAGGTTGCCCAGCATGGAGTCCAGCTGGCGCGACTTGACCGGCTTGGCGTAGGCCGGGTCGGCGGGCGGGTCGGCGGGCGGGTCGTGGGTCTCCTCCACCACGGTCCGCTGCAGCGAGGTGGCGTGAAGCTGAAACGAAACAGACGGAGACGTCAGTCGGGGTCGACCACAGGGCCGGGCAGAACACAGACACATGACACACAACAGCGGAGGAGGGGTAAAATCGCAGAGCTGAAAAGCCGGCCTTACATGAGGTTAGTGCGAAGCATCGTGAGAGAACGGGGCTGCGCGGCGGCGCCGGATGGGCCGGCTGGCGATGTTAGCGGTTAGCGGCCGAACTGAGCAGAGCACACAGCTAGACGTGTACCGGTCCGGCGGCGCTGCGGAGGCGGCGACCTGCCCCCGACAAATGAGCCCGCCGCCGGCCGCGCACCAAATCAACAGCTGGCCGCCGCCGGCGCCGGCGCGCGCGCCGGTCACGTGACCGCCAGTCGCGCGCGCGCGCGGGAGCAGCCTATAAATACCAGCCTGCGCCGAGTCGGAACCAAAACATCGCCTTATTAATAGGCGTCCACTCCGGCCGGACGCCGACCAGCACGCGTCTGTTTGTGTTTGTCTGATAGTGTGTGACGGGGGCCGGTCCCCACGTAACCCAGTAGCCAGGTCAGGTCAGGTCAGGTCAGGTCAGACCGGACCGGGTCGGGGCGCTGGTGTGCAGCCCCGTCCTGAGCTCCGACTCCAGCCGGCTTCCAGGCTAGAGTTCAGGGCCTCCTCCAGAGTCGGTGAGTCAGCCGCGGCCGACGGCAGCGGGGGCTGACTGACGAGGGAACACTGCCGAGCCAGCACAGCCACACCCCAAACCCCACATCCACCACACCGGGCCGGGGAACACTCTGCCGAGCCAACACAGCCACACACCCCACATCCACCACACCGGGCCGGGCCGGACACCGCCGCCCACCCCACCCGTCCCCACCGGCAGGGTGTGTGGGGTTTACTGGGGAGACCTTTGAACACGAGGGACCTAAATGGAATGAGAGTGTGCACTAACGATCACGTCTCACTACAATCGACATGCTTGGCTGGCGTACCTGCGACGGACGCCAGCCCAGCATGCCTACAAAAGTGCTTGGATAGGACTATTCTTTGGAGATTTAGAAATAGGCAATCGTAGAAGAAGCATGAAACCAGTTTAGCCTCAAAGGAAAGTTAAGGCAAATCAAATATAGCCATTAGTGCACTAGGCAGCGCATACGCCGCAATTTTTACTCAAAGCGTGAAGGAATTTGAGTTGTTTCACATTCATTATTTATTTTTATGGTTGTTCAACAAGTCCAACATTTACCACAAAACGTTCCCCGCCAGTTAAGCAATATTGCCGCTCAGTTACACACTATCACTATGGTGCGAGAGTCGGAATTCATGTTGAGTAAAAGGCCTGACCGCAGACAACCATCCTAATGAATCCTGTACGTCGGCCTGATGAGACGAGGCATGGCGCCTGCCCGGCACTGGAGCCGGCCTGATGAGACGAGGCATGGCGCCTGCCCGGCACCGGAGCCGGCCTGATGAGACGAGGCATGGCGCCTGCCCGGCACGGAGCCGGCCTGATGAGACGAGGCATGGCGCCTGCCCGGCACCGGAGCCGGCCTGATGAGACGAGGCATGGCGCCTGCCCGGCACCGGAGCCGGCCTGATGAGACGAGGCATGGCGCCTGCCCGGCACCGGAGTCGGCCTGATGAGACGAGGCATGGCGCCTGCCCGGCACGGAGCCGGCCTGATGAGACGAGGCATGGCGCCTGCCCGGCACCGGACCAGCCTGATGAGACGAGGCATGGCGCCTGCTCGGCACCGGAGCCGGCCTGATGAGACGAGGCATGGCGCCTGCCCGGCACCGGAGCCGGCCTGATGTGACGAGGCATGGCGCCTGCCCGGCACCGGAGTCGGCCTGATGAGACGAGGCATGGCGCCTGCCCGGCACGGAGCCGGCCTGATGAGACGAGGCATGGCGCCTGCCCGGCACCGGAGTCGAGAGTTGGCCCACCAACAGTGACAGTGACACTAGCGACGTCAAGTCATCCTGCCATACACGTCGCCACAGGGGCAAGCGGGACAACTCGTGCCACACAGATCCCAGATCCGAGCACAACAGGTCCCAGGTGATTTAAGGGTCGACACAATCGACCAGGTTTATGAAGTTCACAGGTTTGCCTCGACACTAAATCTGCATTTTGCGTATAACATAGTTTCCTTCTTATTTCACATTTATTTATTTATTATTGATTGTGTTGTATACATTTTCCAACACGGCTCATGATCACATACAAACAACCAAAAAACACACCGACTAGCTTGCCAGGAGCTTGTGGTTATTGAAAGGTCAAATAAAAAGCTTTAAAATACTAATTATTGCAATCTCTTACATAATCACAGCGTTAAGAAGACGAATTATTTTATTAGGTATTTAAAGTCTGCCAGATGGTTCTGCCAACCCAACCTTAGAATTCTGGCGATGCCAATGCAACCTGTCAAGGGCCAACGGTGGGCTGGAATAGCGCCGACCAAGAAGGCCGGGCAACACCATCACAATGGTTTCATACTTTACCCTGATGAGTTCAGTCAACAGGCCTGCTGAAGATTAGTTGCCAAGTTTTTAAAGGAAGAAATGTTTACAGTTTAACCCGCGCTTGACCGGGGTCTCAGCCGAACGCCATTGACCGGGGGAGGGGGGTATTGTCCCCTCGTTATCTCCGGAACTAATGATCGCAGCGAGACGCACGAGGCGGCATTCGAAAGCTCTCAATGAGACGCATCTAAAACATACTCGAAACTTTCGAATTGAGGCCACATCTCAGGTCAAGGTCGGGTCAAAGGTCGAAATCGAGGCATTTGAGTTTATGGACCATACTTTGCATCCAAAGCCCTTGATTGCGACCATGATCACTCAAAGTGCTCCCAAAGGTATAATACACATCCCGCAGCAGCTAAAATGAGATTGTTGGCAAAGGTCAGGTCACAAAAGGTCACTATGCGCAGAAGATTTTCGAGTCATGCGTCACATGTTTTATGGGTTATTTTACACGTATAACTATATAGTGATAGTCATTGTACCATCTGACCTCATTTAGATGAAGTTAGTGTGAAGCTCAGGTCAAGTTCAGGTCACATATGGTCAAAATTTGAAATTGATAAATCTAAATACAAAAGGCATGTTTCTAGACCAGTTTTGTCTCAGAAATACAGTGCTGGCCTTTATTTGTCTGTATCTGATCAATAAAAGCAAAAAAAACACAATTTCAAAATATGACGTCATGAGTTACTCATACTTAGGGAGCCATAAGTCAGTCAAAAATAAAGATGTTGCTTTGAAATTTGGTTTGGGTATTGTCCATATGTGGTTCTCCAACGCGTATTCCGGTTAGAAAATTTTGATTTTGAGGGCATTTATTTTTTTATTTTGGGGGTCAAAACCCCCCAAATAAAAATTTCGAGATAGCAGTTTGATAGAACATTCAATTTGCTATCTTTTCGTTTATTTATTTTAAAATGTCGCCATTTTACAGCTGCTTAAAGTGTGGGTGAATTTATCGCTAAATTCGCGTAAAATGACGTCACAAAACGGGGTATATCTTTGACAAAAATCGACGAAGTAGCTTGCAAGTTGTTTAACCGACCTATAATTAATGTGGAAGAAGGTACTGAAAGTTTCAGGTTGACATCTTGAACGGTTTTTAAGTTATCGCGAATATTCGACGGGGGGATATTTGCCCTCCCCCGGTCAATAGCTGGTTAGGTAAGAAGGCTTTTTAAGATAACTTTGTATCGTTCTGAAGTAACCTAAGCTAGGGCGACGCTTCTGAAAAAGTGCCGTACATGATTTTCAAGAGTCGCGATCATTAAAAGCACCGTAGACCGTCGACGTTATAATGCTATCATAAAACTGGACAATGGGTCATTATTTTTCAACAGAATACTAGGGTACTAATGACGGCATTGACCTGTTGGCGATTCACCGATATAATTTATATTTTACCTTCAGTTTCCAAGCATTACAAATTGACGAATAATTCGATTATCGGTGCAAGCTAGCCGGGGTAATGTTGCGACAAGTTAACAGGAATTCTGACCAATTCTCGCAAACTCACATTCCACCATCGGCAGAACAAGATAAGCTACAAGCATGAGATCCGACATTGACCTGGTGTCTCCTGTCTCAGGGGGAAACATCTCGCTGCGATGAGGCGGGCCGACGGACATGGTGTCTCCTGTCTCAGGGGGAAACATCTCGCTGCGATGAGGCGGGCCGACGGACCTGGTGTCTCCTGTCTCAGGGGGAAACATCTCGCTGCGATGAGGCGGGCTGACGTCTCGGTAACCGGGCGACAGAAACCACATGTTGGCACCCTGAATGCCGCTGTCATATGTCTGCTGCGCGGTCACTTCTGAGTCCAACAATCATATGAAGCCTGGTCCTGTCTCTGTTGAAAGTCACTCTGCCACCGTCGCCACCGTGGCCACCCTGACCGGTCCACGGGCTTTGATACCACTGAGGTATCTAACAGTGGAATGTCGAGCTCGTGCGGACCGGCCGGCAAACCGACAGGCGGATCGGCCGGCATCCGAGCCGGTAAGATAGACATACCGTTGATTTGAGGCGGTGTATTGTACAGTGTAGCGGACTGAGACCACGGAGTTGAAGGCACGGGACCGACGCTGCCGTCGGCGCCGTCGCGGCGTCTCTGGGGCGGTTTATTGTACAGTGTAGCGGACTGAGACCACGGAGTTGAAGGCACGGGACCGACGCTGCCGTCGGCGCCGTCGCGGCGTCTCTGGGGCGGTTTATTGTACAGTGTAGCGGACTGAGACCACGGAGTTGAAGGCACGGGACCGACGCTGCCGTCGGCGCCGTCGCGGCGTCTCTGGGGCGGTTTATTGTACAGTGTAGCGGACTGAGACCACGGAGTTGAAGGCACGGGACCAACGCTGCCGTCGGCGCCGTCGCGGCGTCTCTGGGGCGGTGTATTGTACAGTGTAGCGGACTGAGACCACGGAGTTGAAGGCACGGGACCAACGCTGCCGTCGGCGCCGTCGCGGCGTCTCTGGGGTTTCGTCAGAGGTTCAGCCGGTCCAGCTCAACACGGCGCCATCCAACGAAAACATCCATCACGACGACAATGTCCAGCTAAATCATCGCCGCGCCGCGTAAATCTGTATCTACCACGTGAAAATGTTCTAAAGGGAGATCAATCTGTCAGCGAATTGGCATTCTTCTGGAAACATGACGTCATAACGCCGACATTCTGGAGCATAAGCAGCTGTTAGTGACCGCGTTTTCTTGCAGAACAATAGACAAGTATCTCGCTCACAACCAAAAGGAATGTCAACAAAACGTGTTATACCAAGCCTCTTTCAAAGCAAACTCATGTTATCTTATGAGCTCTAATGAGCCTCTTACAAATCAATCCTCTTTCCGCTAAATCGAACCTCTTTCGAACCTCTAAATCGAATCGAACCTCTAAATCGAATTGAACCTCTAAATCGAATCGAACCGCTAAATCGAATCGAACCGTTAAATCGAATCGCTAAATCGAATTGAACCGTTAAATCGAATCGAACCGCTAAATCAAAATGGCACGTCTGTGCTCTGGCAATCGCTGATGACGAGTGTTTAACCTGGCTGTGCGAGGCCACTGCCCCCTGGCCGTCCCGGGTGGTCCTCCGACCGACCGATGACAGCAGAATGTATAGAGGGCGCGCCGATCGCCGCCCGCCGCGCCATCTGTTGCCATTGGCAGCGGCCGGCCGGCGTGCCTCTGCGCTGAGTGTCGCCCGTCCATCAAACGGCGCTCTCCACACAAACACGGCCGCTGAGTAATCAGTTTCCAGGTACGACCACCCCTCTCTCGATCTCGACTGAATCAACATGTAACTTCTGTGTGGTTAATGGGCGCTGCAAGTAGCCGAGCTAGCTGGGGCCGGAGCCTGCTACACTGGCGAGGTTTCACTCAATCAAGCCAAGACGATAGCAATACAAAATTCGAATTTGGCTATTCCGTACAGCTTTGTGTGCTACGTCAAACACTAACAGCGCAGCAGCATGTTATAAGCCCTTCTGCATCCTTTATCAAAAATGGCCAATCAGATATGATTATGTACGAGCCCGGATACTACCAGTAAAACGCCTTTTTGGGCGATGACCGAGTGGGCGCGCTTTGGTAAAGCTAAAACAGGTTTGAAATATGAAACGGTACGGGAGCGCACGTGCGCATTGACTGTGTCCCAATAATGAGTAACACATTCAATAGTTATACTGTGGTTATATCCTAGTTTGCATAGTTTTAGGAACGTTCAGCTCAATGTACAGTACAGTACAAAGTAAGATGGCGCTTCCCTAGGACAAACTACATACAACATAAGATGTATAATTGTTCATGATCTCCTTTCTCGAATCCGCCAAAAGGGAGCACGTCCTGAGCACTGCATGCTTCATCGTTACCGAGCGTGCGCGAAGCGCCCGTGAGATTTCTTATTAGCCAGGTCAACTTGTGTCAACTTAGTGAGGTCAACTTACTAGACAAATTTACATTTGACCCGGCCCGAACCAGCCCGACCCGCCTCGAACCGGCCGTACAGACGCTTTTCAGAAGCTAATAACTTTGCAACCACTGCTCCGATTGAGATCGAGTTTTCACCATTGGATAGGACATCAAATCAATTTTGATTTTGGCATGGTGCGTTCTGATAGGGGTGTTACCACAGCGCGTGGCACATGCAGACGTCGAAATGAACAAAAATCATTCTTGATCAAAAATGGTTTTATTTATCTAAGCATTAATTTATACGATGAAGCATGCAGCACTCCGGACGTACTCACTTTTGGCGGATTCGAGAAAGGAGACCATGAACAATTGAATACAACTTAATTTGTATGCAGTTTGTCCCAGGGAATACCGCTCGGCGCTCGGTTACCGCCGATTAAGGCGTTTTACAGGTATAAATTAAGGCTTAGATCAATATTTAGCCATTTTCGATCAATAATGATTTTAAAAAAAAAAATCATTTCGACGTTTGCGTGTGCCACGCGCTGTGGTACCACCCCTATCAGAACACACCATACCAAAAACAAAATTTATTTGATGTCCTATCCAATGGTGAAAACTCGATCTCAATCGGAGCAGTGGTTGCAAAGTTATTAGCTTCCGAAAAGCGTCTGTACGGCCGTGTCGGGCATGTCGGGCCGTGTCGGGCCGTGTCGGACCGTGTCGGACCGTGTCGTGCCGTGTCGGAGCCGTGTCGGGCCGTGTCGGAGCCGTGTCGGGCCGTGTCGGGCCGTGTCGTGCCGAGTCGGAGCCGTGTCGGGCCGGGTCGGAGCCGTGTCGGGCCGTGTCGGGTCGGAGCCGTGTTCACGGTACCTGCGACCGCTGCGACCGCTGCGACCGCTGCGACCAGCTGCGATCAGATCAATCAGCGTCGAGCCCCGGCCGGGCTGGGGGGCATGGAATGTGGGGACGAGGAAGGGTGTGACGTCATATCTCTGCGACCGCTGCGTCTGTGAAATCGCAGCCGCAGCCGTAGCAGGATGCGGATGTCATGCAAATGGGCGCACTGCGGCATTTACAAGCTCGTCTGCAAGTGGCCGCCGATCCTTTGTTGGAACTTTGTTGTAAGGACGGAGTCGAGGAACTGAAGCTGAACATGGAGCAAGTCCTTGGTTATGACAGATATCCATCCACCGGGCACAGAGGTGTTTACGGCACCGGTATCTTCGTGACGTCGCACCCCAGGGGTGGAGCTTAAACTGGACGCAGCGGACGCAGCGGTCGCAGCGGTCGCAGGTACCGTGAACAGCGCTTGGGTAAAATGTAAATTTGCTTAGTAAGTTGATGAGAAACCTCACGGGCGCTTCGCGCCCGCTCGGTAACAACTAAACTAAACACGGTGGTACGGTGGCGGAAAAAGCATAATCTCAAAACATGCACATCTTAGTGTGTATTTGTTCCCGGTCAAGTTTAAGATTGAGGTTATGAATGACATAGATGCATGGCGCAGAGTCGTTGTGCGGTAGACAAGTTCGATGAAATATGGGGAGGCATAGACAATGCGCTAGCGAATGTGTGATGAAGCAAATGAGTGATGCATATGCTTATACCGTGTTAGTGGCACGGCGGATGAGAGGTGGAATATTTACCAGCCAACATACAGACTGCATAGTGCATACACAATACAGTGTCGTACGGCCTGGTGCGAGCCCCGCCCGGCGACACAACAGTGCCCTGGCAACAGACGCTGTGTCAGAGGCCGTACCTTGAAGTCTGAGAGGGAGGCCATCAGGTCATCCAGCTCCTGTGTGGCCGACGACGCGTTGCGGCAGCCGTCCGGTACACTCTCCGTCACCGTCACCGTGCGCGTCTCGTACGTCTGGGCATTTCTGCGGAACACAGAGGGGGGGGGGGGGGGGTTAGTAGATGCATAACTGCGACTGAGACCAGAGAGAACCAGCTCTGCTACATCCGTCTGGTGATGGTGATGAGTTGAGGTTATGGACGGCGAGATGTCAAGGTTATAAGAGGCCGAGCTACATCCGCCTGGGTGTATAGGCAGTGTAGCTGTACTGCAATGGAAACGGCCACCGAATCAGGCACTCACACAGAGCAAACAGGAGGGATCGAATATAATAGTTTGGAGAGGAGACGGGGTTCCTCCCGCCCGTCGGTCCCGCCCAGTGGGAGAGGAGACGGGGTCCCTCCCGCCCGTCGGTCCCGCCCAGTGGGAGAGGAGACGGGGTCCCGCCCGTCGGTCCCGCCCAGTGGGAGAGGAGACAGGGTCCCGCCCGTCGGTCCCGCCCAGTGGGAGGGGAGACGGGGTCCCGCCCGTCGGTCCCGCCAGTGGGAGAGGAGACGGGGTCCCGCCCGTCGGTCCCGCCAGTGGGAGAGGAGACGGGGTCCCACCCGTCGGCCCCGCCAGTGGGAGAGGAGACGGGGTCCCGCCCAGTGGGAGAGGAGACGGGGTCCCTCCCGCCCGTCGAATCTGTCCGCAGAGACACGGTCCAAAAGTCAAGAGTTTCGGCAAAAATGGCCAGAAGATTCCCTCCCGCCATTTGCACTGAAGCGGGCCTGCTGGATGTGAGATAAGACGGTCCAGCAGAGAAAGGTCGCGGGTCCGCACTCCTGCAGAAGAGGGGTCGGCGCCGGGTCAGAGAGGCCACGCCTGCCGCGGGGTCGCCAGGCGCTGACACGGCACGGCATGGTACGCGACACAGCATGACCAGCACGACCGTCCGGCATGCAGGCCTTATAAGGCGACACCGAGCACGGCCGGCCACAGACCGCCACAGATCATCGCGGGCGGAACGGGGAGCCGGACGGAGGAAGAGGACTCTTATCATCACAGGCGGAACGGGGAGCCGGACGGAGGAAGAGGACTCTTATCATCGCAGGCGGAACTGGGAGCCGGACGGAGGAGGAGGACTCTTATCATCACAGGCGGAACGGGGAGCCGGACGGAGGACTCGGGCGACGGTTGGAGACAGGCGGAACGGGGAGCCGGACTCGGAGGAGGACTCTGGCGACGGTGGGAGACATCAGCATCCCACCGGGAGGAGGAGAAAACCGCTGGGGTTATTTGAGCTCACCCTGTCCCCCTCAGACCAGGCCACATAACCACTGCAGTTGTGCCGTCCCCACTTCCTTTCAGACCACGCGCCTACCTACCCCATAATAACCTACTTAGGTTGATTATTTAATGACTCAGTTCAGTCTTTAAGCATTTACTGTAACCACAAAGTACCGCTTATGAGCTCCGAAAACTGAGAAAATTAAAACTGCCAACATCATTCAGACGAAGTACGCACGCCTCCATATAACCATCCAGTTAACTGGCATCAACCGTCACCTTTCCAATAAACGACGATCAGCACAGCTTTTACGGCGCAGCCAACGATCTAACCTCGCCAAACCAAGTGCGGTAACAGTGGCTAAAGCCACGCCTAAATCCTGACTGACAGCTGTCGACGCAAAAATACGGCCACCTCGGACACCAATTGACGGTCGCGGTCGTGGAGAACACTACTGGACGTATGCAGAGATGATGGCATTGCCAATCATCAGTATCAGCAGGGTTTGGAGAGCGGACTATCCAGTACCTATCCTAAACTGCATACCCAGACACCTACCTATCCTACAGTACCTATCCTAAACTGCATACCCAGACACCTACCTATCCTACAGTACCTATCCTAAACTGCATACCCAGACACCTACCTATCCTACAGTACCTATCCTAAACTGCATACCCAGACACCTACCTATCCTACAGTACCTATCCTAAACTGCATACCCAGACACCTACCTATCCTACAGTACCTATCCTAAACTGCATACCCAGACACCTACCTATCCTACAGTACCTATCCTAAACTGCATACCCAGACACCTACCTATCCTACAGTACCTATCCTAAACTGCATACCCAGACACCTACCTATCCTACAGTACCTATCCTAAACTGCATACCCAGACACCTACCTATCCTACAGTACCTATCCTAAACTGCATACCCAGACACCTACCTATCCTACAGTACCTATCCTAAACTGCATACCCAGACACCTACCTATCCTACAGTACCTATCCTAAACTGCATACCCAGACACCTACCTATCCTACAGTACCTATCCTAAACTGCATACCCAGACACCTACCTATCCTACAGTACCTATCCTAAACTGCATACCCAGACACCTACCTATCCTACAGTACCTATCCTAAACTGCATACCCAGACACCTACCTATCCTACAGTACCTATCCTAAACTGCATACCCAGACACCTACCTATCCTACAGTACCTATCCTAAACTGCATACCCAGACACCTACCTATCCTACAGTACCTATCCTAAACTGCATACCCAGACACCTACCTATCCTACAGTACCTATCCTAAACTGCATACCCAGACACCTACCTATCCTACAGTACCTATCCTAAACTGCATACCGAGACACCTACCTATCCTACAGTACCTATCCTAAACTGCATACCCAGACACCTACCTATCCTACAGTACCTATCCTAAACTGCATACCGAGACACCTACCTATCCTACAGTACCTATCCTAAACTGCATACCCAGACACCTACCTATCCTACAGTACCTATCCTAAACTGCATACCCAGACAGAAACGAATGAAGCCATCCGACTCTGGAGACGGGAAACGTGACTGCAGGGAAGCATTAGTTAGCCACGCGTCAATCGGACGTGGGCAGGGAAGCATTAGTTAGCCACGCGTCAATCGGACGTGGGCAGGGAAGCATTAGTTAGCCACGCGTCAATCGGACGTGGGCAGGGACGCATTAGTTAGCCACGCGTCAATCGGACGTGGGCAGGGAAGGGTTAGTTAGCCACGCGTCAATCGGACGTGGGCAGGGAAGGGTTAGCTAGCCACGCGTCAATCGGACGTGGGCAGGGAAGCATTAGTTAGCCACGCGTCAATCGGACGTGGGCAGGGAAGCATTAGTTAGCCACGCGTCAATCGGACGTGGGCAGGGAAGCATTAGTTAGCCACGCGTCAATCGGACGTGGGCAGGGAAGGGTTAGCTAGCCACGCGTCAATCGGACGTGGGCAGGGAAGGGTTAGCTAGCCACGCGTCAATCGGACGTGGGCAGGGAAGCATTAGTTAGCCACGCGTCAATCGGACGTGGGCAGGGAAGGGTTAGCTAGCCACGCGTCAATCGGACGTGGGCAGGGAAGGGTTAGCTAGCCACGCGTCAATCGGACGTGGGCAGGGACGCATTAGCTAGCCACGCGTCAATCGGACGTGGGCAGGGACGATTAGTTAGCCACGCGTCAATCGGACGTGGGCAGGGAAGGGTTAGCTAGCCACGCGTCAATCGGACGTGGGCAGGGAAGCATTAGTTAGCCACGCGTCAATCGGACGTGGGCAGGGACGCATTAAGTAGCCACGCGTCAATCGGACGTGGGCAGGGAAGCATTAGTTAGCCACGCGTCAATCGGACGTGGGCAGGGAAGGGTTAGCTAGCCACGCGTCAATCGGACGTGGGCAGGGACGCATTAGTTAGCCACGCGTCAATCGGACGTGGGCAGGGAAGCATTAGTTAGCCACGCGTCAATCGGACGTGGGCAGGGAAGGGTTAGCTAGCCACGCGTCAATCGGACGTGGGCAGGGAAGCATTAGTTAGCCACGCGTCAATCGGACGTGGGCAGGGAAGCATTAGTTAGCCACGCGTCAATCGGACGTGGGCGGGTAGCTCGTTAGGAAACCGGCTCCTGGATTTGGCAGAGCATCGGGTGTGGAGAGCCAGCCGGCCGGCTGAATGGCGACGAATCAGAGGGTCGGGAGCAGCCGCCAGCACCTGTCCGGCCCGGGCGACGGAGCGTGCAGACGAGCACGGCGCAGCGCGGCAGAGCACGCCTCAGTACGGCAGAGCACGCCTTGGTAGGACAGATTACGGGTGATGGTGGCGGTATTGAAGCCAAGGCCTCGGATAACATGTTAACTGGGGGATAAATGCCCCCAATGACCGCTAGTTGCCCCCCCCCCCCCCAAGTGACCAAATTTTGCCCCTCCAGTGGGAGCAAAATACCTAGGTAAAAATATAAATTTACGGTCTGTGAAATAGAGAAAAGCGTCACTGAAGCATGCTTTGGACTTAGCCAGTAAGACGCCGTTTGCCGCTGCCTAGCGTAGCTCTGGAGATAATGAGGGCGGGTAGAGTACCCTTCCCCCGTCGCGTCGGTTCGAAATTGGCGCGGACCTTCGCCGATGTGCGTGTTATACATTTTATATTCGGTTTAATTATTTTATTATTATACCGATTTATTTCTATTTTACGATCACATCTTATTCCGTAACATACTTAACAATTATATCAGTAGGCATGCTTAACCATATACCTTAGCAGCATTTTTCCAGAACTGCCCCCCCCCCCGTGATAATTCCTTAGCCTGATGGAAGCCTTACGACGACGTGACTCTTGGTGATGTACCGTCGTGGTGACGACCAGACTCACGACGACCAGACTCACGACGACCAGACTCACGACGACCCAATCGGGGAGGCCAGACAACTTCGCCAGGAGTCATATTCGAACCCGAAGGATCCCATGGATTCCGAAACCAACTCGCCACCGACTGAGCTATCCTGATCCCCGACAGAGTCTGGCGGAGTACAGAGTCTGACGGAGTACAGAGTCTGGCGGAGTACAGAGTCTGACGGAGTACAGAGTCTGGCGGAGTACAGATTCTTGCGGAATACAGAGTCTGGCGGAGTACAGAGTCTGGCGGAGTACCGAGTCTGACGGAGTACAGAGTCCGGCGGAGTACAGAGTCTGACGGAGTACAGAGTCTGGCGGAGTACAGATTCTTGCGGAATACAGATTCTTGCGGAATACAGAGTCTGGCGGAGTACAGAGTCTGGCGGAGTACAGTCTGGCGGAGTACAGAGTTTGGCGGAGTACAGAGTCTGGCAGAGTACAGAGTCTGGCGGAGTACAGAGTCTGGCGGAGTACAGAGTCTGGCGGAGTACAGAGTCTGGCGGAGTACAGAGTCTGGCGGAGTACAGTCCGGCGGAGTACAGAGTCTGACGAAGTACAGAGTCTGATGGAGTACAGAGTCTGGCGGGCGGAGTACAGAGTCTGACGGAGTGCAGAGTCTGGCGGAGTACAGAGTCTGACGGAGTACAGAGTCTGACGGAGTACAGAGTCTGGCGGAGTACAGAGTCTGACGGAGTACAGAGTCTGGCGGAGTAGAGTCTGGCGGAGTAGAGTCTGACGGAGTACAGAGTCTGGCGGAGTACAGAGTCTGACGGAGTACAGAGTCTGGCGGAGTACAGAGTCTGACGGAGTACATAGTCTGGCGGAGTACACAGTCTGGCGGAGTACAGAGTCTGGCGGAGTACAGAGTCTGGCGGAGTACAGAGTCTGGCGGAGTACAGAGTCTGACGGAGTAAAGAGTCTGGCGGAGTAAAGAGTCTGGCGGAGTACAGAGTCTGACGGAGTACAGAGTCTGGCGGAGTACAGAGTCTGACGGGCGGAGTACAGAGTCTGACGGAGTACAGAGTCTGGCGGAGTACAGAGTCTGGCGGAGTACAGGGTCTGACTGAGTACAGAGTCTGACGGAGTACAGAGTCTGGCGGAGTACATAGTCTGGCGGAGTACAGAGTCTGGCGGAGTACAGAGTCTGGCGGAGTACATAGTCTGACGGAGTACAGAGTCTGGCGGAGTACATAGTACATAGTCTGGCGGAGTACAGAGTCTGACAGAGTACAGAGTCTGACGGAGTACAGAGTCTGGCGGAGTACAGAGTCTGACGGAGTACAGAGTCTGGCGGAGTACAGAGTCTGGCGGGCGGAGTACAGAGTCTGGCGGAGTACAGAGTCTGGCGGAGTACAGAGTCTGGCGGAGTACAGAGTCTGACGGAGTACAGAGTCTGGCGGAGTACAGAGTCTGGCGGGCGGAGTACAGAGTCTGGCGGAGTACAGAGTCTGACGGAGTACAGTCTGGCGGAGTACAGAGTCTGGCGGGCGGAGTACAGAGTCTGCCGGAGTACAGAGTCTGGCGGGCGGAGTACAGAGTCTGGAGGAGTACAGGGTCTGGCGGAGTACAGAGTCTGACGGAGTACAGAGTCTGACGGAGTACAGAGTCTGGCGGAGTACAGAGTCTGACGAAGTACAGAGTCTGGCGGAGTAGAGTCTGGCGGAGTAGAGTCTGACGGAGTGCAGAGTCTGGCGGAGTACAGAGTCTGACGGAGTACAGAGTCTGGGTGAGTACAGAGTCTGACGGAGTACATAGTCTGGCGGAGTACATAGTCTGGCGGAGTACAGAGTCTGGCGGAGTACAGAGTCTGACGGAGTACAGTCTGGCGGAGTACAGAGTCTGACGGAGTACAGAGTCTGGCGGAGTACAGAGTCTGACGGAGTACAGAGTCTGGCGGAGTCTGGCTGTTATACAATACCACCTGACAGCCGTCCTGGTCTCGTTAGTCTGGCGGAGTACAGAGTCTGGCGGAGTACGGCACAGCTGTTATACAATACCACCTGACAGCCGTCCTGGTCTCGTTAACTTAGCACGTCAAGATGAGCAGCGCCAGTCAGAACTGCGCTGCCCCAGCTGCCGTGGAGCGGAGACAACGGGGGCTCAGACAGAAGGCCCCGCCGCGGAGACAGCCGGGGGCTGAGACAGAAGGCCCCATCTCGGTGACAGCCGGGGCTGAGACAGAATTCCCCGTCGCGGAGACAGCCGGGGGTGAGACAGAAGTCCCCGTCGCGGAGACAGCTGGGGCTGAGACAGAAGGCCCCATCTCGGAGACAGCCGAGGGGTTGAGACAGAAGGCCCCATCTCGGAGACAGCCGGGGGCTGAGACAGAAGGCCCCGTCTCGGAGACAGCCGAGGGATGAGAGAGAAGGCCCCATCTCGGAGACAGCCGGGGGGCTGAGACAGAAGGCCCCGTCTCGGAGACAGCCGGGGGCTGAGACAGAAGGCCCCATCTCGGAGACAGCCGGGGGGCTGAGACAGAAGGCCCCGTCTCGGAGACAGCCGGGTGGCTGAGACAGAAGGCCCCGTCTCGGAGACAGCCGGGGGCTGAGACAGAAGGCCCCATCTCGGAGACAGCCGGGGGGCTGAGACAGAAGGCCCCGTCGCGGAGACAGCCGGGGGGCTGAGACAGAAGGCCCCGTCTCGGAGACAGACAGAAGGCCCCGTCTCGGAGACAGCCGGGGGCTGAGACAGAAGGCCCCATCTCGGAGACAGCCGGGGGGCTGAGACAGAAGGCCCCGTCTCGGAGACAGCCGGGGGGCTGATACAGAAGGCCCCGTCTCGGAGACAGCCGGGGGCTGAGACAGAAGGCCCCATCTCGGAGACAGCCGGGGGCTGAGACAGAAGGCCCCGTCACGGAGACAGCCGGGGGCTGAGACAGAAGTCCCCGTCTCGGAGACAGCCGGGGGCTGAGACAGAAGGCCCCGTCTCGGAGACAGACGGGGGGTGAGACAGAAGGCCCCGTCTCGGAGACAGACGGGGGCTGAGACAGAAGGCCCCGTCGCGGAGACACCCGGCGGCGGTGTCTGGAGACGGTCCAGCCCAGGCGTGGTTCCCACTCCAGCGCCGCCGCACCCTTCAGGCAGCTCTTGATCAGCCGGCCGTGCCAGCCAAGGGGCCCTATAACCGTACCAGCCGGCGCTGCGTTGACAAACGTGAGCTGCGCCACAGACCGGGCGGCAGGCTGGCACGCAGGGAAGGAGCAGAGCTGGTGACAAAACCCGCCACAACGGGACACACGCCAGTACGGGACATGTTGTGCTCATGCTATAAAGAACAACACAGATGATTTACTCTCGAAACCTTTCTGATATATTTATGAATTAGGTTATAACCTTTCCCAAGGCGCCCGAAGGATAAATACCCTAGCCTATGTTGTTGTTTTCGTAGCATGAATACCATAACCCCCCACATTGCATAGCAACGCTAGCTGATGTTGCCACCTCTTGTAGAGACGACCACCGTGAAGTGGTGTGGGGGGGACAGGCGTGTTATCAGGCGGGTCGACGCCGCCGGTCCGACAGTCCTGCAGAGTTGACTGGCCGCTGGAGTTGGCAGCGCACCACCGCCACTCAGCGAGGCGACACGGTGCACGCGCCAGGCGCCGCCGTCCGCCAACAGGCTGCTCACGCGCAGTGCTCACAGTGAGGCTCTGAGTCTTCACAGCCGCCGAGTGCCACTGGGAGACTCTGAGTCTTCACAGCCGCCGAGTGCCTCGCACAGAACGCAACAACGAGCGCAGTGTAATCCGGCGCACAGGGGTGTCCTTGTGTCCACCACCTGGTGACCAGACAGGTCGCCGGTCTGAATGACCGGCTTCATGACGGACTATGTCCTGTGCTAGTGGTTCATGATTGTGCAAGTGGAGTCACCGTGGAGCCTACGACTACAAAACATGTGCTAGCAGTGTAACTTGAATTACATCATCCGCATACATTTATGAATTCAAACTTCATCCTTTACCAACAACTCTTGCATGTGCCATTTCAACCAACCTAGTCAAGTGCACACTTGCACATAGGTCACCTTGATTTCGTCCAGAATGGGTTAAATCCCTCCCATGCACTGCATGTGAAGCGCGCATTAGAGCCCAAGGAGCATCATTGACGGCTTTAAACCAAGCGGTGAATACCGCCATTGCATTGTCATTCAAGGGCGCGCTGCAGACAACTAACTGCCCACACTACACAGCCGAGCACTAACGCAGTGCTTTCAAGGACCCATGCTAATATCACATCATCCTGCATAGTTTATATTCACCATATGCAAAGACCCACAGCGCGGGGAGCCATGTGGTAAATTGTATTCATGGTAGAGTAAACAAAGGTTGGTAATCAAAACGTTAGAAACGGTAAGTTTACGACTGTGTGGATGGCAAGGGTGGCGGCTAGCTTGTGGCAGAAGTTTAAACTCCTTGAATCACTCAGCGCAAACTCAAGTGACTCTACAACACAACTCAATCGCAAACTATGCAACATCAACTTATATGGACGGTCGTCGTGAAGGGGATGGAGCGCTCGCCTGGTAATCAGGAGGTGCACAACTGCACACTTTCGAGTCTCCACATTCCCACGACCGCATAAGTCGTCTACGAAGTACGAATACTGAATAAATGGAGCGGCGGGACCCAAAACCATTATTTGTATTATTATTGCAACATCAACTTATAGGAAGCCCATTTAATTTGATAACGGCGCCCTCCATAAAAGTTCTAACGAATGCCAGTCGCCAGACGTCTCACTTAGTCAAATCTGAGCCTGCGCGTGAGATAAAACGCCTTGTTTTTCAACAGTCCATAATAGTAACAGGTAGGAAACTCATATGGAAGCCTGCAATGGCCCAAGGAGGAACTTAGGAAGGCTCACATAAACCTAGAGCAATCGAAACCCGTGGATGGGATGAATGTCACTTTAGAGGGTACGCAAAGCTTCCAGAATGTCTGATTAAATCAGTCAGACATTTGGACCACATCCCTCATGAACTGTACAATCCACATCCTTGAATGAGGCACGCAAAAAGCACACAAATACGGGCCACAGAACACCAAAGGTTCTTCACAAAATCAGTAAAAATCACCACGAAACACGGAACCTACGCCTGTTGTCCCGCTGACTCGTTACTAACAGCTCGAGCGACCGCCCTGAACACTGTCCTGTGCCCACCGGTCGCAGCTGCCGGCGTCCACCTACTTCAGAGTCCACTCACCCCACTTCCACACCTCCACACCTCCACACCTCCACCGTGAGCGTCCCGAGTGCAAATTCACACAGCCAGAGAGCGACCCAGCGCGTCCAGCGGCGTCCAGTGCCGCACCCAGTATCGAACAGGGGCGGGGCCAGGCGGCGGCTCGGCCCGCCGGACGGCCGGGGTCGGCACAGGCCATGCAACAGCACATACCGCGACTCCATCCCCGTCACCGCCGCCGCGCCGCCGCCGCCCGACCACGTGACCCCACCGTTTATTTACCTTGCGGAGGTGACATCAGCGTGCTGCCATGACCCGTCCCCGCCCCTCCGGTCCCCGGGGGTACTCACTCGGGACGCACGTAGTCCACAATCTCTATCACCTCCATGGTCTGTCCGGCTCCTCCGCGGCGGGCCATGGCCGCGTCGGTACCTATGCCACTGCTCTCGAGGGAGCCGGGCGCCGTGGCCGGCCAGCACAGCACTCCGCGCGTCTGTAGTCTGTACCGCCGCCGCGCCGCGAGAGAGGGCGGCAGGGAGACGGCCGGGCCGCCCCGCCTGACGTCATCCGCCGCCATGGAGGGGGGCGGCGGCGGCACGGCGGCAGCGGCTGGGGGGGGGGGGCGGAAACCGGCCGTCATGCAGGCCGCGCGGTGACGCGGTGGCGACCACTGCTGCTCGGAGGAAGGCACCTGCAGAGGAGGAGGAGACAGACCGGGCAGAGTCCCCTGGGGGTTTGGGGGTGGGAGGAGGTGGCCGCACGAGAGGTCCTCAGGGGAGAAAGGCCACGCCCGGGGCAGCCGATTCGCCGGCCGATCGACCGGGGACGTCGATTTCTGGGCGCCGCCCGGTCGGTGCCCTGGCCAGGCCACCCTGCTGCAGTCTGTTATTCCCGCCGGGATGCTGAGCGGTGAGTCAGCCCTGCGCCTGTCCAGGCCGACACCGTCCTCTGCCACACCCTGTCCAGACCAACACTGTCCTCTGCCACACCCTGTCCAGGCCGACACTGTCCTCTGCCACACCCTGTCCAGGCCGACACTGTCCTCTGCCACACCCTGTCCTCTGCCACACCCTGTCCTCTACCACACCCTGTC
>JAXIVJ010000124.1:236766-241766 GCA_036785665.1 Chirona hameri | reverse complement strand
TGCCGTACAGAGCCAGCCACACGGAGCGGGTTACCGCCGTGTCGTACAGAGCCAGCCACACGGAGCGGGTTACCGCCGTGTCGTACAGAGCCGGCCACACGGCGTGGGTTACCGCCGTGCCGTACAGAGCCGGCCACACGGAGCGGGTTACCGCCGTGCCGTACAGAGCCGGCCACACGGAGCGGGTTACCGCCGTGCCGTACAGAGCCGGCCACACGGAGCGGGTTACCGCCGTGCCGTACAGAGCCGGCCACACGGAGCGGGTTACCGCCGTGCCGTACAGAGCCGGCCACACGGAGCGGGTTACCGCCGTGCCGTACAGAGCCGGCCACACGGAGCGGGTTACCGCCGTGCCGTACAGAGCCACCCACACGGCGTGGGTGCCGCCGCCGCCGTACAGAGCCGGCCACACGGAGCGGGTTACCGCCGTGCCGTACAGAGCCGGCCACACGGAGCGGGTTACCGCCGTGCCGTACAGAGCCAGCCACACGGCGTGGGTGCCGCCGCCGCCGCCCAGAGCCGGCCACACGGAGCGGGTTACCGCCGTGCCGTACAGAGCCAGCCACACGGAGCGGGTTACCGCCGTGCCGTACAGAGCCAGCCACACGGAGCGGGTTACCGCCGTGTCGTACAGAGCCAGCCACACGGAGCGGGTTACCGCCGTGCCGTACAGAGCCGGCCACACGGAGCGGGTTACCGCCGTGCCGTACAGAGCCAGCCACACGGCGTGGGTGCCGCCGCCGCCGCCCAGAGCCGGCCACACGGAGCGGGTTACCGCCGTGCCGTACAGAGCCAGCCACACGGCGTGGGTTACCGCCGTGCCGTACAGAGCCGGCCCCACGGCGTGGGTGCCGCCGCGCCGTGTCGTACAGAGCCGGCCACACGGCGTGGGTTACCGCCGTGCCGTACAGAGCCGGCCACACGGAGCGGGTTACCGCCGTGCCGTACAGAGCCGGCCACACGGAGCGGGTTACCGCCGTGCCGTACAGAGCCGGCCACACGGAGCGGGTTACCGCCGTGCCGTACAGAGCCGGCCACACGGAGCGGGTTACCGCCGTGCCGTACAGAGCCGGCCACACGGAGCGGGTTACCGCCGTGCCGTACAGAGCCGGCCACACGGAGCGGGTTACCGCCGTGCCGTACAGAGCCGGCCACACGGAGCGGGTTACCGCCGTGTCGTACAGAGCCGGCCACACGGAGCGGGTTACCGCCGTGCCGTACAGAGCCGGCCACACGGAGCGGGTTACCGCCGTGCCGTACAGAGCCAGCCACACGGCGTGGGTGCCGCCGCCGCCGCCCACGGCTCACACGGAGCGGGTTACCGCCGTGCCGTACAGAGCCGGCCACACGGAGCGGGTTACCGCCGTGTCGTACAGAGCCGGCCACACGGAGCGGGTTACCGCCGTGTCGTACAGAGCCAGCCACACGGCGTGGGTTACCGCCGTGCCGTACAGAGCCGGCCACACGGAGCGGGTTACCGCCGTGCCGTACAGAGCCGGCCACACGGAGCGGGTTACCGCCGTGCCGTACAGAGCCGGCCACACGGAGCGGGTTACCGCCGTGCCGTACAGAGCCGGCCACACGGAGCGGGTTACCGCCGTGTCGTACAGAGCCAGCCACACGGCGTGGGTTACCGCCGTGCCGTACAGAGCCAGCCACACGGAGCGGGTTACCGCCGTGTCGTACAGAGCCAGCCACACGGAGCGGGTTACCGCCGTGCCGTACAGAGCCGGCCACACGGAGCGGGTTACCGCCGTGCCGTACAGAGCCAGCCACACGGCGTGGGTGCCGCCGCCGCCGCCCAGAGCCGGCCACACGGAGCGGGTTACCGCCGTGCCGTACAGAGCCGGCCACACGGAGCGGGTTACCGCCGTGCCGTACAGAGCCGGCCACACGGAGCGGGTTACCGCCGTGCCGTACAGAGCCGGCCACACGGAGCGGGTTACCGCCGTGCCGTACAGAGCCGGCCACACGGAGCGGGTTACCGCCGTGCCGTACAGAGCCGGCCACACGGAGCGGGTTACCGCCGTGCCGTACAGAGCCGGCCACACGGAGCGGGTTACCGCCGTGCCGTACAGAGCCGGCCACACGGAGCGGGTTACCGCCGTGCCGTACAGAGCCGGCCACACGGAGCGGGTTACCGCCGTGCCGTACAGAGCCGGCCACACGGCGTGGGTTACCGCCGTGCCGTACAGAGCCGGCCACACGGAGCGGGTTACCGCCGTGTCGTACAGAGCCGGCCACACGGAGCGGGTTACCGCCGTGCCGTACAGAGCCGGCCACACGGAGCGGGTTACCGCCGTGCCGTACAGAGCCAGCCACACGGCGTGGGTGCCGCCGCCGCCGCCCACGGCTCACACGGAGCGGGTTACCGCCGTGCCGTACAGAGCCGGCCACACGGAGCGGGTTACCGCCGTGCCGTACAGAGCCGGCCACACGGAGCGGGTTACCGCCGTGCCGTACAGAGCCGGCCACACGGAGCGGGTTACCGCCAGAGCCGGCCACACGGAGCGGGTTACCGCCGTGCCGTACAGAGCCGGCCACACGGAGCGGGTTACCGCCGTGCCGTACAGAGCCAGCCACACGGCGTGGGTGCCGCCGCCGCCGCCCACGGCTCACACGGAGCGGGTTACCGCCGTGCCGTACAGAGCCGGCCACACGGAGCGGGTTACCGCCGTGCCGTACAGAGCCGGCCACACGGAGCGGGTTACCGCCGTGCCGCCCAGAGCCGGCCCCACGGCGTGGGTGCCGCCGCCGCCGCCGCCCACGGCTCACCCGGAAGTTGATATCACCACGCCGGAAACGGCAGCCGCACCGCCGACAGTCGCCCACACGCCGGCACCCGGCAGAACAGGGCAGCGGCGGCGGACCACGGACCACGGGCGGCGGACCACGGACCACGGACCACGGACCACGGACCACGGACACCAGGCGGCGGACCACAGACCACAGACCACGGACCACGGACCACGGACCACGGACCACAGACCACGGACCACAGACCACGGACCACGGACCACGGACCACAGACCACGGACCACGGACCACGGACCACGAACCACAGACCACAGACCACGGACCACGGACCACGGACCACGGTCCACGGACCACAGGCGGCGGACCACGGGCGGCGGACCACGGACCACGGACCACAGACCACGGACCACGGACCACGGACCACGAACCACAGACCACGGACCACGGACCACGGACCACGGACCACGGACCACGGACCACGGACCACGGTCCACGGACCACAGGCGGCGGACCACGGGCGGCGGACCACGGACCACGGACCACAGACCACGGACCACGGACCACGGACCACGAACCACAGACCACAGACCACGGACCACGGACCACGGACCACGGACCACGGACCACGGACCACGGACCACGGTCCACAGGCGGCGGACCACGGGCGGCGGACCACGGACCACGGACCACAGACCACGGACCACGGACCACGAACCACAGACCACAGACCACGGACCACGGACCACGGACCACGGACCACGGACCACGGACCACGGACCACGGACCACGGACCACGGACCACGGTCCACGGACCACAGGCGGCGGACCACGGGCGGCGGACCACAGGCACGGGCCGCGGTCTACGGACCATGGCTCAGCCCACGGGACGGGAGACAACCGATCGGCGGACCACGGATCATTAACCACACGTCGGCAGACCAGACCACGGAGCGCGTGGTGGCTCCGGTCCCCACCACTGTGGCCTTCCGCAGCCGGCCCACCTGCCAGCCCGACACACGTGGACCACCACCACCTGCCCCGCCAGACGCCAACACACCCTCGGGGCGTCAGACCCGCCGGCAGCCAGCATGCGGGCGGGGGCGGGGGCGGGGCGGCCGCCAGATTAATTGCAGGGCCCGGCCTGCCACAATAGCCACTGGATGGGATGTTCAGAGTCGCCCCCGGCGGCACGACAGGGCGGGGGCGGGGCGGGGGCGGGGCGGGGGCGGGGGCGGGGGCGGCCTTGTATAGAGGCGGCTAACGGTTATGACGCTACACAACGGAACGCCGGCTGTATTCAGTTTGGCTACAGCGGCCGCCACGGGGACGAAGGGCTGACGCCCGGGTAGGTGTGGGGGACCGATACATGCGTCCCTGTACTGATCTCCGTCGTAGGTAGGTGTGGGGGACCGATACATGCGTCCCTGTACTGATCTCCGTCGTAGGTATGCTGATCACGGATGGTACACACATAAAGTTGAGCTGTAATCTCATAGAGCCACATGAAGCTGGAGCAATGTGTTCGACGCAAAACAACGACGGAACGCCCCGTTAAACGGCTACATAATTGGTTAACCAGAGCTGGTATCAGCTAGAAAACAAGGCATTGTTCACGAAACCCTTTCAAAACGAGCCCAAACTGCAACGACTCACAGAAACAATGTTGCCCCGATGAACTCACGCGTTAACTGGCTGAATTCACGGAACTATTACCCAATTAAGCAGTTAAATACCACAATGGTTTCCAGGAAACTGTAGTTTGACGTCACAATGAACGCGGACCAGCGGGCGAGCCACAGGAAGTGGAGACAGGGGGTTCACCATGGGGCGTCAGGACCAGCGGGCGAGCCACAGAAAGTGGAGACAGGGGGTTCACCATGGGGCGTCAGGACCAGCGGGCGAGCCACAGGAAGTGGAGACAGGGGGTTCACCATGGGGCGTCAGGACCAGCGGGCGAGCCACAGGAAGTGGAGACAGGGGGTTCACCATGGGGCGTCAGGACCAGCGGGCGAGCCACAGGAAGTGGAGACAGGGGGTTCACCATGGGGCGTCAGGACCAGCGGGCGAGCCACAGGAAGTGGAGACAGGGGGTTCACCGCGGGGCGTCAGGACCAGCGGGCGAGCCACAGGAAGTGGAGACAGGGGGTTCACCATGGGGCGTCAGGACCAGCGGGCGAGCCACAGGAAGTGGAGACAGGGGGTTCACCGCGGGGCGTCAGGACCAGCGGGCGAGCCACAGGAAG
>JAXIVJ010000124.1:196766-231766 GCA_036785665.1 Chirona hameri | reverse complement strand
CACCACCGTGCACCACCATGCAGTCAACAGCAGGCGTGACCGCAGAGCAGCGTGGTGAACCAGCCGAGCGGCGATGCGAAACACTGCCGAGCCGAGCAGACCGCCCGCCGCGAGCTGCGGCCTCGTGCAGTCCTGTCAGCCGCCGCACCGCCGCCGCCGCGCCCGTCACACTCCCATGGCATCCACCAGTGGAGGCAGATTTGACTACCTGGTTCTAACACGGGCTTTACTCGAGTTACGAGATCATTTGAAACTGTGATAAGTTGGTGAGAACCAGATACATATATTTCACATTGACATGAATGAAACGCATAGCGTTCAAGACCCCAATGTGGGACATTTATGATGGCATGCTGCCTATCACCCTGCGCGTCAGTAGTTTTATACAGCAGGCACTGCGGATCTAAGGTTCGAGAATGCGGGGGAGCTAAAATTTCGCTCCGCGCTTCATCAGCGAAAAGTTGTTGACGGGGGGGGGGGGGGGTGGAGCCGGGTCGTCAACGCGGATAAAGTTGTTGTTGAGTGGGGGGGGGGAGGGGGGGGGGGGGGTCGGGTCCTCAAAGCGAGTCATTGACCGGAGGGGAATTTTTCTTCTTCCTAATTATCACTTCTTACAGCCAATGCAGGAACACGCGGGCGGGGGACATCCTTGTATTGAATGCCCGTCATGTTCATGGGGGGGGGGGGGGATTCCCCTGGATCCACCAGTGGTAAAAAACCCAGACAAACCCAATTTTACCTCTTCGGTCGCTTTCACACATTTTTGTAGCTGAGTTCATGCTGAGTCTGATCTTGACTAGTTGGAAATTCTAAAAATTGTGAGACCTCTACTCATATCACCCATACAATGCACCGGGATAGGTACCTAAGCATGGTGCAAAATGGGTGTCAGATTTAGGATTAGTACCTGAAATTACTTGAGTCTGGATATGACCTGAGGCCAAAGTAGCCATCCCAAGCCATAGTCACAAAGTGTGCATTTTATTTGGCTACATGTTTACAGGGAAAAGGAAAACAACGATACCCAAGTCCCAGTAACAATTCCTCAAATACTGTCGAAATGCGTTCCACGCACGCTATTCAGCGCTATAAACTTTAGCGCCAAAACGCGACGTTTTTTTAACTTATTTTCGATCTGGGGTGTTGTAGGAATCACCCCAGATCGAAAATAGCGCCAGACGCGCCAAGCAGGTGACGGCGTGCCCTCCGGCCAGTAAAGGCGCCCCTCCGACAAGTGACGGCACCCCTCCGATCAGTCACGACGCCCCTCCGGCGAGTGACGGCGCCCCCCCCCCCCCCCCCCGGTCAGTGACTCTCCTTCCGCACGGTGCGGAAGGAGAGGCGCTCCCCCTGCACAATTTGGCGCCCCTGTCGATCGGGAGGCGCCCTTCAAGGCAATGACCTGGTCCTTTGTGAATTTCTGCGTACGCCACTGCTTAGGGAGCCAGTCAGTCAACACTCAAGATATTGCTTTGCATTTGGTTTGGGCATCGTCCATACTTGGTTCTCCAATATATATTCCGGCTTTTTCATATGATTTGATATTTTATATGATTTTATGAAGAAAAAAAAGTGGCAAAAAAATCCACAAAATCAAAATTTCGAAACATATCGAAAAACCGGAATACATATTGGAGAAAGTATAGTAAGTATAGACAATACCCAAACCGAATTTCAAAGCAATATCTTTAGTTTTGGCTGACTTATGGCTACTTAAGTATGATGGGCCTGGATTTTGTATTAGACATTTCTAAATATGCACGCGCCACTTTCCCTCCTGCTACCAAAATGCTACAAAATGGAGGAAACACGAACGAGGAAAAAAATCCGATTTTTTTTTTGTTCGCAAAAGTTATCTTTTTTCGCAGTCAGTACCCATTTTTCATCGCCAGTTTCAGCGGATTTTGGGGGAGGGGGCTAATTTCTATTGCCGCCCCGTCGAGCGTGGGAGGGGGGGGGGGGGGGTTGCCCCTGCCGCCCCCCCCCCCTGGATCCGCCAGTGGCAGCAGGTGCTCAAAGTAGCGACCTCTTTCCGCCCGGCGCCGCGTATTTGTCGCCATTTTTCTCAGCTGCGCCTCGTCCATGTTCTGTGGGACATTTTTCCACGGCCATGTTCAGCTGTTCCACGGTCCGTAGCTCACACTGAACAACATGAGTGAAGGCCCGCGACCAGAAGCTGAGGTATTATATAGGACTGTGGACGCGCTGTACGCTGCGTCAGTGCGTGCTTGCTTCTGCGGGAGATGATCCGGTAGCCGAACTTTGATGCGAGGAACTCCATCACAGAAGTGGTCTCATGGCAGGTACACCATCTTGTTGAAGACAATAGCCTTTACGGGTCGCGCGGGTCCGTACGGCCAGCAACATTACTGCCCCAGACATCTCCAGACATGATTGGCAGGTGACGGATCCTTCAGACCAGCTGCAGTGGACCGGCAGGCACTTTTCGTTGACGGTTCTGACCCAGCAAGCACCACTGGTCAGCGTAAGTAGCCCGTCCTGTCAGCGGTGTCTACTTCAGCTTCTGGTCGCGGGCCTTCACTCATGTTGTTCAGTGTGAGCTACGGACCGTAGATCAGCTGAACATGGCCGTGGAAAAACGTCCCACAGAACATGGACGAGGCGCAGCTGAGGAAAATGGCGACAAATACGCGGCGCCGGGCGGAAAGAGGTCGCTACTTTGAGCACCTGCTGTAGAAAACTACTGACGCGTAGGGATTCCGGGAAAAAAGTAAAATGTTAAGAAGTCAAAAGACAAAAAGTCAAATGTGAAAAAGTCAAAGGACAAAAAGTCAAATCGGCTAAAAGTAAAACCCGCAAAAAGCCAAGAGGACCAAAAGTAAAATGACGAGGAGTCAAAAAGATAAAAGTCAAATGCAAAAAGTCAAAAAGGATAAAAGTCGAATGCAAAATTCAAAAACGCAAAAAGTCAAATGCAAAAAGTCAAAAACGCAAAAAATCAAATGCAAAAAGCCAAAAACGCAAAAAGTCAAATGCAAAAAGTCAAAAGCGTAAAAAGTCGAACACAAAAGGCCAAATGCGAAAAGTCGGAAAATCCGACAAGATAATGGAAAGATAACGGAAGCAGAAGTGAATACATTAATCCGTTACCTTCAAAGATATTTGTACAGTGCAGGCAAATACGTCGAATAAGAATCACGTTCGCTATATCGGCCTGTTTATCACCTACTAGCAATGCAAATTTCAGGGCCACGGAGCCAGTGCTAGGCCCGAAGTTCGGCCCGGTGTTTGTGGTGTCGGGCTAAGGCCTGCCGGCCTCATGCGGGCCCATCGTGTCTGATCAATATGTTCTTTTTCAATGTTATGCCGTGCCTGACACCGTGTTGACACCTGCCACGAGTGAAGCTACTTATGCGGAGGATCTTTACATTTTGATCTTGAAAATGGCCTTGAAGATGACCTTGAATATCAAAATTAATGTCATTTTCGTGATCAGCGTGTCAAGTTGACCAGTAACCACATTTTTAAGCGAATCGCTACTCGACGCTGATCCGAATCCGTCGCTAACTTCACGGACATGATAAAAACGACCTTTAATTACAAGCATGGCGTATTTAACTGGTAAAGCCGTCATTTACATTTGAGCTTTATTCCGTCTGATTGTGTGACGTTTTACATTTTACTTTTTGCAGTTTGACTTACCTAACGCCCAAGACCCGTGTAATCTGCATACAAATATGCAGGGGCGTAGGAACTATGTTCAAGTTAGGGGGGGGGGGGCAGGAGGCATTCTGAAGTCGATTCTTTCCATGCAACGCTCATAGGCGTAATGTTAAAATCCAAAATGTTGTGGGGGAGGGGGGGGGGGGGGGGCGGCTGCCTCCCGGCTCCTACGCCTATGCTTGCATGGAGCGAAGCGAAGCAACTTACTCTCACCACAAGCTTTGGCGTGACGCGGAGCCGTGAATCAGCATGTTTGTCCTTTTGACTTTTTTTGCATGTGACTTGCGTTTTTGACTTTTTGCATTTGACTTTGAACTTTTTTGACTTTTTCAATGACTTTTTGACTTTTCGCATTTGACTTTTTGCCTTTTCGACTTTTATCCATTATGACTTTTTGCCTGTTTGACTTTTTGCATGCGACTTTGTGTCCATTTGACTTTTTGCTGTTTTGACTTTTTGCATTTTACTTTTATCCCATTAGACTTTTTCCCTGTCGGACTTTTTACATTTGACTTATTGCTTTTTTACTTTTTGCCCTTTGATTTTTTGTCCTTTTGACTTTTTGCCGTTTTTAATTTTTGCATTTGACTTTTAGCCTATTTGACTTTTTGTCCTTTTACTTTTTCATATTTGACTTTTTGTCCTTTGACTTTTTGCCGTTTTTACTTTTTGTCCGGTTACCATCGTCATCATGCCATCATCAATGTCCCACATTGGGGTCTTGCACGGTATGCGTTTCATTCATCTCAATCTGAAATATATGTCTCTGGTATTCAACTAACTTATCACAGTTTCAAATGATCACCCTGTAAATTAACTTGCTGCTCACAACAGATACCACGACCCCCGCGCACCATTGAGTCTATGTACCAGACCGGATCTCTGACACGAAACTTACGGCTGTCGCTGACGTTTTGTGCTGTTTTATCAATATGCTGTCCACCAGCCGGTTCCCTGTTATACATAGGCTAGTTATTGGATCTGTCAAAACCTGAGACTGCGCTGTCACGTTCACCGGCGGTCAAAACAAAATGACGACCGGATGTCGGGAAAAAAATGGACCTTCAAAAGGAAACAATCATTGTTTTCCACGCAGGAAAGGTTTGATCTACACAGAAAATAACGAGACAAAATGGTACGATCTAGACATAACATAAAATAGACAGATTAACAGACAATATCTAATAAAATATCATGCGGTGTATTGCGGTGAAAACAGCAGCATTTCAGGTTTGACATGACCTGCACACAAACGATTACGTACGTCTTTTTAATTGCTTTCTTGTTTCTAACATACAAAGATTGCCTATCCAAAACTTCGAAACTTCCCTATGTGTGACTTTCCCTGCCTATCATGCGATGTTCAGAAAAATGAAGCGGTAAGAATAAAAATGAACACAATGGGGGTGGGGACAGGAAGTGGGGTTTTACGCATCACAAATTCAGCGTATTTTTATCGATTTTTCGATATACTTCTCACACACATCTTGACCGCCTTCTGTCCTAAAACTACCTCTCAACTTCTCGTATTTTTTAAAAACATTCTTGATTTTGTTTGCGACGTCACGGCCATAGTGATTTGTAACGGCACTTTCGATTTGCACTATGGTTCTGACGTCACAACTACAAGGACATGAGCTTGTTTTAGTTTTGAATAATTTTTGAATTCATTTCGTTTTTTTATAATACAATTTTTTTTTAAAATTAAAAATGATCCTTGTTTTTATGAACCCAAAAAATTGGCACCTTACAAAATTGCCCCCTATAATACATTCATAGTATACGCCTTGTGTCCATATGAACCATGGCATCAATTTAGACGTTCTACACGGCGCGTCGGTGCTGTTGCCCCGGTAGCCGCGCTGGTTATTGGATGGGGCATTGTGAGCTAATCATGTTCGTCGCAGTACCTTGCGACCCCATTTTAACGTCGACAACACAATCTACAGTAAATGGTATGCAAATGCAATGAGCAAACGGCGACCCCTGGGATCGCGCCAACGGCGGCGGTAGTGACCCGGCCGCAGGAAGGCTTGCACCACGATCATGACGACTGACGACTGACGACTGACGACTGACGACTGACGACTGACGACTGACGACTGACGACTGACGACTGACGACTGACGACTGACGACGGACGACGGACGACGGACGACGGACGACGGACAATTGACGACTGACGACTGACGAAAAACGACTGACGACCGACGACTGACGACTGACGACTGACGACTGACGACTGACGACTGACGACTGACGACTGACGACTGACGACTGACGACTGACGACTGACGACTGACGACTGACGGCTGACGACTGACGACTGGCGGGTGACTGCCAGGCAGTGATGCGGCTGTGACGGTTCGTGACGCGGATGTGACGGTTCGTGACGCGGACGTGACGGCTGTCGGTCACCGTGTGACGCACTGCCGACTGCCATCCATTCGACTGCCATTCAACTCGGTGACCTTTTCACGGGGGGCAAATCGATCACGGTGCTCGAGCGTGCAGCTACGGTACCGGACTGGGCCACGGCAGGGGCCGGTCGGGATCGGCAGTATGGTAAGGCCAGGGGGATGGGATGGCCTTAACAGTTGGAGCGACGGGTGACACTGATCAGTGATCACACTCTCCAGGGTTACACCCGCTCAGCCTGGGCTGACATCAGACCAGTCAGTCGTTCACGCAGCTCAACTGTGCCAAGGCAGCAGGGCGGCGGGGCGGCGGCGGGGGCAGGCGAACGGCGCCTTACGGGCGGGGGCGGCACGCATAGATGACCTCCAGTGGAGCAAAAACCGCGCCAGCCACCGACCAGTCCAGAGTGGGTTAACCAAGCAGCTCAACAGCCAGGCAAGAACCAGGGCACGACGGCACAGGTCGCAGTGCACTGAATCCCCCCCCCCCACACGGACCAGCCAGGGGAGAACAGAGAACCACAGAGAACAGCGCGCAGTGCACTGAATCCCCACACACGGACCAGCCAGGAGAGAACAGAGAACCACAGAGAACAGCGCGCAGTGCACTGAATCCCACACACACGGACCAGCCAGGAGAGAACAGAGAACCACAGAGAACAGCGCGCAGTGCACTGAATCCCCCCACACGGACCAGCCAGGAGAGAACAGAGAACCACAGAGAACAGCGCGCAGTGCACTGAATCCCCACACACGGACCAGCCAGGAGAGAACAGAACCACAGAGAACAGGTCGCAGTGCACTGAATCCCCACACACACGGACCAGCCAGGAGAGAACAGAGAACCACAGAGAACAGCGCGCAGTGCACTGAATCCCCGCACACGGATCAGCCAGGAGAGAACAGAGAACCACAGAGAACAGCGCGCAGTGCACTGAATCCCCCCACACGGACCAGCCAGGAGAGAACAGAGAACCACAGAGAACAGCGCGCAGTGCACTGAATCCCCACACACGGACCAGCCAGGAGAGAACAGTGAACCACAGAGAACAGCGCGCAGTGCACTGAATCCCCCCCCCCCCCCCCACACGGACCAGCCAGGAGAGAACAGAGAACCACAGAGAACAACGCGCAGTGCACTGAATCCCCGCACACGGACCAGCCAGGAGAGAACAGAGAACCACAGAGAACCACAGAGAACAGCGCGCAGTGCACTGAATCCCCACACACGGACCAGCCAGGAGAGAACAGAGAACCACAGAGAACAACGCGCAGTGCACTGAATCCCCCCCACACGGACCAGCCAGGAGAGAACAGAGAACCACAGAGAACAGCGCGCAGTGCACTGAATCCCCACACACGGACCAGCCAGGAGAGAACAGAGAACCACAGAGAACAGCGCGCAGTGCACTGAATCCCCACACACGGACCAGCCAGGAGAGAACAGAGAACCACAGAGAACAGCGCGCAGTGCACTGAATCCCCACACACGGACCAGCCAGGAGAGAACAGAGAACCACAGAGAACAGGTCGCAGTGCACTGAATCCCCACACACACGGACCAGCCAGGAGAGAACAGAGAACCACAGAGAACAGCGCGCAGTGCACTGAATCCCCACACACGGACTAGCCAGGAGAGAACAGAGAACCACAGAGAACAGCGCGCAGTGCACTGAATCCCCACACACGGACCAGCCAGGAGAGAACAGAGAACCACAGAGAACAGCGCGCAGTGCACTGAATCCCCACACACGGACCAGCCAGGAGAGAACAGAGAACCACAGAGAACAGCGCGCAGTGCACTGAATCCCACACACGGACCAGCCAGGAGAGAACAGAGAACCACAGAGAACAGGTCGCAGTGCACTGAATCCCCACACACAAGGACCAGCCAGGAGAGAACAGAGAACCACAGAGAACAGCGCGCAGTGCACTGAATCCCCCCCCCCCCCCCCCCACGGACCAGCCAGGAGAGAACAGAGAACCACAGAGAACAGCGCGCAGTGCACTGAATCCCCACACACGGACCAGCCAGGAGAGAACAGAGAACCACAGAGAACAGCGCGAAGTGCACTGAATCCCCACACACGGACCAGCCAGGAGAGAACAGAGAACCACAGAGAACAGCGCGCAGTGCACTGAATCCCCCCCACACGGACCAGCCAGGAGAGAACAGAGAACCACAGAGAACAGCGCGCAGTGCACTGAATCCCCCCCCCCCCACACGGACCAGCCAGGAGAGAGCAGAGAACCACAGAGAACAGCGCGCAGTGCACTGAATCCCCCCCCCACACGGACCAGCCAGGAGAGAACAGAGAACCACAGAGAACAACGCGCAGTGCACTGAATCCCCGCACACGGACCAGCCAGGAGAGAACAGAGAACCACAGAGAACAGCGCGCAGTGCACTGAATCCCCACACACGGACCAGCCAGGAGAGAGCAGAGAACCACAGAGAACAGCGCGCAGTGCACTGAATCCCCCCACACGGACCAGCCAGGAGAGAACAGAGAACCACAGAGAACAGCGCGCAGTGCACTGAATCCCCACACACGGACCAGCCAGGAGAGAACAGAGAACCACAGAGAACAGCGCGCAGTGCACTGAATCCCCACACACGGACCAGCCAGGAGAGAACAGAGAACCACAGAGAACAGCGCGCAGTGCACTGAATCCCCACACACGGACCAGCCAGGAGAGAGCAGAGAACCACAGAGAACAGCGCGCAGTGCACTGAATCCCCCCACACGGACCAGCCAGGAGAGAACAGAGAACCACAGAGAACAGCGCGCAGTGCACTGAATCCCACACACGGACCAGCCAGGAGAGAACAGAGAACCACAGAGAACAGGTCGCAGTGCACTGAATCCCCCCACACACGGACCAGCCAGGAGAGAACAGATAACCACAGAGAACAGCGCGCAGTGCACTGAATCCCCACACACGGACCAGCCAGGAGAGAACAGAGAACCACAGAGAACCACAGAGAACAGCGCGCAGTGCACTGAATCCCCCCCCCCCACGGACCAGCCAGGAGAGAACAGAGAACCACAGAGAACAGCGCACAGTGCACTGAATCCCCCACACACAGACCAGCCAGGAGAGAACAGAGAACCACAGAGAACCACAGAGAACAGCGCGCAGTGCACTGAATCCCCACACACGGACCAGCCAGGAGAGAACAGAAAACCACAGAGAACAGCGCGCAGTGCACTGAATCCCCACACACGGACCAGCCAGGAGAGAACAGAGAACCACAGAGAACAGCGCGCAGTGCACTGAATCCCCACACACGGACCAGCCAGGAGAGAACAGAGAACCACAGAGAACAGCGCGCAGTGCACTGAATCCCCACACACCGACCAGCCAGGAGAGAGCAGAGAACCACAGAGAACAGCGCGCAGTGCACTGAATCCCCACACACGGACCAGCCAGGAGAGAACAGAGAACCACAGAGAACAGCGCGCAGTGCACTGAATCCCCACACACCGACCAGCCAGGAGAGAGCAGAGAACCACAGAGAACAGCGCGCAGTGCACTGAATCCCCACACACGGACCAGCCAGGAGAGAACAGAGAACCAGAGAGGACAGCGCGCAGTGCACTGAATCCCCCCACACGGACCAGCCAGGAGAGAGCAGAGAACCACAGAGAACAGCGCATGTCACTTCCTGTGGGCTCAGGTATATACAGCAAACCAGAGGTCTTCTGCATTGAAACCTACGTGCAATGCAGAAACCACGGCAACACGCAACTAGTGAATATCCACATTAAAGGGACACTCCCACCTTCCCAAAAGTTGTCAAATGTACGCCGCTCGTGGTGCAAAATATGAAGTAATTGCTGCCGAACATGATTATGACATTTGTTTCTCGCAAACAGTGCTCAATTTCATAAAAAGTTAAGTTTTAATATTTGGGTTGATGCCGTCATATTGAGCTCTAGAGAGCTATACAGAAATCCTATACGCTGCCAAAGTATGGCACAATTATTTCGAGACAATTCTGGCGCTTTGAATACAAAACAAACCAATTACCAAACCATTTGAAACACGCAAATATCTCCAAGTCTAACCTTAAAACAAGTCGACTATCATCACCATTTGGTAAAGAGAGGCGACGTCATCGGCTTTAGACCCCTATTCAAATATACGTGGGGTTTATTCGTTACAATTGTCAAGACGAAGCTCGAATTTCTTTTTGATTAGACCTATGTGGTTGTTTTAACTGCTACCCTACTTAATTTCAATGCAAATCTAACAACATGGCTATCTCAACTCAAAACTAATGTTAAGGTGGGAGTGTCCCTTTAAAGGAAATAGTTCACCTTGGATTTTTTTTTACCAAACACGATTTGATATTTTTTAATACAATTTCTTTTTATATTGCCAAAAATGGCCTTATATCGTTCCGATTCAGGACAGAAGGCCGTACATTTGTATTGTTTATCAAAACTATATGCATACTCTCTGAGTCAGAGTCCTGACGTCACGCGAATGTATACAATGGTTCAGCCAATCAGATTCGAAAGTAAGTAAGATTCGAAAGAAAGTAAGGATAGACTCGCATTGGAGATGTGCCAACCGGCGGCCGGCGGTTCGCTTACTAGCACCAGCTGCAAGCTGATTGGCTGATGGTATAGCCTCTGTCCGGGCTAGAACCAGTACAACATTCTTTCGCCACCACCGCATTCCTTCGCCAAAAACGCAAATATATTCGGCTGGAGTCTTTTCAGTCAAGAAAACTTGCAGATAGGGGTTTCCCAACACGGGCTACAAAACTGCTATCTCAGTTTAAAACTAATGTTGAAGGTGAACTATTTCCTTTAAAGGAAATAGTTCACCTTGGAATTTTTTTACCCAACACGATTTGATTATATTTTGTAATACAATTTCTTTTTATATTGTCAAAAATGGTCTTATATCGCGCCGATTCAGGACAGAAGGCCGTAAATTTGTATTGTTTATCAAAACTATATGCATACTCTCTGAGTCAGAGTCCTGACGTCACGCGAATGTAAAAAATGGTTCAGCCAATCAGATACGAAAGTAGTCGCGTAAAGATAGACTCGCATCGGAGATGTGCCAACCGGCGGCCGGCGATTCGCTTCTAGCACCAGCTGCAAGCTGATTGGCTGATGGTATAGCCTCTGCCCGGGTTAAAACCAGTACAACATTCTTTCGCCAGCACCGCATTCCTTCGCCAAAAACTCAAATATATTAGGCTGGAGTCTTTTCAGTCAAGAAAACTTGCAGATAGGGGTTTTCCAACACGGGCTACAAAACTGCTATCTCAGTTTAAAACTAATGTTGAAGGTGAACTATTTCCTTTAAGCAGCGACAATCACCCACGCGCAGCCACCGCGCCCGTGGGCGGGAATAGATCCTTTTTCAGTGGCGTTTAGTCGTCGGAGCGCGCGTGAGCCTCAGACGCAGCGGAGTGCAGCCGAAGATTAAACACCCAACCACCCCGCCCCCGCTGCCGGGGCGGGGGCGGCTTTCCACGAGCCCGTGACGTCATGCCACGTCACTAACCAGGTTAACACAGCCGTCCCCCCTCTGCCCCTCCCCCCGGCGACGGCAGCCGCCACGCTGATGTCATCAGAGAAAAACGCACGCTCACTCACGGGTGCAGCCCCACGGCGTGTGAGAGAGAGAGACGTGCGGCTCGTTTATATCAGTTGGCCGAGACGAGTCAACTAACGGTTCCAGTTTTTGATTGAGAACTAGTCAGTATCCGCCAACGTGAGAATTGATAGGGATTGTTTGGGAACGGCAGGGCCCACGACTGTACTCGCTGCAATCGAGCCAGGGGTCTGCAAGCTGCGCCAAATCGTAAGCGACCAATAACGGAACATTTCTAGATTCAGCACGAGTATGCATGCACATTCCCATGCATGCAAGCTGTGAGCGTCGACGAACTGAGCTCAGCTAAGCGCGGTATGATTGCGGTGCGACTCAGACATTAGCAAGTTCCTACAGTGCTGCACAGGTCGAGTCCTGCACTAAGGAGTAGTCTGCAGTTGTTGCCTTCGGTTTGTCTGCCAGGGCTAAAAGCCGCATCTCCAGCTGCGCGTGTCTGTGAGCGGCAAGACTGCATGAGGGGAGGGGGTGGGGAGGGGGTGGGGAGGGGAGGGGGTGGATAGGGGAGGGGGTGGATAGGGGGGGGGGGGGTATTGGCTTCAGCGCGCTGGAGCGACGTGCTGAGACAGGGCCGAGCGGGGCCGAGCGGGGCCGAGCGGGGCGGTGGGGGCAGGGGCCGGGACCGGGGCCGGGTCGGCTCCGGGCTGCCGGTGCGCACCACATGTGTGTATCTCGCCGCACCACTGCGAGCTACTGCTGGGTAAACAACAGGCATCCTCCTCACGCCCCGACGCGGCGGCGGCAGCGGCGGGGCGGGGGCGGGGGCGTCCCCTCAGCTCCTGGAAAGCCTCAGGGCCGGCGGAAATGAGGCGGCAGCCATGCCTCTGCCCACGGGCGGGCTTCGGCCGGAGCATGCCAGCTTTGTTGTGGCTCTGTAGCCCGGCATGGGGCGTGATTCGAGCGGACGCGGCCAGCGGGCTGCCAATGGCTCGCGACTACAAACTATGTCCCGACTCAGGCCGCTGGCGCGGCGCTGTTAGTCAGGGTACAAGCCAAACGTCCCCGGCATTCCGAGTATATCTCAGCCGGCATGGTACCGGCTCGTCCGCGGCGATTTTACGCCTGTGACTGAGTAGGTATAAGGTGTCTCAATGTGACGGGAAAGATACGTACAAATATGGGTGATGAGTTTTGTAGCAGTATTCTGTAGATGTTGATGCGATGAAAAGAAAATGAACTTGACTTTGATAGTGTCTTCAGGCATCCATTGCGCATACCCAATTTGAAGAGTGACGATGGTGTAAGTCCCGTATGCATAGCAAACGCTTACGAATTTCCTGGTTATCATTCTGAATCTCACTGGAATTATTAGGCTAGCTGAATACAACGTACTTTTCACCCTAGGCGACGGATGCGAGATCCACTTTGAACGAATGCTGATGATGATTTGGGGCTGACGGGCGCCGCAACTCCTCGGTTATTCGACGCCCTAACTTTCAACGCAAACTTAAGGAACACACCCGCATGGTGTTTTTCGACTAAAACATTGATAGACATTCGACGAAGACTTCGACATTGCCAAGTGACTATGCCAGCAGCAAGTCAGCTTTCTCACCTGTGGGTTGCTGCTGGATGTAGCTGCCGTTGTAGCGCGCCTCGTTGAGGTCGTACAGCTTTCTCACCTGTGGGTTGCTGCTGGATGTAGCTGCCGTTGTAGCGCGCCTCGTTGAGGTCGTAATCAGCTTTCTCACCTGTGGGTTGCTGCTGGATGTAGCTGCCGTTGTAGCGCGCCTCGTTGAGGTCGTAATCAGCTTTCTCACCTGTGGGTTGCTGCTGGATGTAGCTGCCGTTGTAGCGCGCCTCGTTGAGGTTGTAATCAGCTTTCTCACCTGTGGGTTGCTGCTGGATGTAGCTGCCGTTGTAGCGCGCCTCGTTGAGGTCGTAATCAGCTTTCTCACCTGTGGGTTGCTGCTGAATGTAGCTGCCGTTGTAGCGCGCCTCGTTGAGGTCGTAATCAGCTTTCTCACCTGTGGGTTGCTGCTGGATGTAGCTGCCGTTGTAGCGCGCCTCGTTGAGGTTGTAATCAGCTTTCTCACCTGTGGGTTGCTGCTGGATGTAGCTGCCGTTGTAGCGCGCCTCGTTGAGGTCGTACAGGAGTGTGTCGAGCTCCTGCAGATTGCCGCCGACCGGGGGCCGGAACTCGGACGGCGGCGACGCCTCGCGCGGGTAGTGCCGCTTCGTCTCCGTCACCGTCTCCGAGTACATGTTCTGAAACACAGACAGACAGACACACAGACGTCAACAGAGCGCGGGGTGAGCACACACTGATATACACACTGGCGAGCAGAGCAGAGCAGAGCAGGTCAGGTCAGGTACAGGTGGCGAGCAGGTCAGGTCGGGGCAGCATTGCCCCAGGTCACAGCCGCGCAGACAAGAGTATGCCGTGTGTGGTCTCCACGAACAGACGCAGCAGACAACCAGCAGACAATCCCGAACTGAACTACCACCAGTCAGGAGGAAGCGGACACTGACCCCTCCTGACCGGTAGTTTCCCGTAGTGGTGAAGCTCAATGCCGGGACGCAGCGGGGCGCTGCCAGATGTCACCGCACGGTCACTCCTGGTGACATCACCTCACCAGAGACGTCTCCTCTCTCTCTCTCTCTCTCTCTCTCTCTCTCTCTCTCTCTCTCTCTCTCTCTCTCTCTCTCTCTCTCTCTCTCGCTCTCGCTCTCGCTCTCGCTCTCGCTCTCGCTCTCGCTCTCGCTCTCGCTCTCGCTCTCGCTCTCGCTCTCGCTCTCGCTCTCGCTCTCGCGCTCTCTCTCTCTCTCTCTCTCTCTCTCTCTCTCTCTCTCTCTCTCTCTCTCTCTCTTCTCTCTCTCTCTCATCTCGCTCTCTCTCTCTCTCTCTCTCTCTCCTCTCTCTCTCTCTCTCTCTCTCTCTCTCTCTCTCTCCTCTCTCTCTCTTCCTCTCTCTCTCTCTCTCTCTCTCTCTCTCTCTCTCTCTCTCCACGCCACTCACCAGTCGTCACGTCACGTCACGTCACGTCACGTCACGTCACGTCATCGTCACGTCAGTCTTCTTCGTCACTTCCTTTGCAGACCGCGCAGAGACACAGCGCGGACCACCAGCCGTCACCACCACCAGCACTCCCTGACTGACCCACCCGGCCGCCAGGAGAGCTCACCACTCACCACTCACCACTCACCACTCACACGCCAAATACCACTGGACGACGCTGCGGAGGAGAGCCGGGAGCCGCCGGGAGCCGCCACCGCCCACCGCCTTCCGCCACATTACATCATGCCTGACGTCAAAACCTCCATCCACCACACGGGGCTGCTGGCGTCAGCGTGCCGCCGCGCCGGTCCTGACGTTAAAACCTCCATCCACCACACGGGGCCGCTGGCGTCAGCGTGCCGCCGCGCCGGTCCTGACGTTAAAACCTCCATCCACCACACGTCTGCTGGGCCGCTGGCGTCAGCGTGCCACCTGACCTCCATCCACCACACGGTGCCTGATGGCGTCAGCGTGCCACCGCGCCCGTGGGGGCGGGCCCGGTCCATCAGGTGGCGTATCCGTCAAACCAGCGCAGGAGTGGCCCGTCTGCCGTGTGTGGGTAATAGGTATGTCCGTGTGTGTGCGTGGGCTGCAGCAGCTGGGTTATGGTCGTGCCGAGCCGGTTCGCGAGTGGACATCAGGGCTGCAGAGTCGATGGTTTTTAAGTGACTCCGACTCCGACTCCCAAATCGGCTCCAACCTTGTATCAGCTGATACCTACCTATCAGTGTATACACTGATAGGTAGGATAGGTAGATAGGATGTATACACTGATACATACCTATGCATATCAGTGTATGCATAGGTATGCATATGCTTCATGCATAGGAATGCATGCAGAAACCACCACAGCAATTGTTTTCCTTGCCCGAACAATTGCTGTGCAGCAACCACAGTGTGTGTTGGGTTCCAGTGGACGCTGTGGGTGTTGGGTTCCAGTGGACGCTGTGGGTGTTGGGTTCCAGTGGACACAGTGTGTGTTGGGTTCCAGTGGACACAGTGTGTGTTGGGTTCCAGTGGACACAGTGGGTGTTGGGTTCCAGTGGACACAGTGGGTGTTGGGTTAGAGTCGGCACAGTGGGTGTTGGGTTCCAGTGGACACAGTGTGTTGGGTTCCAGTGGACACAGTGTGTGTTGGGTTCCAGTGGACACAGTGTGTGTTGGGTTCCAGTGGACGCAGTGGGTGTTGGGTTCCAGTGGACACAGTGTGTGTTGGGTTCCAGTGGACACAGTGTGTGTTGGGTTCCAGTGGACACAGTGTGTGTTGGGTTCCAGTGGACACAGTGTGTGTTGGGTTCCAGTGGACACAGTGTGTTGGGTTCCAGTGGACACAGTGTGTGTTGGGTTCCAGTGGACACAGTGTGTGTTGGGTTCCAGTGGACGCAGTGGGTGTTGGGTTCCAGTGGACACAGTGTGTGTTGGGTTCCAGTGGACACAGTGTGTGTTGGGTTCCAGTGGACACAGTGTGTGTTGGGTTCCAGTGGACACAGTGGGTATTGGGTTCCAGTGGACACAGTGGGTGTTGGGTTCCAGTGGACACAGTGTGTGTTGGGTTCCAGTGGACACAGTGTGTGTTGGGTTCCAGTGGACACAGTGTGTTGGGTTCCAGTGGACACAGTGTGTGTTGGGTTCCAGTGGACACAGTGTGTGTTGGGTTCCAGTGGACACAGTGGGTGTTGGGTTTCAGTGGACACAGGGTGTTGGGCTTCAGTGGACACAGTGTGTGTTGGGTTCCAGTGGACGCAGTGTGTGTTGGGTTCCAGTGGACGCAGTGGGTGTTGGGTTCCAGTGGACACAGTGTGTGTTGGGTTCCAGTGGACACAGTGTGTGTTGGGTTCCAGTGGACGCAGTGGGTGTTGGGTTCCAGTGGACACAGTGTGTGTTGGGTTCCAGTGGACACAGTGTGTGTTGGGTTCCAGTGGACACAGTGTGTGTTGGGTTCCAGTGGACACAGTGGGTATTGGGTTCCAGTGGACACAGTGGGTGTTGGGTTCCAGTGGACACAGTGTGTGTTGGGTTCCAGTGGACGCAGTGGGTGTTGGGTTCCAGTGGACACAGTGTGGGTTGGGTTCCAGTGGACACAGTGTGTGTTGTGTTCCAGTGAACACAGTGGGTGTTGGGTTCCAGTGGACACAGGGTGTTGGGCTTCAGTGGACACAGTGTGTGTTGGGTTCCAGTGGACACAGTGTGTGTTGGGTTCCAGTGGACACAGTGGGTGTTGGGTTCCAGTGGACACAGTGGGTGTTGGGTTAGAGTCGGCACAGTGGGTGTTGGGTTCCAGTGGACACAGTGTGTTGGGTTCCAGTGGACACAGTGTGGGTTGGGTTCCAGTGGACACAGTGTGTGTTGTGTTCCAGTGAACACAGTGGGTGTTGGGTTCCAGTGAACACAGGGTGTTGGGTTCCAGTGGACACAGTGTGTGTTGGGCTCCAGTGGACACAGTGGGTGTTGGGTTCCAGTGGACACAGTGGGTGTTGGGTTCCAGTGGACGCAGTGGGTGTTGGGTTCCAGTGGACACAGTGGGCGTTGGACTCGCGTTGTGGCGGTGTGGCGCCTGTACAAACCGCCGATGTCCGGGCACGTAGCCGAGCTCAGCACGAGTCGTGCCCCACACGGGTCCGGCACCGGCGGAACGGCAGAACGGCCGGCCGCCTCGGCACATACCACGCTCCGCAAACTCAAATGACACGCTCAATATCATGCTGAGGTTCGATCTTTAATCTCAGAAAACAATAAACAACTAGTCTCCATGAATACATCAAGCCTTAAACAATTATATATTTTACAAATACACATGCATTGTTGGAGCACTGAAAACATACACAGGATACCACTACACATTGGGGATGCATACGTCTTTATCGATCTGCCCCACGCACACGTCTTTATCGATCTGCCCCGCGCATACGTCTTTATCGATCTGCCCCGCGCATACGTCTTTATCGATCTGCCCCGCGCATACGTCTTTATCGATCTGCCCCGCGCATACGTCTTTATCGATCTGCCCCGCGCATACGTCTTTATCGATCTGCCCCGCGCATACGTCTTTATCGATCTGCCCCGCGCATACGTCTTTATCGATCTGCCCCGCGCATACGTCTTTATCGATCTGCCCCGCGCATACGTCTTAGTCGATCTGCCCCGCGCATACGTCTTTATCGATCTGCCCCGCGGTTCTTGGTTGCCATGCAGAACAACATTGTTTTGCTGTTGAGGACCAAACATACGAATGTCCTGCCGTCGCCCGAGTCAACGTCACCGCCTGTGCATTTAACCCTCTGCTGTTTGCCATTGTGGTTTAATACAGCGTAACTGCTTCGTACAAACTGCCTTCTGCCTACGTAGCCCCCTGCACCGGCTGCTGCGGTCATACGCCGCAGGGTGCATTTGGCCTCGGCGACTAGCGCTGCACTACATCTGCACCAGCACGCCCTCGTCTGTCGTGCACCCCTCGTCTGTCGTGCACCCCCTCGTCTGTCGTGCACGTCCTCGTCTGTCGTGCACGTCCTCGTCTGTCGTGCACCCCCTGCAGCGAAAACTCAACAGATCCACAACTCCGCGTCGCGGACCATCCACGGCGAACCAGCGCAGCGTCCAACTGACAGTATGTATCATGCCACGCGCCGCAGACGGTCTCCGCCGCGGTCCAGCGTGTCGGCTGACCGACTCAGCCTGCCTGGCGCTGGACCAGCCTGCCGGCGCCGCAGACGGTCTCGCCGCGGTCCAGCGTGTCGGCTGACCGACTCAGCCTGCCTGGCGCTGGACCAGCCTGCCGGCGCCGCAGACGGTCTCGCCGCGGTCCAGCGTGTCGGCTGACCGGCTCAGCCTGCCTGGCGCTGGACCAGCCTGCCGGCGCCGCAGACGGTCTCCGCCGCGGTCCAGCGTGTCGGCTGACCGGCTCAGCCTGCCTGGCGCTGGACCAGCCTGCCGGCGCCGCAGGAGGCGGTGCCACTGCCGGTGAAACGCTCGACGTCCCCAGTCGGCGGCAGATCCATCACCAGGCGCATGTGAATTGGAAAGCAGTCTGACGACCGGCCACCGACCCAAACAGGCCGACTGCCGCGTGAGGCTATCGGCGTCGGCGCCAGCGTCGGCGGCTCGGTCGAACTGGGAACGCGTCAGCCAGCGGCGGCACGGCTGTTAAACACTAAACAGAGCCCAGCCTGCGAGCGCGGTGTGAGACGATGGAAGCAGGCTGGGCGAAGGTGTGAGACAGGCTGCGAGAGCCTGTGAGAGCCGAGCCTGTGAGACAGGCTGTGAGACAGGCTGCACGGGGCTGGGGAAGGGGGATCCAGGAGAGAGAAAAAATCGGGGAGGGGGCACATCAGACGTCAATGGGGCCCCCCCAGCTGAAAGGTGCCCCCGAATGTTTTTGCAAGTCTGAAAAGTCCTCCAGTCGGTCGAGTGTATTTGCAGGTATGATAAAGCCCTTGACAAGCCTAAGAGGGCCCTCGTCAGGCCCTGAAACAGTCCCATACCGGTTTGAGAAGGCCCTTGTCAGACCTGAGAGGGCCCTATGTCAGTCTTGTAGGGCCCTTACACGACTTGAGAGCGCCCTATGCTGGTCTGAGAGGACCACCGGTAGGTCTGAAAGGGCCCGGCAGTTCTGCGAGGGTCCTGTGCCGGTGTGAGAGGCACGAAGGTCGGCAAGAGAGGTCCCTCAATCTCTGAGAGTACTATCGGTGGGCCTGAGAGGGCCCTTTCTAAGCATGAGAGGGCCCTTGCCAGACTTGAATGACCCTCCGTCCGTTTGAGAGGGGCATTGCCAGGTCTGAGAGGGCTCAGACCAGGCCTCAGGCTCAGGCGGACCCAAATGACTCGCCTGGTGTCCGGTATAGGGTCCTCTGAGGCCTAGTAAGGGCCCTCTGAGACCGGCTTAGGGCCATCTGAGGTCTGGAAAGGGTCCTCTCAAACAGGCGTAGGCCCATTTCAAGCCCGGCAAGGACCATCTCTGACTAATGTAGGCCGTGTCCCCCTAAGGCTCGGTCAGGCCCTCTTAAGCGGGCGTAGAGCCCTCTCAGACCTGGCCAGGACCCTCGCAAACCACAAAGGGCCCTCTCAGAACTGGAAAAGGCCCTCGCTGACAGGCGTAGGGCTCTCTCAGACCCGGCGAGGGCCTATTCAGACCTGACAAGGACATTCTCAGACCGACGTAGTGCCCCTAAGCCTGGCAAGGGCCCCTAAGGCATGGCAAGGGCCCTCTAACGCGGGCGTAGGTTCATTTCAAGCCTGGTTAGGGTTCTCAGACCGTCAAAGGGCCCTCCCAGGTCCAGCAAGGGCACTTTCAGACCAGTGTAGGGCCCTCAAGGGCCTAAAAAGGACCTCACACCTGCATAGGGCCCTCTCAGGCTCAGGATAGGGCCCTATCAGACCGGCGGCCATCGCACTAAGACCTGGGAAGGACCCTCTCAAACCAGCTTTGTGCTCCCTTAGCCTGGTAAGGGCCCCTTGGACTGCCGAAATCCCTCTGCTGAAAGCTTGGCAAAGGCCCTATCAGGCCCAGCAAGGGCCCTTTCAGACCAGTGCTGTGCCCAAGGTCTGGAAAGGGTCTTCTCAGACATTAGTGGACTCCAGGCTTGGCAAGGACCCCTTAGGCCCTCAGACACGGATGGACCCAGGCCCATCCGTCCACGCATAAGGGGCCCTCCTCAGACGTTTCGAGGGGGGACGTGCGCCCTGTCCCCCCCCCCCCCTCCCGCTGAATCCGCCCCTGGGCTGGGGATGTGAGACGATGGGACCAGACTGGACGATGGCTTCGATAAATACTCGGAATTAAGCGGATGACAACAATTAACTGTGTCTATGCCTCACACAGACGTTTTCCGAAATTAAATTCGACACCATTACAACGCACTACGAACTATTTCAGAGGCCTTCGGTATAGCCAGTTCACTTACAGTGTGTTGGACATCCGAGTTGTTGCATGAGTCAACGACTCAATGCAACTTCCACATGAACAAATGCCGGAAATTGAAATATAAACTACTCGCGGTCCATACTAATCGACAAAAAGCATAATGAGTATAGTGAGAGAGTCTCATCAACATTGTACAGATGTTATCAGCGCATTCAGTAGGTTCATATCCGGGAAACAACAATGAACTGGCCCCAGGCATAGTTTCAACGACAAAGTTCGCCACCAACAAATTAGCTTCAATAACGAAGTTCGCCACTAACAATAGAACTGGCGGTAACTGCAACACAGCGCAGCGTAGCTTAACGCCCCAGAAAATGCAAATACATTGAATGTTGCACTCCGCAACACACAGCTTCTGGAACAATGCGTGCCACCGGATCGCGGAGCGCAGTAACACTATGAAGTGGCGCGGTGGGGCGGGGCGGGGCACCACGAAGCGTCGTCCGGCGACGGAACTAGTCCGTCGGACGCCAGGCGGGCATCAGGCTCCCGCCACTGCCGCCCGGTATGCAGGAGAGCACCTGAAGCCGCCGGTACCACACAGCCCACAGGCGTACGAACGGGGTCACCGGGCGGAACGCCATATCACGTGTGACTGTGTGACTCACACACAACACTCACCTCGGCCTGGTACATGCCTCCGTCTCACTGCCTCCTGCTCAGCTGCCACACCACTCACCCCCACACCGCCCGACACCTGGCTCACACGCACCCAGCGCCGACCCGGTCTGCGGGCTCTCACAGTCACAGCGAGACGGACAGCCGAGCGAACCGGACGCCACCCGACGCCGGCTGAATCGCAGCGCAGAGAGCGCAGAGAGAGCAGCAGCAGTGGACAGCGCACCAGCCGACACCGTCAGCGGCGAGACTGACGTGCCGGGCCGGGCCGGCCGTCAGCCGAACCGGCGGGGCAGGCAGCCCGAGCAGAGGGCGCCACCAGCGCAGCGGCCGGCGCCGGCCACAGCCGACCGCGGCCCGCGGGCCTGGTGCAGGGGAGGGACGGGACGCATACTGCACACAAGGGCGCTGCCACCTTCCGAACGTTCGGGGGGGGGGGGGGGGGAGGGGACGGAGGAATTCTGAAGTAGATTCCTTCCATGCAACGCCCATAGGCGTAATGTTAAAATCCGAAAATGTTGGGGGGGGGGGGGGGGGGACACGCCCCCCGTCCTACCTGTGGCGGAGCCCCTGGCAGCACACTGCACAGTGAGCACACTGCACAGTGAGCACACTGCACAGCACCACTGGCATGGGAGACGGGCTAAACAGACACACAGACGCAGAGACGATGCAGAGCGGAGTGGTAACATACAGCGGGATGGTAACGGGCAGCACGATGGTAACAGACGGCGGGATGGTAACGGGCAGCACGATAGTAACATACAGCACGATGGTAACGGGCAGCACGATAGTAACATACAGCACGATGGTAACGGGCAGCACGATGATAACAGACGGCGGGGTGGTAACAGACGGCGGGATGGTAACGGGTAGCACGATGATAACAGAGGGCGGGGTGGTAACAGACGGCGGGTACGGCTTCTACTGCAACCCCGAGACGGCGATGTGCCGGCGAGGGAAGCGTGCCAGGCGACTGACGAGACAGAGCGCGACACACGCCGGTCAGGCCCACAGCGCCAGGTGGCTCGGACGGAGACGGAGAGTCAGAGGGCCTACTGGTCATATGAAACGCAGCTCCGACACACTCTCTCGGCGACAGGTGCCTCGACATACCCTCAGCAGCAGGTGTCACAGCCTGGGGGCGGGGCGGGGCGCACATGACGCCATATTCCGCCAACTGTCACGGCGACACAGCCGGGAACAAAGCGGCCGGCCGCCGAGCGCCGCCGAGCGCCGCCACGCCGCCCCCAGCACGGGCCACAGCGGCGGCGGCGGCGGCTCCGCGGAACTCTGACTCACCTGGTCGTTAAAACTGCCGTGACGTGTGCGACTGCCGTGACACGAGACCGCGTCACGACCGGCCAATCATACTCTGAGCGGCCTCAGCCCTCGGACAGACCGACTGACGGTGAGCCGCTTCGGCCGGACGAGCCATCGCGCAACACGGCGGAATCATTAACAGTCGGACGGCCGCACCGGCCACTTCAGCGCGATACTCAACAACGCGGCAACCAATGGAGCAGTGTCGCTGGTCCGGTGCCATTGAGCAGTGTCGCTGGTCCGGTGCCATTGAGCAGCGTCGCTGGTCCGGTGCCATTGAGCAGTGTCGCTGGTCCGGTGCCATTGAGCAGTGTCGCTGGTCCGGTGCCATTAAGCAGTGTCGCTGGTCCGGTGCCATTGAGCAGCGTCGCTGGTCCGGTGCCATTGAGCAGTGTCGCTGGTCCGGTGCCATTGAGTAGCGTCGCTGGTCCGGTGCCATTGAGCAGCGTCGCTGGTCCGGAGCCATTGAGCAGCGTCGCTGGTCCGGTGCCATTGAGCAGTGTCGCTGGTCCGGTGCCATTGAGTAGCGTCGCTGGTCCGGTGCCATTGAGCAGCGTCGCTGGTCCGGTGCCATTGAGCAGTGTCGCTGGTCCGGTGCCATTGAGTAGCGTCGCTGGTCCGGTGCCATTGAGTAGCGTCGCTGGTCCGGTGCCATTGAGTAGCGTCGCTGGTCCGGTGCCATTGAGCAGCGTCGCTGGTCCGGTGCCAGTTGTTGGCGCGTGTGCTCGCCCTGTCCGAAAAGACAGCTCACTGCAGCCGAGCATCACGTGTCTGTCGCCCTTCACACACACTGCAGCCCACCCGTGAGTCCGAAAAGACAGCTCACTGCAGCCGACCATCACGTGTCTGTCGCCCTTCACACACACTGCAGCCCACCCGTGAGTCCGAAAAGACAGCTCACTGCAGCCGACCATCACGTGTCTGTCGCCCTTCACACACACTGCAGCCCACCCGTGAGTCCGAAAAGACAGCTCACTGCAGCCGACCATCACGTGTCTGTCGCCCTTCACACACACTGCAGCCCACCCGTGAGTCCGAAAAGACAGCTCACTGCAGCCGACCATCACGTGTCTGTCGCCCTTCACACACACTGCAGCCCACCCGTGAGTCCGAAAAGACAGCTCACTGCAGCCGACCATCACGTGTCTGTCGCCCTTCACACACACTGCAGCCCACCCGTGAGTCCGAAAAGACAGCTCACTGCAGCCGACCATCACGTGTCTGTCGCCCTTCACACACACTGCAGCCCACCCGTGAGTCCGAAAAGACAGCTCACTGCAGCCGACCATCACGTGTCTGTCGCCCTTCACACACACTGCAGCCCACCCGTGAGGTCAGCTCCTCAGCCGATCACAGTCAGGCTGGCCCGTGCCCGCGCTGGTCACCCACCACGTGCCCAGCATACGGGGTATGCCTGCGAGACACACGCTGTTCAAATACCTGCCTCCGCCGGGCGGGGCACACACAACACAATAGATACTGGCTTGCGATACGATTACAAATGTTTATAAATCATGCCATAGAAAACAACACATCCAAAACAATGTCTTAGCCGATAATCGAAACGCTACCGAGACGGATGCTTATCGATAGACCTCGTGGCTGCGGCCCGATCGGAGGCATTATACAAGTCAAAACATTATAAATGTTGTTTTACTTGGCATGGATTCAAAACATGCTGCAGTCGTGATGATGATAATTAGGGTTTTAGTGCGCCGCAACCCTACTCCAGACGTGTCGCCAGTTATCACCGCTGTGTTTCCCTCCGGGCAGGACGGCCAGTCCTGGCCCTGGGTTCGGGGTGCAGAGTGAAGGTGACCAGAGGACGGCCAGTCCTGGGCCTGGGTTCGGGGTGCAGAGTGAAGGTGACCAGAGGACGGCCAGTCCTGGCCCCTGGGTTCGGGGTGCAGAGTGAACGTGACCACAGGACGGCCAGTCCTGGCCCCTGGGTTCGGGGTGCAGAGTGAACGTGACCACAGGACGACCAGTCCTGGCCCCTGGGTTCGGGGTGCAGAGTGAACGTGACCACAGGACGGCCAGTCCTGGCCCCTGGGTTCGGGGTGCAGAGTGAAGGTGACCACAGGACGGCCAGCCCTGGCCCTGGGTTTGGGGTGCAGAGTGAAGGTGACCACAGGACGGCCAGCCCTGGCCCTGGGTCACGTGACACGACTCCGCGCCGACGGGAGCAGGAGGCATGACGCCGGCACCCGGCTGCCAGGCAACTCACCGTCAGGCCGCCGTGACGCAGGCCGCTGTGACGCCGTGACGCAGGCCGCCGTGACGCCGTGACGCAGGCCGCTGTGACGCCGTGACGCAGGCCGCTGTGACGCCGTGACGCAGGCCGCCGTGACGCCGTGACGCAGGCCGCTGTGACGCCGTGACGCAGGCCGCTGTGACGCCGTGACGCAGGCCGCCGTGACGACGTGACGCCTCACTGGCAGTGCCACTGCATGGCAGTGTTGGCAGTGACTCCCTGCCGGCGCTCGTGTGTCCGAGCAGCCGTCATCTGAGTCGATTATGGTGCAGAACACTCTACTCAGACTGGTTGACGGTGATAGCAAGCTGCGCCGCGCCACCACGGCAAGCACTCAGATATACTCCGACACAGCCACATACACAGCGGCCAGCAGTGACCAGCTGGCTGTCGTCGTCACGCCACACCAGCCGATACCACGACACGACGTGCTGGCACTTCAGTATGGTGACACCGCTGTGGCGTGTTCAGTGTGGCCACAGTATGGTGACACCGCTGTGGCGTGTTCAGTGTGGCCACAGTATGGTGACACCGCTGTGGCGTGTTCAGTGTGGCCACAGTATGGTGACACCGCTGTGGCGTGTTCAGTGTGGCCACAGTATGGTGACACCGCTGTGGCGTGTTCAGTGTGGCCACAGTATGGTGACACCGCTGTGGCGTGTTCAGTGTGGCCACAGTATGGTGACACCGCTGTGGCGTGTTCAGTGTGGCCACAGTATGGTGACACCGCTGTGGCGTGTTCAGTGTGGCCACAGTATGGTGACACCGCTGTGGCGTGTTCAGTGTGGCCACAGTATGGTGACACCGCTGTGGCGTGTTCAGTGTGGCCACAGTATGGTGACACCGCTGTGGCGTGTTCAGTGTGGCCACAGTATGGTGACACCGCTGTGGCGTGTTCAGTGTGGCCACAGTATGGTGACACCGCTGTGGCGTGTTCAGTGTGGCCACAGTATGGTGACACCGCTGTGGCGTGTTCAGTGTGGCCACAGTATGGTGACACCGCTGTGGCGTGTTCAGTGTGGCCACAGTATGGTGACACCGCTGTGGCGTGGTCCGTGTGGCCACAGCCGGCTGAGTCCCTACAGACGGCCTGCATCGAGGCGGCGCCCTGCAGAGGCGGCGTCGAGCCGTCACGCGGCGGTTTAGCCGGCACGGCAGGTGACGGTTGGCGGCACTGGCGCGGTCACGTCCCGGTATGTGCCATGCCAACAGCGCTGAGCTGTGTCACAGCCAGGGAGCTGGTAGCTGAATCAGCGGGCGTTCAGCACAGCCCACGACGCTGCTCATGGCCGGGTCGGATCACACTTCACAGGCGATTGCAAGACTGGCCTGTCGGACCTGGGCTCGGCTCCTGGCACGGGGTGGCCCATTCTGGCCCAGACATTCAAGACCACTCCACCATTCTGTCCGACACCGAGCTTTGAGCAGAAGTTGTCGGTCAGTTGAACACATATCCTGATCAGTAATGGATTAATTGATTAAGCAGCAAGCTGGGTTTAGCACTGAAGTCCGAACTAAGACTTAAGAGCAATCAATTAAGCGATTTCAGAAGTTACAACAGTTACGCCAGCTGCAAGGTCTCCCATTTCATTTAAAGAACCCCTCTCGCTCAACATCTCTCCAACTGACATCACCTTTCAAAGTAAATGACGCGTTATCCGTCTCGGAGCACTCGGTGAGTAACGGAACCATCTACTCCGGAGCATGCCATCAATAACGGAACGGCCCCTGTGCATCTACCGATTGCCACTCCGGCAAATAGGAAATACAAGCATGTCTCGAAACAATTGCCCATCCGTTTGATGGAACAGTCCAGTTCCAAAGTGATATGCACCCATTGTTCCGTTCACCCGACATTGGCTGGGGGGGGGGGGGGGCGTATAACGCCCCCCCCCTAACTAACTTTCGCAGAAGCTCAAAAACCAATAGTGAAACCACAAAAACCATCCACGTGAAACTTCGGGTACCTTCTCCTACATCAATTTTACGTCTTCTGTGCACAAATGAAGCAATTTCGTCAATATGTTTTTAGATATAGCGAATTTGGTGACGTCACTACACACGAGTTTGACAAAAAAAAATCAGCCAAACTTTAACAGACCGCACAAATGCCATAGTTTGAGCAAAATGCAACAGCAAACCGTCAAAAGATAGCAAATGGCAAGGTATACAAAATGGCTATCTCGGATTTTTTTTTGTGTTGTTGACCTCCATAAATTCAACATTTTTTTTAAAAATGACCACAAAATCGAACTTCAAAGATATTAAAAAAGCGGAACATATGTTATATGTTACATATATGAACATATGTTATATGAGAACCACATATGACAGGGTTTCGGACTCTGGACCGGTTTTGCGGACACGGGTGTAAACAAAATATACACGCGTCAGTTTTAAACCAATCTTGCCAAACTTGGCGTCAAAATGTTGGAAATTAAGTAGACTTTAATTTGCCATCCTCAAAAGTTAAATATATTTACTCTAGTATGAATAGTTTAGAGTAAAAAACGAGAACAAATGAGAACAAAAGTTTTTTCAGGGTAAAAAATATTTGGTCGCCCAGGTTCGAAGAGCCGTAGCACCACAACCATATGCTTGGCTGAGTTCGCGCTATGCTCATTCTCTTGTTCATTCAATTTGCTTTCAGAGCATATCGAGTTCAATTAGTTCCTCACATGTTATTTAGACGCTGCGTTGGATCTTAGCCGAACCGACCAGAGTAAAAACTATATTCAAATAGGCCAATTTAGTAACAATTTCCCATGAAACCATTATTCTACAACACTTATCCGGGTTCCAAATAGGGAAAAATGGATATGGATCAATTGAGCAAAGCCTCCTTAGGAACAAAATGGTGCCATTGTCAATCTTCTGCGAGCTATATTGACGGTGCCATCAGTGGTTTCGTGCTCGCGTGTTGTTGTTGACCTCACTTTGTAAAACAAACACTCTCTTGAAATTTTTTGTTTGTTTGTTTGTAAAAATGCCTACATCGATTATAAAACCAATAGCTATTGCACCTGAACATCACAGATCCTATTGGTTTTCCTGCCGATTTAAAAGAAATAGTTCACCTTCAACATTAGTTTTAAACTGAGATAGCAGTTTTGTAGCCCGTGTAGGGAAACCCATATCCGCAAGTTTTCTCGACTGAAAAGACTCTCCAGCCGATTTTTTTTTTGGCGAAAGAATGCGGTGCTGGCGAAAGAATGTAGTACTGGATCTAGCCCGGGCACAGGATATACCATCAGCCAATCAGCTTGCAGCTGGTGCTAGCAAGCGAACCGCCGGCCGTCGGTTGGCACATCTCTAATGCGAGTCTATGCTTACGCCACTACTTTCGAATCTGATTGGCTGAACCATTTGTAAATTTCCGTGACGTCAGGACTCTGACTCAGAGAGTATGCATATAGTTTTGATTAACAATAATAATCTACGGCCTTCTGTCCTGAATCGGCGCGATATAAGGCCATTTTTGACAATATACAAATAAATTGTATTAAAAAATATATAATAAAATCGTGTTTGGGAAAAATTTCCAAGGTGAACTATGTCCCTTAACCCGCGCGGCGCTGGGGTCTCCATCCGAACGCGCCGCGCTGGGGGGTAAATTTTACCCCCCTCTTATCTCCCGAACCAATAATCGCAGCGAGACGCGCAAGGCGGCGATCGGAAGCTCTCGATGGGAAGATTCTAAGTAATTCTTAAAATTTTATTTAAAAGGTCACATATCAGGTCAGGGTCAGGACAAAGGTCAAACCACCTGTTTTCGAGATTATTGGCTGCAGAGACCGGACTATCAACAGCAGCGCGCCGAAACTCTGCCAAAACACTTATAAATATAAGGAGAGGGTAATGCTTGAGTATTAATAGCATACTAAGTACAGGTCAAGGTCAAAGTCAGGTCACAAAAGGTCACACTGTGAAAAAGTAATATGAAACCCATGTGACACATGTCTCATGGGTTATTTCAGACGTAGAATCCAAAAATAATGGTTATTTTGACATTTGACCTCAAGGTCAGGTCAAGATCAGGCAAAAAAGGTCAAATTTTGAAATCCAAAATTTGCAATAACCGACACATGTTTACGGTTCAGTTTTGCCACAGCAATCCAATGGTGCAATTTGTTTTTGTGTACGATGTCTAGAAATGTCAAAATTTGCATTTTTTTAAAATGCGTCCATCACATTGAACACTTATTAGTGTCATTTGGGGGTCAAAAATATAGATATTTGTTTGAAATTTGGAATAGTCACTCATTAGAGATGGTTATCTGACATATCTTCCGGTTTTTTGAAAATTCTTACAATTTTGGATTTTGTAAACTTTGAAAAAAAATAATAACGATTTTTTGCATTTTGGGGATCAGAAAATCAAAATTGTGCAAATCCGAGATAGCCATCTTGTAGAGAATGTCATTTCCTTCCTTTTGACGTGCTTTGTTTGCAATTTGCTTCAATACTCGCTGTTCTATCATCGATCAAAGTTTCGTCCATTTTGGACCGAAAATGGCGTTACATGACGTCACTAAAACGCTATTTTCGCAAAAACTTCTCGACCGATTTTCTCCAAAATTTATCTGAAGACGTCAAATCGATGCCAGATAAGGTACTGAAAGTTTCGCGTCGATATCTAGTGTAGTTTTGAATCTATAGCGAAAACCCGGGAGGGGGGGTAAAATTTACCCCCCAGCGCCGCGCGGGTTAAAGGGACTATCCCACCCTGAACATTATATTTGAGTTGATATAGCCATGTTGATGGCTTGGCATTGAAATTAAGTATGGTAGCAGTTAAAACAACCACAATGATCTAATCAAAAAGATATTAGAGTTTGATTTTGACATCTGCAAAAAATAAGGCCCATGTGTATTTGAATAGGGCCTCTAAACCGACAGCGTCGTCTCTCTTTACCCAACTGGTAATGATAGTCGAATTGTTTTAAGATGAACCTTGGAGATATTTGCTACGTTTCAATGGTTTGGTAATCGGTTTGTTTTTTATTCAAAGTGCCAGAATTGTCTCGAAATCATTGTGCCCATACTTTGGCAGCGTAAAGGATTTCTGTGTAGCTCTCTAGAGCTCAATATGACGTCATCAACCCAAATATTAAAACTTAACTTTTTTTATGAAATTGAGCACTGTTTGCGAGAAACAAATGTCATAATCATGTTCGGCAGCAATTACTTCATATTTTGCACCACAAGCGGCGTACATTTGTCAATTTTTAGGAAGGTGGGACAGTCCCTTTAAGCAATATCGCCGCTCAGTTAAACACTATCACTATGGTGCGAGAGTCGGAATTCATGTTGAGTAAAAGGCCTGACCGCAGACAACCATCCTGTACGTCGGCCTGATGAGACGAGGCATGGCGCCTGCCCGGCACGGAGCCGGCCTGATGAGACGAGGCATGGCGCCTGCCTGGCACCGGAGCCGGCCTGATGAGACGAGGCATGGCGCCTGCCCGGCACGGAGCCGGCCTGATGAGACGAGGCATGGCGCCTGCCCGGCACCGGAGCCGGCCTGATGAGACGAGGCATGGCGCCTGCCCGGCACGGAGCCGGCCTGATGAGACGAGGCATGGCGCCTACCCGGCACCGGAGCCGGCCTGATGAGACGAGGCATGGCGCCTGCCCGGCACGGAGCCGGCCTGATGAGACGAGGCATGGCGCCTGCCCGGCACCGGAGCCGGCCTGATGAGACGAGGCATGGCGCCTGCCCGGCACGGAGCCGGCCTGATGAGACAAGGCATGGCGCCTACCCGGCACCGGAGCCGGCCTGATGAGACGAGGCATGGCGCCTGCCCGGCACCGGAGTCGGCCTGATGAGACGAGGCATGGCGCCTGCCCGGCACGGAGCCGGCCTGATGAGACGAGGCATGGCGCCTGCCCGGCACCGGAGCCGGCCTGATGAGACGAGGCATGACGCCTGCCCGGCACCGGAGTCGGCCTGATGAGACGAAGCATGGCGCCTGCCCGGCACCGGAGTCGAGAGTTGGCCCACCAACAGTGACAGTGACACTAGCGACGTCAAGTCGTAGCGACGTCAAGCCCCTGTGGCCACGTACGTGCCGTATACGTGGCCACAGGGGCAAGCGGGACAACTCGTCCCCCACAGATCCCAGATCCGAGCACAACCGATCCCAGGTGATTTAAAGGATACAGTTCACCTTGGAAATGTTTTCCCAAACACGATTTGATATATTTGTTAATACAATTTATTTTTGTATTGTCAGAAATGACCTTATATCGCGCCGATTCAGGACAGAAGGCCGTACATTATTATCGTTAATCGGAATTTAAATTCGTTGTATTATCTTACTTAGAGCTTAAAGAACAAGTTAACCGATACTGCCAATAACACAATCAACTAGCCAGAGTAAGCGAGCGACAGACTCCGTAGGTATCAATGCCACAGCGAGAAGACTGGTCAGTTGACACTGTCGTGTGAGTGTGTCACCGGGGTGTTGACACTGTCGTGTGAGTGTGTCACCGGGGTGCTGGCAGCAGTGGTTAGCAGAGATTCTCCACCTCCAGGCGGCCCGCAGAGAACCGGGGCTGGTGCTGCCACCACAGACAATACCGCAACACTTCACCACATCATTTCACATGACATATGTAAGTGCAGCAAATCTGACGAAGCTGGTTCGGTATGTGGATGCGTAAATTGTAAAAAGGTAAAACCGCCTCGTGGGTGCATGATAAGAAAGCACAAAAAGAAACCACCGAGTCATGCCCTGGTGAACATATTTAAAAAAAGGTAAAATAGCCGGACTGAAACCCACTGAAAGACCATCAATATCACGATCATTGCAGTCAATGAAAAACACCGGAAAAACAATTTCAGAGCCAGCCGCACAAACTCTCGCACCCAGTCGATCAAAACTCGGTCGGGTGCCGTCCAGGGCAGTATATTTGCATACCGGGGCCGCATATCAGCTGTGAGCGGTCGTATTTCCCCGCACACTCGATTACCCCGTGTACACAAGCACATTGGCGAGCTGGCCGCGTGCGGTTGGCTGAGGCGTGCCTGCTCCATTCATCACCGAGCCAGCTGGCAATATACACAGGTCTGAGAGTGGCGCTAACCGGCGGCGGGCGGCGCCTGAGGTGAGCCCAGACCGACCCCGTCCCGGTCATCCCGCCCGACTATCACACAGGTCTGAGGGTGGCGCTAACCGGCGGCGGGCGGCGCCTGAGGTGAGCCCAGACCGACCCCGTCACGGTCATCCCGCCCGACCATCACACAGGTCTGAGAGTGGCGCTAACCGGCGGCAGGCGGCGCCTGAGGTGAGCCCAGACCGACCCCGTTCCGGTCATCCCGCCCGACTATCACACAGGTCTGAGGGTGGCGCTAACCGGCGGCGGGCGGCGCCTGAGGTGAGCCCAGACCGACCCCGTTCCGATCAATCAGCCGACTATCACACAGGTCTGAGAGTGGCGCTAACCGGCGGCGGGCGGCGCCTGAGGTGAGCCCAGACCGACCCCGTTCCGATCAATCAGCCGACTATTTCGCTGATATTCTTTACATCATTCATTATACAAATGTTAACGCGACCACCATCAACGACGCACGTATGCAGCCAGCGAAGCTACGGCAGCATAAACTCCGCCGTGTTTAATACCGGGCACTCTCCAACCTCCATCGAGGCGCGATGTTATCATTCCACAAAAAGGTCGATTTACAACAAAATTGGCCTTTCACTGCAGCACTGATGCATGTTTCGGTCATATATGGTATACCCGAGATCCGCCAATGTATCCCCTGTCATCACGTTCAGCCGGTGAGAGGAGCGGCAACAAAGGCCATTTTTCAACACACAGCCATGTGTGTCAGAGAACAACAGACGCCGGCGGGATTGCTTCGGGCAATACATCGCAAACGGAGACTAGACTAATCCGAAAATCCAGCCGGTAGGATTGTAGCCGATGGCTTCTACTCGTACATCAACAGTAAACCACCATGTCTTCGCTATCTATCGACACGTACGGCAGTGTGTAACGACGCGACTTGACAACCACACGACGTGTCACCAAATGTCACCAAATGTCACCAAATGTCACAACCAGTGGTAATAATCACTCTCCCCCCCAAAAAAGAACCACGGGTTAGGGGGCCGGGTACTCACCCGAGGAGAGTCTGCTGTGTTGGGCTGGTAGGCTGGCAGGACGGGGGATGGTGTACGGGAGGGAGGGAGGGAGGGAGGGAGGGAGGGAGGGAGGGAGGGAGGGGCCGGGTACTCACCTGAGGAGTGTCTGCTGTGTTGGGCTGGTAGGCTGGCAGGACGGGGGACGGTGTACGGGAGGGAGGGAGGGAGGGAGGGAGGGAGGGAGGGAGGGAGGGGCCGGGTACTCACCTGAGGAGAGTCTGCTGTGTTGGGCTGGTAGGCTGGCAGGACGGGGGATGGTGTACGGGAGGGAGGGAGGGAGGGAGGGAGGGAGGGAGGGGCCGGGTACTCACCTGAGGAGTGTCTGCTGTGTTGGGCTGGTAGGCTGGCAGGACGGGGGACGGTGTACGGGAGGGAGGGAGGGAGGGAGGGAGGGAGGGAGGGGCCGGGTACTCACCTGAGGAGAGTCTGCTGTGTTTGGCTGGTAGGCTGGCAGGACCGGAGACGGTGTACGGGAGGGAGGGAGGGGGGAGGGAGGGGCCGGGTACTCACCTGAGGAGAGTCTGCTGTGTTGGGCTGGTAGGCTGGCAGGACGGGGGACGGTGTACTGGAGGGGGAGGGAGGGAGGGGGGAGGGATGGGCCGGGTACTCACCTGAGGAGAGTCTGCTGTGTTGGGCTGGTAGGCTGGCAGGACGGGGGACGGTGTACGGGAGGGAGGGAGGGAGGGAGGGAGGGAGGGAGGGAGGGAGGGAGGGAGGGAGGGAGGGAGGGGCCGGGTACTCACCTGAGGAGAGTCTGCTGTGTTGGGCTGGTAGGCTGGCAGGACGGGGGACGGTGTCCGGGAGGGAGGGAGGGAGGGAGGGAGGGAGGGAGGGAGGGAGGGAGGGAGGGAGGGAGGGAGGGAGGGAGGGAGGGAGGGGCCGGGTACTCACCTGAGGAGAGTCTGCTGTGTTGGGCTGGTAGGCTGGCAGGACGGGGGACGGTGTACGGGAGGGAGGGAGGGAGGGAGGGAGGGAGGGAGGGAGGGAGGGAGGGAGGGAGGGAGGGAGGGAGGGAGGGAGGGAGGGAGGGAGGGGCCGGGTACTCACCTGAGGAGAGTCTGCTGTGTTTGGCTGGTAGGCTGGCAGGACCGGAGACGGTGTACGGGAGGGAGGGAGGGAGGGAGGGGCCGGGTACTCACCTGAGGAGAGTCTGCTGTGTTGGGCTGGTAGGCTGGCAGGACCGGAGACGGTGACCGCTGCTGCCGGGTCGGGGAGTTGGCGCCCCGCCGCGGACTGCCCGTCGAGCCACCACCCTTATGTGAGATGGTGTTCTGCAGGTCAGCCAGAAGCGAGTCTGCAACAGAGACGCACACACGACGGTCACTGGCCAGGCTCACCAGGTCAGCCAGAAGCGAGTCTGCAACAGAGACGCACACACGACGGTCACTGGACACTGGATAGTGGACAGGCTCACAGCACCTTAGACTTCTCAGAGTCGCTGACACACACCATCACACACTGGGCATCCCAGTGTCGTCCTTGTCTTCGTCTGTGTTCGTGTTTCGTGACAGATGAAACACGGCGAGGCCGGGCTAGCAGGGACGCGTACCGCGGTCAGTGATTGTGTCGGGAGGAGGGGCCACGGTCAGTGATTGTGTCGGGAGGAGGGGCCACGGTCAATGATTGTGTCGGGAGGAGGAGGGGCCACGGTCAGTGATTGTGTCGGGAGGAGGGGCCACGACCAGTGATTGTGTCGAGAGGAGGAGGGGCCACGGTCAGTGATTGTGTCGGGAGGAGGGGCCACGACCAGTGATTGTGTCGGGAGGAGGGACCACGGTCAGTGATTGTGTCGAGAGGAGGGGCCACGGTCAGTGATTGTGTCGGGAGGAGGAGGGGCCACGACCAGTGATTGTGTCGGGAGGAGGGGCCACGGTCAGTGATTGTGTCGAGAGGAGGGGCCACGGTCAGTGATTGTGTCGGGAGGAGGAGGGGCCACGACCAGTGATTGTGTCGGGAGGAGGGGCCACGGTCAGTGATTGTGTCGAGAGGAGGGGCCACG
>JAXIVJ010000124.1:171766-191766 GCA_036785665.1 Chirona hameri | reverse complement strand
GCCCGTGTCGTACCCAGGTCTCCGACATCGCCGACCGACACCATGGTCTCCGAGTCAACCGAGTCCGATGAGCCGAGCAGGAGGCGGTCCTGCGGCCGGCGGTACAGCAGGCCCAGCGGCCGGCCCGGCTCCTCCTGCTCCGGCGCCGGGCCCGGCGGCGAGCCGCACGGCGTCACGCAGATGCTCGGCGCCCCCGCCCCCGCCCCCGCTGGCGACGGGGCCTCCAGCGTGCTGCCCAGCTCGTGTCGCGGCCGTACAGGCTCTGGAGAGGGCATCGCGCCGCGCAGCTGGACCGCTTTCGAGTGTTCCGCAGTGTTCCGCAGAGTGTTCACACGCTCACCACTGACGGCCACACAGTACACTGTTCACACGGCGGAGTCGGCAAGGTCTCACGCCAGCGCGGCACTCCGGACTGGTGCACCGGGTACCCGGCCGTACCCCCTGTACCGGCACGGCGGCGGCGGTACACAGACGGCCGACCTGGCCGGGTCGGGCCGCTCTAGGCGACTGCCGACGATCGCCGTCGGCGCCGACGAGACTTATATAGGGGCGATGGTGCCGCGGCGACGCCGCAACGGTGTCCTGTCCGGGTGAGGCAGGGAGGGGAGGGGGTACAGATAGGACCTGATAGAGAACTCCGACGGTGTAACAAAGCGAAAAGTCAGAGAATAACCTAAATAATGAGACTGAATGAAATTATGCTGGTTCGTAGCTTTTTAACATAAGCATCGTGGTCTTCACTCAATGGATTCACATTTAAAAGCATGTCGGTACAAAAACAGTAACCTTCTAATATGAACGTGGTTCAAGTTTCGTCGACTGACAAAATTATTTAAGCATGTGAAACATCCCACGGTGTTTTCAGCTATTTCACAAATAATTCGAATCCAAAGATTATACGATCGAAACGCGAACACGAATCCGATCCCATTTCTGCTTTAATTGTATCTGGAAATTGAGCGATGCCAGGCTCGAGGCAGGCCAACAGCCAGCCGGGCCGGCCGGCCATCCAGAGAATGATAGAGGAAGACTCAAACGACTCAGGCTCGGTACGACTTGGTCTCGCCCATTGGTAGTCACACTTCACGCGGCGTCTGCGTTCTCTGGCTCTCATCTCCCTTGTCCCACTCTGTTACTACACTCCTTGCAATCGCCGCTGGTTTGGTGTCGGGTCGGCAGCAGCACAGGCAGCAGCACAGGCAGGGTGACGCTCAAACAGCCAGGCAGCAGCACAGGCAGCAGCACAGGCAGGGTGTCGCTCAAACAGCCCAGGTAACCCCGGTCCGCCTGCAGGAGCGAGGCACGCGACGCTAACACCAGCGCCAGCGCCAGCCAGTACCTCGCGTCCACCGGAGCCCCTCGGTCGGCCATCGGAGTGACCATCGGCTGGCCGTCGCCGCGTGTGTCCTCAGCGTTCATCGCAAACTGGGCCATCACGCCGCCACTCACCGCAGCGGTACGGAGAATGGTGACCCACCCTGTCCCGGGCGGCCGGCTCCGTGTGGCGTGGTGACTCGTGCAGACCCCTGAACACACCGGGACGTGCCAGCGTGCCAGCGTGCCAGCGTCTAGCGGTATCCGGCTCCGTGTGGCGTGGTGACTCGTGCAGCCCCCTGAACACACCGGGACGTGCCAGCGTGCCAGCGTGCCAGCGGCCAGCGGTATCCGGCTCCGTGTGGCGTGGTGACTCGTGCAGCCCCCTGAACACACCGGGACGTGCCAGCGTGCCAGCGTGCCAGCGGCCAGCGGTATCCGGCTCCGTGTGGCGTGGTGACTCGTGCAGCCCCCTGAACACACCGGGACGTGCCAGCGTGCCAGCGTGCCAGCGGCCAGCGGTATCCGGCTCCGTGTGGCGTGGTGACTCGTGCAGCCCCCTGAACACACCGGGACGTGCCAGCGTGCCAGCGTGCCAGCGGCCAGCGGTATCCGGCTCCGTGTGGCGTGGTGACTCGTGCAGCCCCCTGAACACACCGGGACGTGCCAGCGTGCCAGCGGCCAGCGGTATCCGGCTCCGTGTGGCGTGGTGACTCGTGCAGCCCCCTGAACACACCGGGACGTGCCAGCGTGCCAGCGTGCCAGCGGTATCCGGCAGAGGTGGTCGCCATTATTTCGCTGATCGGCCAGTGGCTAATTTACATGGCCTGTTGTGACCACCACACTCAGAGCCAGCGACAAGCAACAACAGGGAGATATAGGCGACATGTCGCATCTCCACTTCGTGACCACCACACCCAGAGCCAGCGACAAGCAACTACAGGCAGATATAGGCGACATGTCGCATCTCCACTTCGTGACCACCACACCCAGAGCCAGCGACAAACAACAACAGGCAGATATAGGCGACATGTCGCATCTCCACTTCGTGACCACCACACCCAGAGCCAGCGACAAGCAACAACAGGCAGATATAGGCGACATGTCGCATCTCCACTTCGTGACCACCACACCCAGAGCCAGCGACAAGCAACAACAGGCAGATATAGGCGACATGTCGCATCTCCACTTCGTGACCACCACACCCAGAGCCAGCGACAAGCAACAACAGGCAGATATAGGCGACATGTCGCATCTCCACTTCGTGACCACCACACCCAGAGCCAGCGACAAGCAACAACAGGCAGATATAGGCGACATGTCGCATCTCCACTTCGTGACCACCACACCCAGAGCCAGCGACAAGCAACAACAGGCAGATATAGGCGACATGTCGCATCTCCACTTCGTGACCACCACACCCAGAGCCAGCGACAAGCAACAACAGGCAGATATAGGCGACATGTCGCATCTCCACTTCCAAGAAATGGTCCTGGCGTGGAGTGGTATACAGGATAGGCATGAGCGTTGCACACCTATTTCCGAAATATAGCATGAGGGAGCAAGTGATATTTCGCCTGTGGAGGCAGCAATTAGGCAAATATTCATGCCCAGCATTTATCAAACTGCGTATTTATGCCCAGGAAATAGCCAGGTGCCATACCAGGTAGGTATCGATATACCAGATTTCGTCAGTCTTCGATGAATACCCGTCTGTTTAATTGACCTAATCACTAGGCAGGAACATCGAGCGAAATATGTACATCGCTGCACTCCGCGTCCCTAAAATATGTGTCGAGTGTCGAGTGTCGAACAATATGAGTTTACAGATGCGTAAATATTATCTTTCGAGTGTCAACTCACAAATTCGGAGTCATTAGTCTTGACCACAGACAGATGATCTACTGAAAAACAAACGTCGCGCGGTCATATGTTATTAATTTACCAACTCGAATCAACCGCAGATCGTGGGAATAAGTGGGCTGCACTCAATCAGGCAGCCCGTTAAAGCAATCCTGCAACACATTTATGTCAAACATTCCACCAACATACTGACCGTCAAAATAGCTCCTGACGTTGCAATGTAATGAGTATTTCACCGAACGTAGTTAACATACCATGAGTCGCAGTAATGTAGATTCCGCGACCGGTTCGGTTTCCGGTGATGAATTTAAAACGGCTCGTACATGTATTCAACAGTCTGAGTGGAGCATCAGTGGCCATCAGTGGCCATCAGTGGCCATCAGTGGAGCATCAGTGGCCCAGCAGTGGCCATTAGTGGCCAATCAGTGGCCAGCAGTGGAGCATCAGTGGCCATCAGTGGCCATCAGCCCAGCAGTGGAGCATCAGTGGCCATCAGTCCAGCAGTGGCCAGCAGTGGCCAGCAGTGGAGCATCAGTGGCCATCAGTGGTCATCAGTGGCCATCAGTGGTCATCAGTAACCCATCAGTGGCCATCAGTGGCCAGCAGTGGCCCAGCAGCCGCCCGACACACTCCGCCGAGGTGACAACCTAGTTCATAAATCAGCCGACTAGCATACATCAAATCAGCCATCATTATACTCCTGATCGTCCCAATGGAACTGGAAAGTCCAACCCACCCACGTCCCCGCATCACTGCGAAGCCTCACTGTAGTTCAGACAGACATCCCCGATCTGTCGGCAGAGCGCCAGTGTCGAGTCCGGCCGCCAGGAAACGGAGCGGCCGTGCTGACTCACTGCAGGCAGACATCCCCGATCTGTCGGCAGAGCGCCAGTGTCGAGTCCGGCCGCCAGGAAACGGAGCGGCCGTGCTGACTCACTGCAGGCAGACATCCCCGATCTGTCGGCAGAGCACCAGTGTCGAGTCCGGCCGCCAGGAAACGGAGCGGCCGTGCTGACTCACTGCAGGCAGACATCCCCGATCTGTCGGCAGAGCGCCAGTGTCGAGTCCGGCCGCCAGGAAACGGAGCGGCCGTGCTGACTCACTGCAGGCAGACATCCCCGATCTGTCGGCAGAGCGCCAGTGTCGAGTCCGGCCGCCAGGAAACGGAGCGGCCGTGCTGACTCACTGCAGGCAGACATTCCCGATCTGTCGGCAGAGCACCAGTGTCGAGTCCGGCCGCCAGGAAACGGAGCGGCCGTGTTGACTCACTGCAGGCAGACATCCCCGATCTGTCGGCAGAGCGCCAGTGTCGAGTCCGGCCGCCAGGAAACGGAGCGGCCGTGCTGACTCACTGCAGTGCACACATTGCCTTCATTAGCGCCACAGAGGCGCGGGGCAGCGGCGGTGCAGAGGTCCGCCAGCGGGGATGAACAGGCGGGGGTGTCGACCGGGCCAGCAGCAGGCACCTTCCGGCCCAGTGCCGCCTGTCCCGTCTGCTGTGCCTCTGTGCCTGTGGTACCGCCGGGCCGGGCCGCACCGCTGGCCAGCCTCTGCGCCATGCTAACGTCTCGTCTGTGTTGATGAGTGCCGCCAGCCTGCTTCTCGTCGGCTCCTGCTGAGTGCCGCCAGCCTGCTCGTCGGCTCCTATTGTGTGTTTGCAGCGGTGTTCCGGACAATATAATGGGACTTGGGAGCGGCCTGCGACTTCAGTGATGCGGAGAAGAATGCAGCCGGTTAAAGGGAATAGTGCACCTTGGGCAAAGTACGTGGAATGTTGGAAAAGAGTGTCCTGATTACGGTTCTGGCATTCGTTTTTGCGGAAAAAAGTACCAATTTGTCATAATTGGAAAAATATTGATATTAATACATGTGACGTCACAAGAATCTTGCGTCACCAAAACGAGTTATGACGTCATACCGGCAAAAATCTATCCTTGAATCAGAATATGTAAGCAACACTAACAACCTCGTTCGCTGGGTCGCAACTCGCGAGTATATTGGTTGCGATTGAAAATGTGTGAATGTTTACACTATGGCCTTGTATGAGTAGAGTTGGAGTGGCGTTGCGTGAACACATACCCATAACGTTCATGTGCATAAATAAATGTGATATACCTACCCACAAATGTGTTTATATGTGTGTTCATCGGTGTGTGGTGGATGTAAATAAATGTGTGGATGTGCAGTTAATATTGCAGCTACCGGTACGAGCGACCCATCAAAAGGTGTGTCTTTTCAAGATGAGTGTCGACATTATTTTCAATTGGAAATCCAATGAAAATTGACAAAGTTATAGCCAATAATATTTTGAGCTAAGGGTCAATTCAACGTAAACAAAAAACTAACTTTGTCAAAATTTAATCGATATTATTGCATGAACACCGACCAGCCACCCATAAAAAATGCGTCTTTTCACGAAGCATCTATTGGTAATTTGAAATTGGAAATCGGTTCCAAATTGACAAAGTTGATACGCTGCGGTGGCGGTCGGTTCAAATAGCGAAAACGAAGTGTGGTAGAAATTACAGTGGAGTAGTGATGAAGTATGCGAAACGTCACGAGATTTGTCCCTTTAAAACCAGTAAAACGCCTTTTTGGGCGATGACCGAGCGAGCGCGCACTGGTAAAGCTAACACAGGTTTAAAATATGAAACGGTAAGGGAGCACACCTGGTAGTAACACATAGTCATTTTAGTCCTCCAGAAAAATTGCCAGGCCTCAATGCATGCCAACATAAAAATTAAGTTGCATTAAATTGTTCATGATCTCCTTTCTCAAATCCGCCCAAAGGGAGTACGTCCTGAGCGCTGCATGCGTATACATTTATGCTTAGATTAATACAGCCATTTTGTATCGATAATCATTTTTGCAGAGATTTTTTGTTCATTTCAACGTTCGCGTGTGCCAACCGCCACGCGCTGTGGTACCACCTCTATCAGAACGCACCATACAAAAAACAAAATTGATTTGATGGACCTATCCAATGGTGAAACCCCAATCTCAATCGGGGCAGTGGTTGCAAAGTTATTAGCTTCCGAAAAACGTCTGTATGGCCGGGTCGGGTCGGGTCGGGTCAAATGTAAATTTGTCTAGTAAGTTGACGAGAAACCTCACGGGCGCTTCGCACCCGCTCGGTAATACAACCAAATAAACCCAACGGTTTTTGCGTTGAAACTCAGCAACTAGGTCGTTATGGAAAGCAAAATTTCAGATTTGGAGATTTCTCAGTACTCCCGACAATCTGACTATCTCAGTTAAAAACTAATGTTAAAGGTGTACTATTCCCTTTAAGTTGATGGTGATTATATGGGCGTTCAAGGCGCGACAATGGCTGAGATGATATTCCAACCATTACTATGCATTCAGCGCGGGGTGTAAATGGCTAAAAAAAAACACTGCAGTAAGAAGGAAAACCCAGATGGAGTGTTAGGATGGATATTGCCCACCCCACTAAATTGGGATGGACTACCTCACGTGACACGTATACAAATGACTACCTCACGTATACAAATGACTACCTCACGTATACAAATGTCTGATAATACAGAGTAACACAGATCCGTTGACCGTTCAATTTAAATATTAATTTACGCATGCATGTAAAGCGTCAAGTTATATTGAAGCTACCGCCAAGGCATCTAACCCACAAATTCAGAAGGCAAAAACAGTGGATAGCTTTTTAAGAAGATGGAATCCCAGTTCCATCAGTAGCTCACTTCTGCTGATGTCTGTGCATGTGTATAGGCCTTACCACAGCACAATACAACCTTTGCTGTGAACTGCAAACCTGTTAGCTTCGTCTCGTCTCAACAGGGACGTAGGAACGTCACGAAAAGTGGGGAGGGGGGGGGGCAGTGGAAACTGTGATATCGTTTTGAGAAAACCCCAACCCCCTGTGGAAGATTTCTTTGCAGATTTAGACTGTTCTCGTCTTGGCGAACCTTTTGCCATCAAAAACTTTTCTCGCCAAGCAAAAATACACATTTTAGCCACAAAATGGCCCAAAAGTGAGGGGGCATGCCCCCCCCCCCCCCCCCTCCTGTTTCTACGCCTATGCGTCTCACCTTATCAAGACTACAAAGTCCCAAAGCCCCCCCCCCCCCCCCAGACAGATCAGCCTCCACCGACCGCCGAGATGTTTGCGGTGATCAAACACCATTTCTGCCAGAGTTGAACACAATCAAAGCTTTAAGGGTTCTGCAAAGAAAGCGGTCCGATCAAGCATTAAGCTGGAAGTGAATCATAAAAGAATCAAGATTGTATCACTTCAGAAATTCGTCTCAACTGACAGACGATCAAAGAGCAGTTCACGGGAAGTATCCACCACACTTGGCCAGACGTAAACGTTTGGTAGACGCAGCAGCAAGGTATATTAAACGTTTGGTAAACGCAGCAGCAAGGTATATTTGCACCACAGCGGAGTACGTTTCCGATTTTGAACAGAGTTAGACGAGCTTCCACAGTACTGGAGATGGTATTGGACACGAGACGACCGCTGCAGTGACCACATATCACCAGCACTCAGCAAGTCACCAGAGCCCACCCACAGCTCACTTCACCCACTGCCGGAGCCTGACCCGACGCCGTACAGCACCCCACGCTAAGTCGGCACGACCCGCGTCGCATGTCGTGCCGTTCAGCGTGACAAAGCCGGGTAGTAACCCCACTATCCGTGTCAGAGACCGTCTACAACCTTTGAACCACCACTCGAGGCATGAGGCTTATGCTCCTACACGACCCATTATTTATCAGCATGGAAGTACGTCGAAGAACCGAAACAACACTCTCCGAGATTTTGTCACGCCAATGCATTCGCTTCCTTGCGATGGACACGACTGTTGGCTTCAGATATCGGCTGGGTCGTCTACGCATCAGTCATCACACATCTATTCTGACTGAGGGACTCAGAACGTCACGACTGACATCTGCAGTCACCTCGCCTCTGTAACGACTGCTAAGAGGGCGGCCTCAACTGGCCTCAAACGGCCTCTCCGGCCTCAACTGCAGCACAGAGGATACATACCAGCAGGGGCGCGCCTCCGGCCTCAACTGCAGCACAGAGGATACATACCAGCAGGGGCGCCCCTCCGGCCTCAACTGCAGCACAGAGCATACATACCAGCAGGGGCGCCTCTCCGGCCTCAACTGCAGCACAGAGCATACATACTAGCAGGGGCGCCTCTCCGGCCTCAACTGCAGCACAGAGCATACATACCAGCAGGGGCGCGCCTCCGCTGGAGCGCGGCCTCTACAACCCGACCGGAGTAACGGCGACAGCCGGCGCCTCGTGAGCCCTCAGGGAGCCGACTCCAAAGGCAAATCGAATAGGCCGGCTTCTGTCGACAAGGCCGGCTTCTGTCGACTCTACTGCAGTCAACCTGAATTCTGCCAAATAGCAAGACCAAATATTTGCAGTAAGCAGTTGGCATGAAAGCGTCAAGGTCGGCGCTGAATCGTCTAGCCCAGAGCGAGTCAGCTGGTTCAACAGCACGCTCGGAGACCACGAAATGGTCGGCTGAAGTTGCAGCCAGTGTGCAGTATGCACGCTGACTGCATCCGGCCGGGCCAAGCCAACCGCACAATGAGCTGCGGGCCAGTGAGCACACAGCTTAGCGCACGACTCACGAGGAGGCCGTCAGCCCACAACCCCCAGCCGCGGCGCACGCGCACGCCACCCCGACTGAGGCGGCATCGCTGCGCCCATACACGGTCCCCTGCGCCCATACACTGTATCGCTGGCACGTATCGCCAACTCGGAGCGTGGTTTGATTTCCTGCTCCGCGCTGCCCGATCACGCGAATAACGCCGTCTGGCGCGAATGACGTCAGTCTTCAGCCGACATGACGTCACTGGAGTTCACTTTGAAATTTCATTAGTTTCAATTTTGGGTTTCGGAACGCTGAGCAAGGGTTCAAAAGTGACATGGTCGCAGCAACATTTACCAAGTATGGAAACTATTAACACAACAGTACATTTAACCCGCCATTGACTGGGGGGGGGGGGGGGGGGGCGTTTAACGCTCCCCTGATGACTTTTCGCAATAGTATAAAACAACTAATAGCGCTATCAACCTGAAACTTCGGGTACCTTCTTATAGATCATTTTTACGTCTTGTGTGAAAAAATGAAGAAATTTCGTCGAAATTCTTTCGAGTTATAGCGAATTTAGTGACGTCACTACACACGAGTTTTACACCAAAATCAGCTTAACTTTGCCAGGCCGTACAAATGCCACATTTGAAGCAAAATGCAATCGAAACAAGCCAAAAGATAGCAAATTGCAACGGCTATATAGCTGCTATCTCGGAATTTTGCACACAAAAAAAATTGGGCTCCCAAAAAAACTCAAAACGTTTTTTGGGAGGAAATTATCACAAAACCAAAAAACATCTAAAATATTTTTAAAAAAAAAACGGAAGATATGTCCGAGAACCATACATAGGTAACTACCATACCAAATTTCAAACTGATATCTCCATTTTTGACGGACTTATGACATCTAAAGTATGGGTAACTCATGACTGTCATATTTTGAAATTGCGTTTTTTGACTTTTATTGACTAGATACAGACACATAAATGCCACCACTGTATTTCTGAGACAAAACTGCTCTAGCAACACGCCTTTTTTGTTTAGATTTAAGAATGTAAAATTTTGACCTTCGGTGACCTGAATTGGACCTAAAACTGACATTTACTTCACGTAAATGAAGTCAGGTGGTACAATGACTATCACTATCGAATTATACGTGGAAAATAACTCATAAAACATGCGTTGCATGACTTTCGTAGATATTTTGAGCATAGTGACCTTTTGTGACCTGACCTTGACCTTGGCCAACAATCTCACTTTAGCTCATGCGGGATATGTATCATACCTTTGGCAGCACTTTGGGTGAAACTGGTCGCAATCGAAGGCTTTGGATGGAAAGTATCGCCCAAAATCTCAAATACGCCGATTTTGACCTTTGACCTGACTGTGACCCGACATTTGACCTGACTTTGACATTTTTAGCATGGTTTAGATTTGTCTCATTGAGAGCTTTCGAATGCCGTCTTTCGCGTCTCTCTGCGATCATTGGTTCGGCAGATAACCAGGGGGGCGTTTACCCCCCCCCCCCCCCCCCCAGTCAATGGCGTTCTGCTCAGACCCCAGTCAATGCCGGGTTAACAGAGGAGAAAACCGTGTAGTCTTCCTCGAAGACGTCACCTCGCACAACATACGAGTATTCTGATTGGCAAACAATATACCCAGTTGCTGGGTTGTGGTCGCGGTAATGTTGTTTCGCTCCAGTGCAGCGTGTCAGTGGCCACACCTCTCGGGCGGCGCGGCGGTCAATTCGGCAGTACGCCCGGCGCCGCGATCAGCCGCATTACGGAAGTGGCGATCGGCGTGCATCGCTCCACTAACACGGCCCCGGAGGTCAGCCGTGGTGCGGCACGGCCCGCCCATCCACCTAATGAAAAACTCAGCCCGCCACTCATCTGATGAAACGCCGACAAGCTCGTAACCCGGGCGAGACAATCGACGGGCGACGGCTGGCGGCTGTACCCCACTGGACCCACTGTACCCCACTGGACTACACTGGACCCCACTGTACCCCACTGTACCCCACTGTACCCCACTGGACCCCACTGGACCCCACTGGACCCCACTGGACCCCACTGGACCCCACTGGGCCCCACTGGACCCCACTGGGCCCCACTGGACCCCACTGGACCCCACTGGACCCCACTGGACTACACTGTACCCCACTGTACCCCACTGGACCCCACTGGACTACACTGTGACTGGACATGACCGGGGACTGGAGGCCGGAAGACCCCCGAGGCGGGGTGCGCTTAAAGGGAAATAATTACCTTTTCCACAAAAATGGAGTTAACACTTGGAATTGGGAGAGGAGACGAACTTATATGTAAATCCATTCACATTAAGCATTTCAATATTTCGAACCAAAGTTATTTCAATTTGAAAACGTGTAAGCGTTCCACGCTGAAAACAACGGTATCGGGAAGTACTTGGCACATTCTTTGGTACTTAAAGGGAGATAACCACCATTTTCCACAAAAATGGAGTTAGCACCTGAAATCGATAGACGAGACCAAAATATATTGTAAATTTATTACATTTTGCATATAACAATTCCTACCGATAGATATTTCAAGTCATAGTTGATAAGCGTTCCATGCTTATAATCAGCAAGTACTCGGTAACGAATTCAGTAAATTAGCCTCCCTACGCATTTTTATTTATCATGAAGGTATGCAATATGTTTCCTGCACTCTATCTTTTGGGAATATGTGCCAAACTTTTATGAACAATCAACAATCATTTGAAACAAGTGCATTGAAATAGTCAGTTTAACAGTGGCCTATTACCTTACTTATTTAGTGTCGGCGATTTGTGTATAAGTGCCCATTCAACAACGTTGGACAGATTGATACAAAAGCGCCAGATGTTGCGCTTTCCAATAGTGGAGGGAAAATACCGATCATTAATTTTCCCAAACTTCCAACTTCGAATGAGGGAATAATTTTATTTAATTCTTAAATTTAGATCACATCATTTGAATACCATAACGGTAGCCAAATCAATTGTTGCTACAAAATCAAAAGGTGATTATCTCCCTTTAAATGCTTTTACTTCTCATTGTTAATTTATACTTGACTATAATGCACCAATAACTCTGAAATGTGCCTTTTCTAACGTTACTGTGGATTTGGATTAGCTCAAAGGCGATTTTTGTTTCCATTCATAAAGTGTTTGCAAATTGCTCTTCACTTTGGTCGCCCACACCCTTGGTATTTCGTAGCAACAATCTATTTTTCGACGTTCCCCATTCCTGTATGCAGTTCGTTTGTAGCATTTGAATATAACAACGCAAAAAATGTTGACATCACTTTATTATTTGCTAAAATTGGTCTAACTGAGCTTAAACATCATTTCATCACTCAATTTTAAGCGTAGGAAAATCGCTCTTCACATTGGTCGTCCATACACTTGGATTTCGTAGAAACGATCTAAGCCACTTTTTGCCACTTTTCTATTGCCACTTTTCAACAGTCAACAAATTGAAACAAAAGCGCCATATGTGCCGCTCCCACTAGTGGAGGGAAAACACCGACCATGAATTCCAAAATAAGTATATGTATCTGTTTGTTTTAGTACCATAATGTTGCATAAGATAATGCAGAAAAATAAATGAGAAGGTCAATATTTCTGTGTAAACCTGAGCCGGATCAGTAACATCCAAACACAGGTCAGGACTGTGCGCCACAGGAGGACGTGCGCCACAGGACGTGCGCCACAGGACGTGCGCCACAGGACGTGCGCCACAGGACAGTGCGCCACAGGAGGACTGTGCGCCACATGTCAGGACTGTGCGCCACAGGAGGACTGTGCGCCACAGGACAGTGCGTCACAGGAACGAGCATGTGAGGAGACTGTCGGTCGTCCACAAACGAACGACTGACTGACTGACTGACTGACTGACTGACTGACTGACTGACTAACTGACTGACTGACTGACTGACTGACTGACTGACTGACTGACTGACTGACTGACTGACTGACTGACTGACTGACTGACTGACTGACTAAGACTGACTGACTGACTGACTGACTGACTGACTGACTGACTGACTGACTGACTGACTGACTGACTGACTGACTGACTGACTGACTGACTGACTGACTGACTAAGACTGACTGACTGACTGACTGACTGACTGACTGACTGACTGACTGACTGACTGACTGACTGACTGACTGACTGACTGACTGACTGACTGACTGACTGACTGACTGACTGACTGACTGACTGACTGACTGACTGACTGACTGACTGACTGACTGACTGACTGACTGACTGACTGACTGACTGACTGACTGACTGACTGACTGACTGACTGACTGAGACTGACTGACTGAGACTGTCTGAGACTGTCTGAGACTGTCTGAGACTGTCTGAGACTGTCTGAGACTGTCTGAGACTGTCTGAGACTGTCTGAGACTGTCTGAGACTGTCTGAGACTGTCTGAGACTGTCTGAGACTGTCTGAGACTGTCTGAGACTGTCTGAGACTGTCTGAGACTGTCTGAGACAGTCTCAGACTGTCTGAGACTGTCTGAGACTGTCTGAGACTGTCTGAGACTGTCTGAGACTGTCTGAGACTGTCTGAGACTGTCTGAGACTGTCTGAGACTGTCTGAGACTGTCTGAGACTGTCTGAGACTGTCTGAGACTGTCTGAGACTGTCTGAGACTGTCTGAGACTGTCTGAGACTGTCTGAGACTGTCTGAGACTGTCTGAGACTGTCTGAGACTGTCTGAGACTGTCTGAGACTGACTGAGACTGACTGAGACTGACTGAGACTGACTGAGACTGACTGAGACTGACTGAGACTGACTGAGACTGACTGAGACTGACTGAGACTGACTGAGACTGACTGAGACTGACTGAGACTGACTGAGACTGACTGAGACTGACTGAGACTGACTGAGACTGAATGAGACTGACTGACTGAGACTGACTGAAGACTGACTGAAGACTGACTGACTGAGACTGACTGACTGAAGACTGACTGACTGAGACTGACTGACTGAGACTGACTGACTGAGACTGACTGAGACTGACTGAGACTGACTGAGACTGACTGAGACTGACTGCTGGTAGCCAGCAGTCGGCTGACGTCAGCTCAGGATTCGTGCATGGCTGCAGCGCAGGGCGCCGCGGGCTGTGCCGGCATCAAGTGAACATCACTTCCCGCATAAACCACAAACGAGCCTCATGCGAACACACCCGGTGAAATATGCCCCCAATTAACATGTGCATGTCCTGAAACGGGTAATAAAGCGTGATACTCGGCTGTCGGCGGATACGTGCCTCCTCATGACGTCATCCAATCCAATCCAGCGAGCGATTAGCCCACACGGCCGGTAGTGTTCCGCTGATGCCCTCTGGTGGGGTCTAACGCGTCTCTGTCCGAGCCAGCTGCACCTGGCACGGCAGCCATACGCTAAACAACACGCCGCCCCCACCAGTCAGGCTGCCTCGTGACATCAAAAACGCAGTCAGCATGGTATCCGCCGTTAACTGGATATAGGATGCATTATCGTCAGGCCATCCAGTTGGTGGTGGCCGCCGTCCAACCGGAACCGGATGGGCCGAATTGACGACAACAGGCGGTAAATTCCAGTAACGGGGATGATATGGCAGCCACGAGAATAGCTGCTGCACTTCGTGACATTAACAACCACCAAGACCAGAAGAGCAACAGAGAGAAACAATCAATCTGCCCACGAAGCAAAGCAAACAAGCATGAAGCATGAAACAGCAGACCCTGCGAGACATGAATTCCAATGATTCGCACCGGATAATGACGCCCGTTCTGATAAATACATAACCCTGGAAAGGCCATTTAGCCAATGCACACTGTTGCTATTTGGTTTCAGAGCGGCCTTTTGGCTGGATCAAATTTTGAGTTACAATGTACTTTTTCTCACAGAGAAATGTCCATGGGCCCGGGATTCAGCAGTCATATTGACCAAAACGTCTTTCGAATAGGTTTTTTGATGTCTTCAACTCACGGGTTCTGAAAAGTTCATGAACAGGGTCTATGGACCAATGAGTTTACCGATTTTGGAGCTTGTCTAATGTTTGTTGTTTATCACCAAAATATAACATTTTTGGCATGAAATGAAAGCACACTTCATGTTCTTTCATGTGAGGATAAATTATGAAGGAAACTAAATTGTCCTTCATAGAAAACAAAACAAAAATATATTTTGCGCCTTTATTGCTGACATAAAATATAATAATGTCCTTTTTGACAATCTCGGAAAATGAATGCTAAAGAATGCTACGGTTAAAAGCATATAGAACACCTTCATGCATGTGTCCTTAATGCATATCTACAATATCTAGTGCCGCTTTTTGCCGGATTAATATTTATGACAAATTTGGTAAAGCGTTACTAGCCGCGCGGGGCATGGCTCGGCCGCTGTACCCGCCACCATAGGCGGCGGTGTCTAGCCGCGCGGGGCATGGCTCGGCCGCTGCACCCGCCACCAAAGGCGGCGAGGGTTAGTTACTAGCCGCGCGGGGCATGGCTCGGCCGCTGCACCCGCCACCAAAGGCGGCGAGGGTTAGTTACTAGCCGCGCGGGGCATGGCTCGGCCGCTGCACCCGCCACCAAAGGCGGCGAGGGTTAGTTACTAGCCGCGCGGGGCATGGCTCGGCCGCTGCACCCGCCACCAAAGGCGGCGAGGGTTAGTTACTAGCCGCGCGGGGCATGACTCGGCCGCTGCACCCGCCACCATAGGCGGCGAGGGTTAGTTACTAGCCGCGCGGGGCATGGCTCGGCCGCTGCACCCGCCACCAAAGGCGGCGAGGGTTAGTTACTAGCCGCGCGGGGCATGGCTCGGCCGCTGCACCCGCCACCAAAGGCGGCGAGGGTTAGTTACTAGCCGCGCGGGGCATGGCTCGGCCGCTGCACCCGCCACCAAAGGCGGCGAGGGTTAGTTACTAGCCGCGCGGGGCATGGCTCGGCCGCTGCACCCGCCACCAAAGGCGGCGAGGGTTAGTTACTAGCCGCGCGGGGCATGGCTCGGCCGCTGCACCCGCCACCAAAGGCGGCGAGGGTTAGTTACTAGCCGCGCGGGGCATGACTCGGCCGCTGCACCCGCCACCATAGGCGGCGAGGGTTAGTTACTAGCCGCGCGGGGCATGGCTCGGCCGCTGCACCCGCCACCATAGGCGGCGAGGGTTAGTTACTAGCCGCGCGGGGCATGGCTCGGCCGCTGCACCCGCCACCATAGGCGGCGAGGGTTAGTTACTAGCCGCGCGGGGCATGGCTCGGCCGCTGCACACGCCACTATAGGCGGCGGTGTCTAGCCGCGCGGGGCATGGCTCGGCCGCTGCACACGCCACCAAACGCGGCGGAACGGGACAGGGGCACCGGGGCACTGTGCCCAGGGGCGTCGCCACAGGGGGGGACGGGGGGGACACCGTCCCCCCCCCCAGCCGTTAGGCTGGGGGGGATTATCCCCTCCAGTTTTGGACAGTCTCCCCAGGCATTTATCTGCACTTCACTCGGAAACAATGCATTTTGTCAATATCGTAGGCGTTTGGAAAAGCATGTGCTCGGCCTTTTCCCCCTTTCGACTTTTTTCCCTTTTGAAGAGTATTTGGCAGCAATTTAAACAGCTTTTCGACAGCAGAAGACACGAGGCATGGCGCGAAATGGGCTCTGTTGGTTGTTTACCGCACCCTTTGTGTACTGTTTCCTAATAAAACATAGTGTCTGTCTGTTCTGACTTCTGTGCCTGTCCCTACCACATTTGCCTCTTTAGTCTTTTCTTTCCCACGTGTTTTAACCGTGGTTGAAATAAATATGGATATAAGAAGCTTCTTCAAAAAAGGTTGGTACATAATGAATCGAAAATGTATTGTATGGCATTAGGTACAGGGGCGCAGCCAGGGGGGGGCAAGGGGGCAATTGCCCCCCCCCCCCCCCTTCTTACGGGTCACAGGGGGCCCGCCGAGATTGGCCCAGATACCATTTGCATTAGCTAAATGGCTTTCAAAAAGTCACAGGAGCCCTCAAACCAGGCAAGGGTTACTCTGGTGCATGGCAAGGGCCTTCAGAGACACTGAAGGGCTTTCGAAGCCGGCCCAGGGGGCCTCTTGGGCATGTCCAGGGGCCCATTGAGCCCACCGAGGGGCACACAAAAACTGTCTAGGGGCCTCTCCAGCATGTCCAGGGGCCCATTGAGCCCACTCAAGTGTGCAAAAACATGCCCAGGGACCTTTCGAGCATGCCCTGGGGCTCATTGAGCCCACTCAGGGGCCCCTAAAACCTGCCCAGGGGCCTCTAGAGCATGTCCACTTGTCTAGGGGCCAATTGAGTCCACCCACGGCCCAACAAACCTGCCCAGTGGCCTCTCGAGCATGTCCAGGGGCCCATTGAGTGTGTTCAGGGGCCTCTCGAGCCTGACCAGGGGCCCATTATAGTCTGTTTTGGGGCCCCTTGAACCTGCCCAGGGGCCCATTATAGTTTTCCCAGAGGACCATCGAGTCTGTTCAGGGGCCTCTCGAACCTGCCCAGGGGCCATTAGAGCCTGCCCAGAGGCCTCCCGAGCTTGCCCAGGGGCCCATTGAGTCTGTTCAGGGGCCTCACGAACCTGCCCAGGGGTCTCTCGAACTTGCCCAGGGGCCCATTGAGTCTGTTCAAGGGCCTCTTGAACCTGCCTAGGGGCCATTAGTCTGTGCAGGGGCCTCTCGAGCTTTCCCAATGGTCCATTGATCCTGTTCAGCGGCCTCTCGAACCTGCACAGGGGCTATTAGAGTCTGCTTAGGGGCCTCTCGGCTTGCCAAGGGGCCATTGAGTCTGTTCAGGGCCCTCTCAAGCTTACCCAGAGGACCATTGAGTCTGTGAACGGGGCTCTCGAGCCTGCCCAGGGGTTGCTAGCCGTCGCCTGCAGCGCCTGCTATAGCTGGAGCGCCTGCTAGCCGTGGTCGGCGCGGTTATAATGAGCGGTAATGTGCTGTACTCTGACCCACCTGGTGCAATGTTTTCTTGGGTTTCAAAATGGTTATTTGATAAGTCTGATGCGTTTTTGAATTCGTGGTGGTGGGGGGGGGGGGGTTATGGTAGTACAAAACAATTGAACAATTTTCCTCTCAGGAGTGTGCGCTGCAATATTTGTCAGCCAGGGGCGTCGCCGACGGGAGGGTCGGGGGGAGGTCTGGGCAAACTTCCCCCACTTTTAGAAGGCGGGGGAAGGTCGACCCCTCCCTCCCCCCCCCCCCCCACACACACACACACTTTTTGAGGGAAAAAACATTTATCGTAAAAATTGTCTTTGCAGTGCAGTAAAAATCCAGCTATCTAGTGTCAAAAACTGGAAAATGTCGCGCCGCTTCGCGGCATCACACAAGTTTCGCAATTGCTTATACAAATTTGGAAAATGGGAAAAAGAATTGCATTAGGTGTCTGGCAGAGGCTCTCATTGGCGGTAATTGCTGGCCCCAGGGCCCATTCCCTTCATACAATATTAACTTCTAAGTTTCAAGCAGGCTACATGTTCAGCTAGTTTTCCGAGTTCCTAAAAAGGCGACGCGAACGCAAAGACGAGGAGATCGGCACCCGGAAGCTGCTCCAGCGGTGCACAATTTTCTGGACCGAAGAGCTAATAGTCAAAACAGGCCAGGACCATCTCCCCAAGCCATCTCACCTCACGGTCTGGTTCCAATATTAACATTTCGTTTTCCAGGACCTAAAATTAACATTTTCACGCCGCTTCGCGGCGTCACATCGGTAGTCATCGTCATAACGAAGCCATAGCCATCGTCATCGGTTCGTCGTAACGCTGAATTGAATGAATATCATTTTAACTTATTATCCTCTACAAGGAACACCGCCTATATTTCTGGGTTTTATCAGGTAAAACCGTAAAAATTTCGCACCGCTTCGCGGCGCTAACTAGCAAGTACATGCCTACCTACTATATCATGAAAATCCACATTCGAAATGCTGCAAAGGCTTAAATACACGTATCAAAATGGGGGGTATATTTATTTGTCATTCAGGCCGCCCCCACACTCAAAAGCCGACCCTCACCTGTTGTCATGGCTAAGATATGTTTTCCTCACCCTGTACGTAACAATACGCTCAGTACAATGCCTACTTGAGGGTCCTGGTCCAATCCAGCTCATCAAAAGTAGACGAAGAAAAAATGCTAAAAGGGGCCTCACAAAATAAAGTGGCCGAAATCCGTAGAGTTTTTCATATCCAGGGTAATTTTGTTGTGGGTGGGGGGGGGGGGGGGGGGGGGCTCTCCCAGGTGCTTGCCCCCCCCCCCTTTCTGAAGGTCTGGCTGCGCCCCTGATTAGGTATGCAAGGGCACAATTGATCACAATCAATGGAAAATATCCCACATAGATCATGTCGTACGTTTTCTAGTTTGTGATAAGGTCAAAATAACATGTTATTTTATTCCTTCTTGCATGCTTGGTAGCAGCTGCAGGACTGACCAGCTTCAATTTGTTAAGGTGTAGGTATTATCAATCTAGGTATTACCGTAGGTATTACCAGTCTATCAATTCGTCCCCCCCCCCCAGTCCAAAACCCGTGGCGACGCCCCTGACTGTGCCCCCTTGAATTTACAAGGGGCACTCATATCAAAGTGCCCCTCCCCCTAAATTTGGTATGGCTAAGGTTCATGAGTTAGGTCTAATTATACAATTTATGGAAACACATTTGTATAATGCCGTGATTATTTACGAGCTTGATGATGCAGGCCTGGCATTTCCGTTGGATAGGCCAGACGTTGCGTCAATATCATGCAGGGGTTTAGTTCACGACGGAAACCGCGCTAATACACATAATGCGCAGCTGGGGGGGGGGGGGGCAATGTCTGCCTCTTCCTCCCCCTCCTCGGATTTTCTCAATAACTTGAAAATGATGATGTATAATTGGTGTAGCAAAAGGTACTGTAAGTTTTACGTCAATATCTATCATAATTTTCAAGTTGTTGAGAAAATCCAGAATAGGGGGGGGGGGGCAGACATTGCCCCTCCCCTCTTCTCTTCTAAAAAATCAATGAAATTGATATAGTACGTTGGGAGACTGATGTTTTAATGACGTCATATCATGCCATTTTTGGTGGAAAAACGATAAATGTTGGAAAAACCGTAGATAAATTGAGTTTTGATGAAAATTGAAAATTGAAAAACGTCAAAGGAAAGGAAATTGCATTTTCTTTCAAATGGCTATCTCGGATTGTTTGAAATTTTTGGGTTCTTTTGATCTTAAAAAAATAAA
>JAXIVJ010000124.1:160000-171566 GCA_036785665.1 Chirona hameri | reverse complement strand
AGCAGTGGCGTACGCAGAAATTCACAAAGGACCAGGTCATTGCCTTGAAGGGCGCCTCCCGATCGACAGGGGCGCCAAATTGTGCAGGGGGAGCGCCTCTCCTTCCGCACCGTGCGGAAGGAGAGTCACTGACCGGGGGGGGGGGGGGGGGGGGCGGCGCCGTCACTCGCCGGAGGGGCGTCGTGACTGATCGGAGGGGTGCCGTCACTTGTCGGAGGGGCGCCTTTACTGGCCGGAGGGCACGCCGTCACCTGCTTGGCGCGTCTGGCGCTATTTTCGATCTGGGGTGATTCCTACAACACCCCAGATCGAAAATAAGTTAAAAAAACGTCGCGTTTTGGCGCCAAAGTTTATAGCGCTGAATAGCGTGCGTGGAACGCATTTCGACAGTATTTGAGGAATTGTTACTGGGACTTGGGTATCGTTGTTTTCCTTTTCCCTGTAAACATGTAGCCAAATAAAATGCACACTTTGTGACTATAGCTTGGGATGGCTACTTTGGCCTCAGGTCATATCCAGACTCAAGTAATTGCAGGTACTAATCCTAAATCTGACACCCATTTTTCACCATGCTTAGGTACCTATCCCGGTGCATTGTATGGGTGATATGAGTAGAGGTCTCACAATTTTTAGAATTTCCAACTAGTCAAGATCAGACTCAGCATGAACTCAGCTACAAAAATGTGTGAAAGCGACCGAAGAGGTAAAATTGGGTTTGTCTGGGTTTTTTACCACTGGTGGATCCAGGGGAATCCCCCCCCCCCCCATGAACATGACGGGCATTCAATACAAGGATGTCCCCCGCCCCGCGTGTTCCTGCATTGGCTGTAAGAAGTGATAATTAGGAAGAAGAAAAAATCCCCTCCGGTCAATGACTCGCTTTGAGGACCCGACCCCCTCCCCCCCCCCCCCCCCCCCCCCCCACTCAACAACTTTATCCGCGTTGACGACCCGGCTCCACCCCCCCCCCCCCCCCGTCAACAACTTTTCGCTGATGAAGCGCGGAGCGAAATTTTAGCTCCCCCCGCATTCTCGAACCTTAGATCCGCAGTGCCTGCTGTATAAAACTACTGACGCGCAGGGTGATAGGCAGCATGCCATCATAAATGTCCCACATTGGGGTCTTGAACGCTATGCGTTTCATTCATGTCAATGTGAAATATATGTATCTGGTTCTCACCAACTTATCACAGTTTCAAATGATCTCGTAACTCGAGTAAAGCCCGTGTTAGAACCAGGTAGTCAAATCTGCCTCCACTGGTGGATGCCATGGGAGTGTGACGGGCGCGGCGGCGGCGGTGCGGCGGCTGACAGGACTGCACGAGGCCGCAGCTCGCGGCGGGCGGTCTGCTCGGCTCGGCAGTGTTTCGCATCGCCGCTCGGCTGGTTCACCACGCTGCTCTGCGGTCACGCCTGCTGTTGACTGCATGGTGGTGCACGGTGGTGCACGGGGTGCACGGTGGTACGCTGTGGTGCCCGGTGGTGCGCGGTGGTGCCCGGTGGTGCCCGGTGGTGCGCGGTGGTGCACGGTGGTGCACGGTGGTGCGCTGTGGTGCGCTGTGGTGCACGGGGTGCACGGTGGTGCACGGTGGTGCGCTGTGGTGCGCGGTGGTGCACGGTGGTGCCCGGTGGTGCGCGGTGGTGCACGGTGGTGCACGGTGGTGCGCGGTGGTGCGCGGTGGTGCCCGGTGGTGCCCGGTGGTGCCCGGTGGTGCGCGGTGGTGCACGGTGGTGCACGGTGGTGCACGGTGGTGCGCGGTGGTGCGCTGTGGTGCGCGGTGGTGCGCGGTGGTGCACGGTGGTGCACGGTGGTGCGCGGTGGTGCGCGGTGGTGCGCGGTGGTGCCCGGTGGTGCACGGTGGTGCACGGTGGTGCGCGGTGGTGCGCGGTGGTGCGCGGTGGTGCACTCGTCAGTGCACTGGGCGGTACATTGAGCGAGCCGGTCGCTGCGCGGCCGCGTCGCAGGCGGCCAGCGGTGGCCGTGGGGGTTATGACGGGACGCTTCGCCCGACAGCCGGCGGCGCTGAACAGGGAGCGGCGAGGCGCTGAGGCGGTGAGGCGCTAAGGCGCTGAGCAGGGAGCGGTGTGTGGCGAGACGGTCCGTCAGCACCGGGCCTCTGGAGAGCGCTGCAGGCGGCAGTCATGACGGGAGGGCGACCGAGAGTGCGACGTAGCCGGCCGTGCGGCGTAGCTGGTCGTGCTCCAGCGCCTGGCCACCGCCGCCGCTGGCCAGGCGCTGACCACTGGCCAGTGTCTGCAATGAATAGCTGACGAGCCGTGGCCCCGCCCTGCTGGACACGCTCTGTTCTGACACGACATCTGTGAATACTGGATGGCTGTGGTGGCGGTGGTGGCGGCAGTGGCGCCGCATTGCAGGCCTGGCAGTGGCGCCGCATTGCAGGGCCTGGAAGCGGCGGGCAGTGCAGGGCGTCCGGTGGACAAGCCAGCGTGAACGCCGACACCAGACGGCAGAGACATCTGACGGCAGCGGTGGGAAGCGCTACCGCAGGCGTCGAGTGTCCGTCGGAATATGGAAGGGACCAGCCGGCTGTTTTCTGCTGGACCCCCTGCTGTTTTGCATAAAACCACGCTCAGTATTGCTTGAATTCCGTAAAATGTATCATTGTCAACTATGTCAATACTTCTGCGGTTCCAGGTGATCAGTGTCTCTTACGGCGCTCAGGCTGCGGATAGTTGAGGTCTACATGCCTTTGTATATAATTTGATAGACTTGATAGTTCACTTGATTTGTTTTACCTGTTATTAATCGTAAACTTGACAAGTTGACATACCTATGGTATCTTCTTCTCAGCACTGTGTGAACCAAGATGTCTCGGGGTGATACCTGAACACATACAGTTCGTTGTTGTACTGTTTTAGGCTGCCTGGGTGCTTCGCTGTGATACCGGGCCGATATGTGTACTGTACACCTAACTGTGTCTGTCTGTCTGTCTGTCTGTCTGTCTGTCTGTCTGTCTGTCTGTCTGTCTGTCTGTCTGTCTGTCTGTCTGTCTGTCTGTCTGTCTGTCTGTCTGTCTGTCTGTCTGTCTGTCTGTCTGTCTGTCTGTCTGTCTGTCTGTATGTCTGTCTGTCTGTCTGTCTGTCTGTCTGTCTGTCTGTCTGTCTGTCTGTATGTCTGTATGTCTGTATGTCTGTCTGTCTGTCTGTCTGTGGTCTGTGGTCTGTGGTCTGTCTGTCTGTCTGTCTGTCTGTCTGTCTGTCTGTCTGTCTGTCTGTCTGTCTGTCTGTCTGTCTGTCTGTCTGTCTGTCTGTCTGTCTGTCTGTCTGTCTGTCTGTCTGTCTGTCTGTCTGTCTGTCTGTCTGTCTGTCTGTCTGTCTGTCTGTCTGTCTGTCTGTCTGTCTGTCTGTCTGTCTGTCTGTGGTCTGTGGTCTGTGGTCTGTGGGTCTGTCTGTCTGTCTGTCTGTCTGTCTGTCTGTCTGTCTGTCTGTCTGTCTGTCTGTCTGTCTGTCTGTCTGTCTGTCTGTCTGTCTGTCTGTCTGTCTGTCTGTCTGTCTGTCTGTCTGTCTGTCTGTCTGTCTGTCTGTCTGTCTGTCTGTCTGTCTGTCTGTCTGTCTGTCTGTCTGTCTGTCTGTCTGTCTGTCTGTCTGTCTGTCTGTCTGTCTGTCTGTCTGTCTGTCTGTCTGTCTGTCTGCCTGCCTGCCTGCCTGCCTGCCTGTCTGTCTGTCTGTCTGTCTGTCTGTCTGTCTGTCTGTCTGTCTGTCTGTCTGTCTGTCTGTATGTCTGCCTGCCTGCCTGCCTGCCTGCCTGTCTATCTGACCGTCCACCTGACCGTCGTCTGTCCGTTACAGACTCTCCGTCGCCAGTGAACGGGGGCGGCACGGTGGCGATCCACAGTCACACCTCCCGGCCATCGGTGGACGCGCTACTGGACGAGCTCGACTCGGTCCCCAGTCAGTGAGTACTCAGACGCCGAGCCGGGCGCACATCGGCACACTTTGTCTGGGCCCAACGGGTACACTCCAATACGATATTAACGGTAATGTCGAGGGGGAGATTAATGGTTTGTGTACGTTGCAGTTTGCACCAAATCGTTTCTTATCAGGCTAGGGTGTGTGTTCAGCTCACGTTCTCTGGTGTTAGTGGTCGGAAGGCGCACATTTTATTTACTTTCTGGTGTTTTTTATTTGGTCATGGAATTAGCGTAGGACAGGGTTTCGGACTTTGGACTGGTTTCGCGGCCAAAACCAGCCCGAAATCAGTGTTTTTGTTTCACTGCAAAACAAAAACTATCTGGATCAGTTTTTCATGAGGAATTCGAATCTGGAATCGAAAATAGCATGGCATCTATTATTTTTCCCCATCCCGTGATCACTTCGCGTCTGCGTGCGGTTGCCTTGTAAAAAACACCGTTTTTACTAAACGCGTTAAATTGGCAGGAAAACCAATATAATCTGTCGACAAGATGTTCAGGTGCAATAGCTATTGGTTTTATAATCGATGTAGGCATTTTTACAAACAAACAAACAAAAAATTTCAAGAGAGTGTTTGTTTTACAAAGTGAGGTCAACAACAACACGCGAGCACGAAACCACTGATGGCACCGTCAATATAGCTCGCAGAAGATTGACAATGGCACCATTGTGTTCCTAAGGAGGCTTTGCTCAATTGATCCATATCCATTTTTCCCTATTTGGAACCCGGATAAGTGTTGTAGAATAATGGTTTCATGGGAAATTGTTACTAAATTGTCCTATTTGAATATAGTTTTTACTCTGGTCGGTTCGGCTAAGATCCAACGCAGCGTCTAAATAAAATGTGAGGAACTAATTGAACTCGATATGCTCTGAAAGCAAATTGAATGAACAAGAGAATGAGCATAGCGCGAGCTCCGCCAAACATATGGTTGCGGTGCTACGGCTCTTCGAAGTTGGACGACCAAATTTGTTTACCCCGAAAAACCGTTTGTTGCCCATTTGTTCGTCTTTTACGATAAACTATGCATACTCTGAGTAAATATATGCAACTGTTGAGGATGGCAAATGAAAGTCCACTTAAATTTCAAACATTTTGACGCCAAGTTTGTCCAGATTGGTTAAAAAAACTGACGCGTGTATAATTTGTGCACACCCGTGTCCGCAAAACCGGTCCAGAGTCCGAAACCCTGTCATAGGAAGACGGACGAAAATGCTTAACTGTGCCCACGTGTTAGATCCACGGCACCCACATTTTCATGTAGGTTTTCCCGATAGAAACGTCCGATATGAACCCGAATCTAACGTTTCCGACATCCACTGCTCCACGCCACTGCTGCCACCTATCGACTAGAACGGGTGAACAGCGTCCGACGACTTACCTTGCCTGGTGCTGCCATCTCTGGAGAGGCGCAGAAGTTGAACTTCAGACTTTATCCACTGAACTTAACTGGAATGTTTCTTCTTACTGGTTACGCCATCAATGGACTGGGCTATTTCATCGGATAGTTTACTTTGTTGATACGGTGTGATCCGCTGCATTTGGTCAGGATTAATGTAAAGTGGCAGATATAATATGAAGCCACCTGTACTGGACTCGGTGTAGGTACTATGTACTGAGACTGAGCTATAATAATACACCACGCCATTTCGCAAGCAAATCCTGTATATTCAGTTGCTCAGCCGCGCTGCCCAGGCGATGTACTGGCTTATGCAGCAAATAGTAGCATCACATTTGTACCGCGTCGCCAAAATCATCAAGGCACTGTCGAGATAATGTCTGAGAAGATGCAGGCGGCAAGGCGCCTGGCGACTTTCGCTGAAACTGAACGTTTCCTGCCGTGCCTCGTATGGCTCAAGGTCAGCTCGTCTTGACAGGTTATGCTCGAGCTGGCGAGTGCCTCATCATGATGGTATCGCGCTGACGCCCCGCGGTGAACCCCCTGTCTCCACTTCCTGTGGCTCGCCCGCTGGTCCTGACGCCCCATGGTGAACCCCCTGTCTCCACTTCCTGTGGCTCGCCCGCTGGTCCTGACGCCCCATGGTGAACCCCCTGTCTCCACTTCCTGTGGCTTGCCCGCTGGTCCTGACGCCCCGCGGTGAACCCCCTGTCTCCACTTCCTGTGGCTCGCCCGCTGGTCCTGACGCCCCATGGTGAACCCCCTGTCTCCACTTCCTGTGGCTCGCCCGCTGGTCCTGACGCCCCATGGTGAACCCCCTGTCTCCACTTCCTGTGGCTCGCCCGCTGGTCCTGACGCCCCATGGTGAACCCCCTGTCTCCACTTCCTGTGGCTCGCCCGCTGGTCCTGACGCCCCGTGGTGAACCCCCTGTCTCCACTTCCTGTGGCTCGCCCGCTGGTCCTGACGCCCCATGGTGAACCCCCTGTCTCCACTTCCTGTGGCTCGCCCGCTGGTCCTGACGCCCCATGGTGAACCCCCTGTCTCCACTTCCTGTGGCTTGCCCGCTGGTCCTGACGCCCCATGGTGAACCCCCTGTCTCCACTTCCTGTGGCTCGCCCGCTGGTCCTGACGCCCCATGGTGAACCCCCTGTCTCCACTTCCTGTGGCTCGCCCGCTGGTCCTGACGCCCCATGGTGAACCCCCTGTCTCCACTTCCTGTGGCTCGCCCGCTGGTCCTGACGCCCCATGGTGAACCCCCTGTCTCCACTTTCTGTGGCTCGCCCGCTGGTCCTGACGCCCCATGGTGAACCCCCTGTCTCCACTTCCTGTGGCTCGCCCGCTGGTCCTGACGCCCCATGGTGAACCCCCTGTCTCCACTTCCTGTGGCTCGCCCGCTGGTCCTGACGCCCCATGGTGAACCCCCTGTCTCCACTTCCTGTGGCTCGCCCGCTGGTCCTGACGCCCCATGGTGAACCCCCTGTCTCCACTTCCTGTGGCTTGCCCGCTGGTCCTGACGCCCCATGGTGAACCCCCTGTCTCCACTTCCTGTGGCTCGCCCGCTGGTCCTGACGCCCCATGGTGAACCCCCTGTCTCCACTTCCTGTGGCTCGCCCGCTGGTCCTGACGCCCCATGGTGAACCCCCTGTCTCCACTTTCTGTGGCTCGCCCGCTGGTCCTGACGCCCCATGGTGAACCCCCTGTCTCCACTTCCTGTGGCTCGCCCGCTGGTCCGCGTTCATTGTGACGTCAAACTACAGTTTCCTGGAAACCATTGTGGTATTTAACTGCTTAATTGGGTAATAGTTCCGTGAATTCAGCCAGTTAACGCGTGAGTTCATCGGGGCAACATTGTTTCTGTGAGTCGTTGCAGTTTGGGCTCGTTTTGAAAGGGTTTCGTGAACAATGCCTTGTTTTCTAGCTGATACCAGCTCTGGTTAACCAATTATGTAGCCGTTTAACGGGGCGTTCCGTCGTTGTTTTGCGTCGAACACATTGCTCCAGCTTCATGTGGCTCTATGAGATTACAGCTCAACTTTATGTGTGTACCATCCGTGATCAGCATACCTACGACGGAGATCAGTACAGGGACGCATGTATCGGTCCCCCACACCTACCTACGACGGAGATCAGTACAGGGACGCATGTATCGGTCCCCCACACCTACCCGGGCGTCAGCCCTTCGTCCCCGTGGCGGCCGCTGTAGCCAAACTGAATACAGCCGGCGTTTCGTTGTGTAGCGTCATAACCGTTAGCCGCCTCTATACAAGGCCGCCCCCGCCCCCGCCCCCGCCCCCGCCCCCGCCCCCGCCCCCGCCCCCGCCCTGTCGTGCCGCCGGGGGCGACTCTGAACATCCCATCCAGTGGCTATTGTGGCAGGCCGGGCCCTGCAATTAATCTGGCGGCCGCCCCGCCCCCGCCCCCGCCCGCATGCTGGCTGCCGGCGGGTCTGACGCCCCGAGGGTGTGTTGGCGTCTGGCGGGGCAGGTGGTGGTGGTCCACGTGTGTCGGGCTGGCAGGTGGGCCGGCTGCGGAAGGCCACAGTGGCGGGGACCGGAGCCACCACGCGCTCCGTGGTCTGGTCTGCCGACGTGTGGTTAATGATCCGTGGTCCGCCGATCGGTTGTCTCCCGTCCCGTGGGCTGAGCCATGGTCCGTACCCGTGCCTGTGGTCCGCCGCCCGTGGTCCGCCGCCTGTGGTCCGTGGTCCGTGGTCCGTGGTCCGTGGTCCGTGGTCCGTGGTCCGTGGTCCGTGGTCTGTGGTATGTGGTTCGTGGTCCGTGGTCCGTGGTCCGTGGTCTGTGGTCCGTGGTCCGTGGTCCGCCGCCCGTGGTCCGCCGCCTGTGGACCGTGGTCCGTGGTCCGTGGTCCGTGGTCCGTGGTCCGTGGTCTGTGGTCTGTGGTTCGTGGTCCGTGGTCCGTGGTCCGTGGTCTGTGGTCCGTGGTCCGTGGTTCGCCGCCCGTGGTCCGCCGCCTGTGGTCCGTGGACCGTGGTCCGTGGTCCGTGGTCCGTGGTCCGTGGTCCGTGGTCCGTGGTCCGTGGTCCGTGGTCCGTGGTCTGTGGTCTGTGGTTCGTGGTCCGTGGTCCGTGGTCCGTGGTCTGTGGTCCGTGGTCCGTGGTCCGCCGCCCGTGGTCCGCCGCCTGTGGTCCGTGGACCGTGGACCGTGGTCCGTGGTCCGTGGTCTGTGGTCTGTGGTTCGTGGTCCGTGGTCCGTGGTCCGTGGTCTGTGGTTCGTGGTCCGTGGTCCGCCGCCCGTGGTCCGCCGCCTGTGGTCCGTGGACCGTGGACCGTGGTCCGTGGTCCGTGGTCCGTGGTCCGTGGTCTGTGGTCTGTGGTTCGTGGTCCGTGGTCCGTGGTCCGTGGTCTGTGGTCCGTGGTCCGTGGTCCGTGGTCCGTGGTCCGTGGTCCGTGGTCTGTGGTCCGTGGTCCGTGGTCTGTGGTCCGTGGTCCGTGGTCTGTGGTCCGTGGTCCGTGGTCCGTGGTCTGTGGTCCGTGGTCCGTGGTCCGTGGTCCGTGGTCCGTGGTCCGTGGTCCGTGGTCCGCCGCCGCTGCCCTGTTCTACCGGGTGCCGGCGTGTGGGCGACTGTCGGCGGTGCGGCTGCCGTTTCCGGCGTGGTGATATCAACTTCCGGGTGAGCCGTGGGCGGCGGCGGCGGCGGCACCCACGCCGTGGGGCCGGCTCTGGGCGGCACGGCGGTAACCCGCTCCGTGTGGCCGGCTCTGTACGGCACGGCGGTAACCCGCTCCGTGTGGCCGGCTCTGTACGGCACGGCGGTAACCCGCTCCGTGTGAGCCGTGGGCGGCGGCGGCGGCACCCACGCCGTGTGGCTGGCTCTGTACGGCACGGCGGTAACCCGCTCCGTGTGGCCGGCTCTGTACGGCACGGCGGTAACCCGCTCCGTGTGGCCGGCTCTGTACGACACGGCGGTAACCCGCTCCGTGTGGCCGGCTCTGTACGGCACGGCGGTAACCCGCTCCGTGTGGCCGGCTCTGTACGGCACGGCGGTAACCCGCTCCGTGTGGCCGGCTCTGTACGGCACGGCGGTAACCCGCTCCGTGTGGCCGGCTCTGTACGGCACGGCGGTAACCCGCTCCGTGTGAGCCGTGGGCGGCGGCGGCGGCACCCACGCCGTGTGGCTGGCTCTGTACGGCACGGCGGTAACCCGCTCCGTGTGGCCGGCTCTGTACGGCACGGCGGTAACCCGCTCCGTGTGGACGGCTCTGTACGACACGGCGGTAACCCGCTCCGTGTGGCCGGCTCTGTACGGCACGGCGGTAACCCGCTCCGTGTGGCCGGCTCTGTACGGCACGGCGGTAACCCGCTCCGTGTGGCCGGCTCTGTACGGCACGGCGGTAACCCGCTCCGTGTGGCCGGCTCTGTACGGCACGGCGGTAACCCGCTCCGTGTGGCCGGCTCTGTACGGCACGGCGGTAACCCGCTCCGTGTGGCCGGCTCTGTACGGCACGGCGGTAACCCGCTCCGTGTGGCCGGCTCTGTACGGCACGGCGGTAACCCGCTCCGTGTGGCCGGCTCTGGGCGGCGGCGGCGGCACCCACGCCGTGTGGCTGGCTCTGTACGGCACGGCGGTAACCCGCTCCGTGTGGCCGGCTCTGTACGGCACGGCGGTAACCCGCTCCGTGTGGCCGGCTCTGTACGGCACGGCGGTAACCCGCTCCGTGTGGCCGGCTCTGTACGGCACGGCGGTAACCCGCTCCGTGTGAGCCGTGGGCGGCGGCGGCGGCACCCACGCCGTGTGGCTGGCTCTGTACGGCACGGCGGTAACCCGCTCCGTGTGGCCGGCTCTGTACGGCACGGCGGTAACCCGCTCCGTGTGGCCGGCTCTGTACGGCACGGCGGTAACCCGCTCCGTGTGGCCGGCTCTGTACGGCACGGCGGTAACCCGCTCCGTGTTGCCGGCTCTGTACGGCACGGCGGTAACCCGCTCCGTGTGGCCGGCTCTGTACGGCACGGCGGTAACCCGCTCCGTGTGGCCGGCTCTGTACGGCACGGCGGCAACCCGCTCCGTGTGGCCGGCTCTGTACGGCACGGCGGTAACCCGCTCCGTGTGGCCGGCTCTGTACGGCACGGCGGTAACCCGCTCCGTGTGGCCGGCTCTGTACGGCACGGCGGTAACCCGCTCCGTGTGGCCGGCTCTGGGCGGCGGCGGCGGCACCCACGCCGTGTGGCTGGCTCTGTACGGCACGGCGGTAACCCGCTCCGTGTGGCCGGCTCTGTACGGCACGGCGGTAACCCGCTCCGTGTGGCCGGCTCTGTACGGCACGGCGGTAACCCGCTCCGTGTGGCCGGCTCTGTACGGCACGGCGGTAACCCGCTCCGTGTGGCCGGCTCTGTACGGCACGGCGGTAACCCGCTCCGTGTGGCCGGCTCTGTACGGCACGGCGGTAACCCGCTCCGTGTGGCCGGCTCTGTACGGCACGGCGGTAACCCGCTCCGTGTGGCCGGCTCTGGGCGGCGGCGGCGGCACCCACGCCGTGTGGCTGGCTCTGTACGGCACGGCGGTAACCCGCTCCGTGTGGCCGGCTCTGCACGGCACGGCGGTAACCCGCTCCGTGTGGCCGGCTCTGCACGGCACGGCGGTAACCCGCTCCGTGTGGCCGGCTCTGTACGACACGGCGGTAACCCGCTCCGTGTGGCCGGCTCTGTACGGCACGGCGGTAACCCGCTCCGTGTGGCCGGCTCTGTACGGCACGGCGGTAACCCGCTCCGTGTGAGCCGTGGGCGGCGGCGGCGGCACCCACGCCGTGTGGCTGGCTCTGTACGGCACGGCGGTAACCCGCTCCGTGTGGCCGGCTCTGTACGGCACGGCGGTAACCCGCTCCGTGTGGCCGGCTCTGTACGGCACGGCGGTAACCCGCTCCGTGTGGCCGGCTCTGTACGGCACGGCGGTAACCCGCTCCGTGTGGCCGGCTCTGTACGGCACGGCGGTAACCCGCTCCGTGTGGCCGGCTCTGTACGGCGGCGGCGGCACCCACGCCGTGTGGCCGGCTCTGTACGGCACGGCGGTAACCCACGCCGTGTGGCTGGCTCTGTACGACACGGCGGTAACCCGCTCCGTGTGGCCGGCTCTGTACGGCACGGCGGTAACCCGCTCCGTGTGGCCGGCTCTGTACGGCACGGCGCGGCGGCACCCACGCCGTGGACGCCGGCCGATCAGGCGTCTCACCGGCGCCGGGATGAGTCTGTTAGCCGCACTGCCCTCTGCCCAGCCAGC
>JAXIVJ010000124.1:95000-155000 GCA_036785665.1 Chirona hameri | reverse complement strand
GCGCGGCGGCGGTACAGACTACAGACGCGCGGAGTGCTGTGCTGGCCGGCCACGGCGCCCGGCTCCCTCGAGAGCAGTGGCATAGGTACCGACGCGGCCATGGCCCGCCGCGGAGGAGCCGGACAGACTATGGAGGTGATAGAGATTGTGGACTACGTGCGTCCCGAGTGAGTACCCCCGGGGACCGGAGGGGCGGGGACGGGTCATGGCAGCACGCTGATGTCACCTCCGCAAGGTAAATAAACGGTGGGGTCACGTGGTCGGGCGGCGGCGGCGCGGCGGCGGTGACGGGGATGGAGTCGCGGTATGTGCTGTTGCATGGCCTGTGCCGACCCCGGCCGTCCGGCGGGCCGAGCCGCCGCCTGGCCCCGCCCCTGTTCGATACTGGGTGCGGCACTGGACGCCGCTGGACGCGCTGGGTCGCTCTCTGGCTGTGTGAATTTGCACTCGGGACGCTCACGGTGGAGGTGTGGAGGTGTGGAGGTGTGGAAGTGGGGTGAGTGGACTCTGAAGTAGGTGGACGCCGGCAGCTGCGACCGGTAGGCACAGGACAGTGTTCAGGGCGGTCGCTCGAGCTGTTAGTAACGAGTCAGCGGGACAACAGGCGTAGGTTCCGTGTTTCGTGGTGATTTTTACTGATTTTGTGAAGAACCTTTGGTGTTCTGTGGCCCGTATTTGTGTGCTTTTTGCGTGCCTCATTCAAGGATGTGGATTGTACAGTTCATGAGGGATGTGGTCCAAATGTCTGACTGATTTAATCAGACATTCTGGAAGCTTTGCGTACCCTCTAAAGTGACATTCATCCCATCCACGGGTTTCGATTGCTCTAGGTTTATGTGAGCCTTCCTAAGTTCCTCCTTGGGCCATTGCAGGCTTCCATATGAGTTTCCTACCTGTTACTATTATGGACTGTTGAAAAACAAGGCGTTTTATCTCACGCGCAGGCTCAGATTTGACTAAGTGAGACGTCTGGCGACTGGCATTCGTTAGAACTTTTATGGAGGGCGCCGTTATCAAATTAAATGGGCTTCCTATAAGTTGATGTTGCAATAATAATACAAATAATGGTTTTGGGTCCCGCCGCTCCATTTATTCAGTATTCGTACTTCGTAGACGACTTATGCGGTCGTGGGAATGTGGAGACTCGAAAGTGTGCAGTTGTGCACCTCCTGATTACCAGGCGAGCGCTCCATCCCCTTCACGACGACCGTCCATATAAGTTGATGTTGCATAGTTTGCGATTGAGTTGTGTTGTAGAGTCACTTGAGTTTGCGCTGAGTGATTCAAGGAGTTTAAACTTCTGCCACAAGCTAGCCGCCACCCTTGCCATCCACACAGTCGTAAACTTACCGTTTCTAACGTTTTGATTACCAACCTTTGTTTACTCTACCATGAATACAATTTACCACATGGCTCCCCGCGCCGTGGGTCTTTGCATATGGTGAATATAAACTATGCAGGATGATGTGATATTAGCATGGGTCCTTGAAAGCACTGCGTTAGTGCTCGACTGTGTAGTATGGGCAGTTAGTTGTCTGCAGCGCGCCCTTGAATGACAATGCAATGGCGGTATTCACCGCTTGGTTTAAAGCCGTGAATGATGCTCCTTGGGCTCTAATGCGCGCTTCACATGCAGTGCATGGGAGGGATTTAACCCATTCTGGACGAAATCAAGGTGAGCTATGTGCAAGTGTGCACTTGACTAGGTTGGTTGAAATGGCACATGCAAGAGTTGTTGGTAAAGGATGAAGTTTGAATTCATAAATGTATGCGGATGATGTAATTCAAGTTACACTGCTAGCACATGTTTTGTAGTCGTAGGCTCCACGGTGACTCCACTTGCACAATCATGAACCACTAGCACAGGACGTAGTCCGTCATGAAGCCAGTCATTCAGACCGGCGACCTGTCTGGTCACCAGGTGGTGGACACAAGGACACCCCTGTGCGCCGGATTACACTGCGCTCGTTGTTGCGTTCTGTGCGAGGCACTCGGCGGCTGTGAAGACTCAGAGCCTCACTGTGAGCACTGCGCGTGAGCAGCCTGTTGGCGGACGGCGGCGCCTGGCGCGTGCACCGTGTCGCCTCGCTGAGTGGCGGTGGTGCGCTGCCAACTCCAGCGGCCAGTCAACTCTGCAGGACTGTCGGACCGGCGGCGTCGACCCGCCTGATAACACGCCTGTCCCCCCCACACCACTTCACGGTGGTCGTCTCTACAAGAGGTGGCAACATCAGCTAGCGTTGCTATGCAATGTGGGGGGTTATGGTATTCATGCTACGAAAACAACAACATAGGCTAGGGTATTTATCCTTCGGGCGCCTTGGGAAAGGTTATAACCTAATTCATAAATATATCAGAAAGGTTTCGAGAGTAAATCATCTGTGTTGTTCTTTATAGCATGAGCACAACATGTCCCGTATTGGCGTGTGTCCCGTTGTGGCGGGTTTTGTCACCAGCTCTGCTCCTTCCCTGCGTGCCAGCCTGCCGCCCGGTCTGTGGCGCAGCTCACGTTTGTCAACGCAGCGCCGGCTGGTACGGTTATAGGGCCCCTTGGCTGGCACGGCCGGCTGATCAAGAGCTGCCTGAAGGGTGCGGCGGCGCTGGAGTGGGAACCACGCCTGGGCTGGACCGTCTCCAGACACCGCCGCCGGGTGTCTCCGCGACGGGGCCTTCTGTCTCAGCCCCCGTCTGTCTCCGAGACGGGGCCTTCTGTCTGTCTCCGAGACGGGGCCTTCTGTCTCAGCCCCCGGCTGTCTCCGAGACGGGGACTTCTGTCTCAGCCCCCGGCTGTCTCCGCGACGGGGCCTTCTGTCTCAGCCCCCGGCTGTCTCCGAGATGGGGCCTTCTGTCTCAGCCCCCGGCTGTCTCCGAGACGGGGCCTTCTGTATCAGCCCCCCGGCTGTCTCCGAGACGGGGCCTTCTGTCTCAGCCCCCCGGCTGTCTCCGAGATGGGGCCTTCTGTCTCAGCCCCCGGCTGTCTCCGAGACGGGGCCTTCTGTCTGTCTCCGAGACGGGGCCTTCTGTCTCAGCCCCCCGGCTGTCTCCGCGACGGGGCCTTCTGTCTCAGCCCCCGTCTGTCTCCGAGACGGGGCCTTCTGTCTCAGCCCCCCGGCTGTCTCCGAGATGGGGCCTTCTGTCTCAGCCCCCGGCTGTCTCCGAGACGGGGCCTTCTGTCTCAGCCACCCGGCTGTCTCCGAGACGGGGCCTTCTGTCTCAGCCCCCCGGCTGTCTCCGAGATGGGGCCTTCTGTCTCAGCCCCCGGCTGTCTCCGATACGGGGCCTTCTGTCTCAGCCCCCCGGCTGTCTCCGAGATGGGGCCTTCTGTCTCATCCCCCGGCTGTCTCCGAGACGGGGCCTTCTGTCTCAGCCCCCGGCTGTCTCCGAGATGGGGCCTTCTGTCTCAACCCCTCGGCTGTCTCCGAAATGGGGCCTTCTGTCTCAGCCCCAGCTGTCTCCGCGACGGGGACTTCTGTCTCACCCCCGGCTGTCTCCGCGACGGGGAATTCTGTCTCAGCCCCGGCTGTCTCCGAGATGGGGCCTTCTGTCTCAACCCCTCGGCTGTCTCCGAAATGGGGCCTTCTGTCTCAGCCCCAGCTGTCTCCGCGACGGGGACTTCTGTCTCACCCCCGGCTGTCTCCGCGACGGGGAATTCTGTCTCAGCCCCGGCTGTCACCGAGATGGGGCCTTCTGTCTCAGCCCCCGGCTGTCTCCGCGACGGGGCCTTCTGTCTGAGCCCCCGTTGTCTCCGCTCCACGGCAGCTGGGGCAGCGCAGTTCTGACTGGCGCTGCTCATCTTGACGTGCTAAGTTAACGAGACCAGGACGGCTGTCAGGTGGTATTGTATAACAGCTGTGCCGTACTCCGCCAGACTCTGTACTCCGCCAGACTCTGTACTCCGCCAGACTCTGTACTCCGCCAGACTCTGTACTCCGCCAGACTCTGTACTCCGCCAGACTCTGTACTCCGCCAGACTCTGTACTCAGTCAGACTCTGTACTCCGCCAGACTAACGAGACCAGGACGGCTGTCAGGTGGTATTGTATAACAGCTGTGCCGTACTCCGCCAGACTCTGTACTCCGCCAGACTAACGAGACCAGGACGGCTGTCAGGTGGTATTGTATAACAGCTGTGCCGTACTCCGCCAGACTCTGTACTCCGCCAGACTCTGTACTCAGTCAGACCCTGTACTCCGCCAGACTCTGTACTCCGTCAGACTCTGTACTCAGTCAGACCCTGTACTCCGCCAGACTCTGTACTCCGCCAGACTCTGTACTCCGTCAGACTCTGTACTCCGCCCGCCAGACTCTGTACTCCGCCAGACTCTGTACTCCGTCAGACTCTGTACTCCGCCAGACTCTGTACTCCGCCAGACTCTGTACTCCGTCAGACTCTGTACTCCGCCCGCCAGACTCTGTACTCCGCCAGACTCTGTACTCCGTCAGACTGTACTCCGCCAGACTCTGTACTCCGTCAGACTCTGTACTCAGTCAGACTCTGTACTCCGCCAGACTCTGTACTCCGCCAGACTCTGTACTCCGTCAGACTCTGTACTCCGCCCGCCAGACTCTGTACTCCGCCAGACTCTGTACTCCGTCAGACTCTGTACTCCGCCAGACTCTGTACTCCGCCAGACTGTACTCCGTCAGACTCTGTACCCCGCCAGACTCTGTACTCCGCCAGACTGTGTACTCCGCCAGACTATGTACTCCGTCAGACTCTGTACTCACCCAGACTCTGTACTCCGTCAGACTCTGTACTCCGCCAGACTCTGTACTCCGTCAGACTCTGTACTCCGTCAGACTCTGTACTCCGCCAGACCCTGTACTCCTCCAGACTCTGTACTCCGCCCGCCAGACTCTGTACTCCGGCAGACTCTGTACTCCGCCCGCCAGACTCTGTACTCCGTCAGACTCTGTACTCCGCCAGACTCTGTACTCCGTCAGACTCTACTCCGCCAGACTACTCCGCCAGACTCTGTACTCCGCCAGACTGTGTACTCCGCCAGACTGTACTCCGTCAGACTCTGTACTCCGCCAGACTGTACTCCGCCCGCCAGACTCTGTACTCCGCCAGACTCTGTACTCCGTCAGACTCTGTACTCCGCCAGACTCTGTACTCCGTCAGACTCTGTACTCCGCCAGACTCTGTACTCCGCCAGACTCTGTACTCCGCCCGCCAGACTCTGTACTCCGCCAGACTCTGTACTCCGTCAGACTCTGTACTCCGCCAGACTCTGTACTCCGTCAGACTATGTACTCTGTCAGACTCTGTACTCCGCCAGACTATGTACTATGTACTCCGCCAGACTCTGTACTCCGTCAGACTATGTACTCCGCCAGACTCTGTACTCCGCCAGACTCTGTACTCCGCCAGACTATGTACTCCGCCAGACTCTGTACTCCGTCAGACTCTGTACTCAGTCAGACCCTGTACTCCGCCAGACTCTGTACTCCGCCAGACTCTGTACTCCGTCAGACTCTGTACTCCGCCCGCCAGACTCTGTACTCCGCCAGACTCTGTACTCCGTCAGACTCTGTACTCCGCCAGACTCTGTACTCCGCCAGACTCTGTACTCCGTCAGACTCTGTACTCCGCCAGACTCTGTACTCCGCCAGACTCTGTACTCCGCCAGACTCTGTACTCCGCCAGACTGTGTACTCCGCCAGACTATGTACTCCGTCAGACTCTGTACTCCGCCAGACTCTGTACTCAGTCAGACTCTGTACTCCGCCAGACTCTGTACTCCGTCAGACTCTACTCCGCCAGACTCTACTCCGCCAGACTCTGTACTCCGTCAGACTCTGTACTCCGCCAGACTCTGTACTCCGTCAGACTCTGTACTCCGTCAGACTCTGTACTCCGCCAGACTCTGCACTCCGTCAGACTCTGTACTCCGCCCGCCAGACTCTGTACTCCATCAGACTCTGTACTTCGTCAGACTCTGTACTCCGCCGGACTGTACTCCGCCAGACTCTGTACTCCGCCAGACTCTGTACTCCGCCAGACTCTGTACTCCGCCAGACTCTGTACTCTGCCAGACTCTGTACTCCGCCAAACTCTGTACTCCGCCAGACTGTACTCCGCCAGACTCTGTACTCCGCCAGACTCTGTATTCCGCAAGAATCTGTATTCCGCAAGAATCTGTACTCCGCCAGACTCTGTACTCCGTCAGACTCTGTACTCCGCCAGACTCTGTACTCCGTCAGACTCGGTACTCCGCCAGACTCTGTACTCCGCCAGACTCTGTATTCCGCAAGAATCTGTACTCCGCCAGACTCTGTACTCCGTCAGACTCTGTACTCCGCCCGCCAGACTCTGTACTCCGCCAGACTCTGTACTCCGTCAGACTCTGTACTCCGCCAGACTCTGTACTCCGCCAGACTCTGTACTCCGTCAGACTCTGTACTCCGCCAGACTCTGTACTCCGCCAGACTCTGTACTCCGCCAGACTCTGTACTCCGCCAGACTGTGTACTCCGCCAGACTATGTACTCCGTCAGACTCTGTACTCCGCCAGACTCTGTACTCCGTCAGACTCTGTACTCCGTCAGACTCTGTACTCCGTCAGACTCTACTCCGCCAGACTCTACTCCGCCAGACTCTGTACTCCGTCAGACTCTGTACTCCGCCAGACTCTGTACTCCGTCAGACTCTGTACTCCGCCAGACTCTGCACTCCGTCAGACTCTGTACTCCGCCCGCCAGACTCTGTACTCCATCAGACTCTGTACTTCGTCAGACTCTGTACTCCGCCGGACTGTACTCCGCCAGACTCTGTACTCCGCCAGACTCTGTACTCCGCCAGACTCTGTACTCCGCCAGACTCTGTACTCTGCCAGACTCTGTACTCCGCCAAACTCTGTACTCCGCCAGACTGTACTCCGCCAGACTCTGTACTCCGCCAGACTCTGTATTCCGCAAGAATCTGTATTCCGCAAGAATCTGTACTCCGCCAGACTCTGTACTCCGTCAGACTCTGTACTCCGCCAGACTCTGTACTCCGTCAGACTCGGTACTCCGCCAGACTCTGTACTCCGCCAGACTCTGTATTCCGCAAGAATCTGTACTCCGCCAGACTCTGTACTCCGTCAGACTCTGTACTCCGCCAGACTCTGTACTCCGCCAGACTCTGTACTCCGTCAGACTCTGTACTCCGTCAGACTCTGTCGGGGATCAGGATAGCTCAGTCGGTGGCGAGTTGGTTTCGGAATCCATGGGATCCTTCGGGTTCGAATATGACTCCTGGCGAAGTTGTCTGGCCTCCCCGATTGGGTCGTCGTGAGTCTGGTCGTCGTGAGTCTGGTCGTCGTGAGTCTGGTCGTCACAACGACGGTACATCACCAAGAGTCACGTCGTCGTAAGGCTTCCATCAGGCTAAGGAATTATCACGGGGGGGGGGCAGTTCTGGAAAAATGCTGCTAAGGTATATGGTTAAGCATGCCTACTGATATAATTGTTAAGTATGTTACGGAATAAGATGTGATCGTAAAATAGAAATAAATCGGTATAATAATAAAATAATTAAACCGAATATAAAATGTATAACACGCACATCGGCGAAGGTCCGCGCCAATTTCGAACCGACGCGACGGGGGAAGGGTACTCTGCCCGCCCTCATTATCTCCAGAGCTACGCTAGGCAGCGGCAAACGGCGTCTTACTGGCTAAGTCCAAAGCATGCTTCAGTGACGCTTTTCTCTATTTCACAGACCGTAAATTTATATTTTTACCTAGGTATTTTGCTCCCACTGGAGGGGCAAAATTTGGTCACTTGGGGGGGGGGGGGCAACTAGCGGTGATTGGGGGCATTTATCCCCCAGTTAACATGTTATCCGAGGCCTTGGCTTCAATACCGCCACCATCACCCGTAATCTGTCCTACCAAGGCGTTCTCTGCCGTACTGAGGCGTGCTCTGCCGCGCTGCGCCGTGCTCGTCTGCACGCTCCGTCGCCCGGGCCGGACAGGTGCTGGCGGCTGCTCCCGACCCTCTGATTCGTCGCCATTCAGCCGGCCGGCTGGCTCTCCACACCCGATGCTCTGCCAAATCCAGGAGCCGGTTTCCTAACGAGCTACCCGCCCACGTCCGATTGACGCGTGGCTAGCTAACCCTTCCCTGCCCACGTCCGATTGACGCGTGGCTAACTAACCCTTCCCTGCCCACGTCCGATTGACGCGTGGCTAACTAATGCGTCCCTGCCCACGTCCGATTGACGCGTGGCTAGCTAACCCTTCCCTGCCCACGTCCGATTGACGCGTGTCGAACTAACCCTTCCCTGCCCACGTCCGATTGACGCGTGGCTAACTAACCCTTCCCTGCCCACGTCCGATTGACGCGTGGCTAACTAATGCGTCCCTGCCCACGTCCGATTGACGCGTGGCTAGCTAATGCTTCCCTGCCCACGTCCGATTGACGCGTGGCTAACTAATGCGTCCCTGCCCACGTCCGATTGACGCGTGGCTAGCTAATGCTTCCCTGCCCACGTCCGATTGACGCGTGGCTAGCTAATGCTTCCCTGCCCACGGCCGATTGACGCGTGGCTAACTAATGCGTCCCTGCCCACGTCCGATTGACGCGTGGCTAGCTAACCCTTCCCTGCCCACGTCCGATTGACGCGTGGCTAACTAATGCTTCCCTGCCCACGTCCGATTGACGCGTGGCTAGCTAACCCTTCCCTGCCCACGTCCGATTGACGCGTGGCTAGCTAACCCTTCCCTGCCCACGTCCGATTGACGCGTGGCTAACTAATGCTTCCCTGCCCACGTCCGATTGACGCGTGGCTAACTAATGCTTCCCTGCCCACGTCCGATTGACGCGTGGCTAACTAATGCTTCCCTGCCCACGTCCGATTGACGCGTGGCTAGCTAACCCTTCCCTGCCCACGTCCGATTGACGCGTGGCTAACTAACCCTTCCCTGCCCACGTCCGATTGACGCGTGGCTAACTAATGCGTCCCTGCCCACGTCCGATTGACGCGTGGCTAACTAATGCTTCCCTGCCCACGTCCGATTGACGCGTGGCTAACTAATGCTTCCCTGCCCACGTCCGATTGACGCGTGGCTAACTAACCCTTCCCTGCCCACGTCCGATTGACGCGTGGCTAACTAACCCTTCCCTGCCCACGTCCGATTGACGCGTGGCTAACTAATGCTTCCCTGCCCACGTCCGATTGACGCGTGGCTAACTAATGCTTCCCTGCAGTCACGTTTCCCGTCTCCAGAGTCGGATGGCTTCATTCGTTTCTGTCTGGGTTTGCAGTGTAGGATAGGTACTGGATAGTCTGCTTCCTGACCTGACCTGACCTGATTCGTTTCTGTCTCGGTATGCAGTTTAGGACCTGACCTGATTCGTTTCTGTCTCGGTATGCAGTTTAGGATAGGTACTGTAGGATAGGTAGGTGTCTGGGTATGCAGTTTAGGATAGGTACTGTAGGATAGGTAGGTGTCTGGGTATGCAGTTTAGGATAGGTACTGTAGGATAGGTAGGTGTCTGGGTATGCAGTTTAGGATAGGTACTGTAGGATAGGTAGGTGTCTGGGTATGAGTGTAGGATAGGTACTGGATAGTCCGCTCTCCAAACCCTGCTGATACTGATGATTGGCAATGTCATCATCTCTGCATACGTCCAGTAGTGTTCTCCACGACCGCGACCGTCAATTGGTGTCCGAGGTGGCCGTATTTTTGCGTCGACAGCTGTCAGTCAGGATTTAGGCGTGGCTTTAGCCACTGTTACCGCACTTGGTTTGGCGAGGTTAGATCGTTGGCTGCGCCGTAAAAGCTGTGCTGATCGTCGTTTATTGGAAAGGTGACGGTTGATGCCAGTTAACTGGATGGTTATATGGAGGCGTACGTACTTCGTCTGAATGATGTTGGCAGTTTTAATTTTCTCAGTTTTCGGAGCTCATAAGCGGTACTTTGTGGTTACAGTAAATGCTTAAAGACTGAACTGAGTCATTAAATAATCAACCTAAGTAGGTTATTATGGGGTAGGTAGGCGCGTGGTCTGAAAGGAAGTGGGGACGGCACAACTGCAGTGGTTATGTGGCCTGGTCTGAGGGGGACAGGGTGAGCTCAAATAACCCCAGCGGTTGTCTCCTCCTCCCGGTGGGATGCTGATGTCTCCCACCGTCGCCAGAGTCCTCCTCCGAGTCCGGCTCCCCGTTCCGCCTGTCTCCCACCGTCGCCCGAGTCCTCCTCCGTCCGGCTCCCCGTTCCGCCTGTGATGATAAGAGTCCTCCTCCTCCGTCCGGCTCCCAGTTCCGCCTGCGATGATAAGAGTCCTCTTCCTCCGTCCGGCTCCCCGTTCCGCCTGTGATGATAAGAGTCCTCTTCCTCCGTCCGGCTCCCCGTTCCGCCTGTGATGATAAGAGTCCTCTTCCTCCGTCCGGCTCCCCGTTCCGCCTGTGATGATAAGAGTCCTCTTCCTCCGTCCGGCTCCCCGTTCCGCCTGTGATGATAAGAATCCTCTTCCTCCGTCCGGCTCCCCGTTCCGCCTGTGATGATAAGAGTCCTCCTTCGTTCGGCTCCCCGTTCCGCCCGCGATGATCTGTGGCGGTCTGTGGCCGGCCGTGCTCGGTGTCGCCTTATAAGGCCTGCATGCCGGACGGTCGTGCTGGTCATGCTGTGTCGCGTACCATGCCGTGCCGTGTCAGCGCCTGGCGACCCCGCGGCAGGCGTGGCCTCTCTGACCCGGCGCCGACCCCTCTGCTGCAGGAGTGCGGACCCGCGACCTTTTTCTGCTGGACCGTCTTATATCACATCCAGCAGGCCCGCTTCAGTGCAAATGGCGGGAGGGAATCTTCTGGCCATTTTTGCCGAAACTCTTGACTTTTGGACCGTGTCTCTGCGGACAGATTCGACGGGCGGGAGGGACCCCGTCTCCTCTCCCACTGGGCGGGACCGACGGGCGGGACCCCGTCTCCTCTCCCACTGGCGGGGCCGACGGGTGGGACCCCGTCTCCTCTCCCACTGGCGGGACCGACGGGCGGGACCCCGTCTCCTCTCCCACTGGCGGGACCGACGGGCGGGACCCCGTCTCCCCTCCCACTGGGCGGGACCGACGGGCGGGACCCTGTCTCCTCTCCCACTGGGCGGGACCGACGGGCGGGACCCCGTCTCCTCTCCCACTGGGCGGGACCGACGGGCGGGAGGGACCCCGTCTCCTCTCCCACTGGGCGGGACCGACGGGCGGGAGGAACCCCGTCTCCTCTCCAAACTATTATATTCGATCCCTCCTGTTTGCTCTGTGTGAGTGCCTGATTCGGTGGCCGTTTCCATTGCAGTACAGCTACACTGCCTATACACCCAGGCGGATGTAGCTCGGCCTCTTATAACCTTGACATCTCGCCGTCCATAACCTCAACTCATCACCATCACCAGACGGATGTAGCAGAGCTGGTTCTCTCTGGTCTCAGTCGCAGTTATGCATCTACTAACCCCCCCCCCCCCCCCCCCCCCCCTCTGTGTTCCGCAGAAATGCCCAGACGTACGAGACGCGCACGGTGACGGTGACGGAGAGTGTACCGGACGGCTGCCGCAACGCGTCGTCGGCCACACAGGAGCTGGATGACCTGATGGCCTCCCTCTCAGACTTCAAGGTACGGCCTCTGACACAGCGTCTGTTGCCAGGGCACTGTTGTGTCGCCGGGCGGGGCTCGCACCAGGCCGTACGACACTGTATTGTGTATGCACTATGCAGTCTGTATGTTGGCTGGTAAATATTCCACCTCTCATCCGCCGTGCCACTAACACGGTATAAGCATATGCATCACTCATTTGCTTCATCACACATTCGCTAGCGCATTGTCTATGCCTCCCCATATTTCATCGAACTTGTCCACCGCACAACGACTCTGCGCCATGCATCTATGTCATTCATAACCTCAATCTTAAACTTGACCGGGAACAAATACACACTAAGATGTGCATGTTTTGAGATTATGCTTTTTCCGCCACCGTACCACCGTGTTTAGTTTAGTTGTTACCGAGCGGGCGCGAAGCGCCCGTGAGGTTTCTCATCAACTTACTAAACAAATTTACATTTTACCCAAGCGCTGTTCACGGTACCTGCGACCGCTGCGACCGCTGCGTCCGCTGCGTCCAGTTTAAGCTCCACCCCTGGGGTGCGACGTCACGAAGATACCGGTGCCGTAAACACCTCTGTGCCCGGTGGATGGATATCTGTCATAACCAAGGACTTGCTCCATGTTCAGCTTCAGTTCCTCGACTCCGTCCTTACAACAAAGTTCCAACAAAGGATCGGCGGCCACTTGCAGACGAGCTTGTAAATGCCGCAGTGCGCCCATTTGCATGACATCCGCATCCTGCTACGGCTGCGGCTGCGATTTCACAGACGCAGCGGTCGCAGAGATATGATGTCACACCCTTCCTCGTCCCCACATTCCATGCCCCCCAGCCCGGCCGGGGCTCGACGCTGATTGATCTGATCGCAGCTGGTCGCAGCGGTCGCAGCGGTCGCAGGTACCGTGAACACGGCTCCGACCCGACACGGCTCGACACGGCCCGACACGGCTCCGACCCGGCCCGACACGGCTCCGACTCGGCACGACACGGTCCGACACGGCCCGACACGGCCCGACATGCCCGACACGGCCGTACAGACGCTTTTCGGAAGCTAATAACTTTGCAACCACTGCTCCGATTGAGATCGAGTTTTCACCATTGGATAGGACATCAAATAAATTTTGTTTTTGGTATGGTGTGTTCTGATAGGGGTGGTACCACAGCGCGTGGCACACGCAAACGTCGAAATGATTTTTTTTTTAAAATCATTATTGATCGAAAATGGCTAAATATTGATCTAAGCATTAATTTATACCTGTAAAACGCCTTAATCGGCGGGAACCGAGCGCCGAGCGGTATTCCCTGGGACAAACTGCATACAAATTAAGTTGTATTCAATTGTTCATGGTCTCCTTTCTCGAATCCGCCAAAAGTGAGTACGTCCTGAGTGCTGCATGCTTCATCGTATAAATTAATGCTTAGATAAATAAAACCATTTTTGATCAAGAATGATTTTTGTTCATTTCGACGTCTGCATGTGCCACGCGCTGTGGTAACACCCCTATCAGAACGCACCATGCCAAAATCAAAATTGATTTGATGTCCTATCCAATGGTGAAAACTCGATCTCAATCGGAGCAGTGGTTGCAAAGTTATTAGCTTCTGAAAAGCGTCTGTACGGCCGGTTCGAGGCGGGTCGGGCTGGTTCGGGCCGGGTCAAATGTAAATTTGTCTAGTAAGTTGACCTCACTAAGTTGACACAAGTTGACCTGGCTAATAAGAAATCTCACGGGCGCTTCGCGCGCGCTCGGTAACGATGAAGCATGCAGTGCTCAGGACGTGCTCCCTTTTGGCGGATTCGAGAAAGGAGATCATGAACAATTATACATCTTATGTTGTATGTAGTTTGTCCTAGGGAAGCGCCATCTTACTTTGTACTGTACTGTACATTGAGCTGAACGTTCCTAAAACTATGCAAACTAGAATATAACCACAGTATAACTATTGAATGTGTTACTCATTATTGGGACACAGTCAATGCGCACGTGCGCTCCCGTACCGTTTCATATTTAAAACCTGTTTTAGCTTTACCAAAGCGCGCCCACTCGGTCATCGCCCAAAAAGGCGTTTTACTGGTAGTATCCGGGCTCGTACATAATCATATCTGATTGGCCATTTTTGATAAAGGATGCAGAAGGGCTTATAACATGCTGCTGTGCTGTTAGTGTTTGACGTAGCACACAAAGCTGTACGGAATAGCCAAATTCGAATTTTGTATTGCTATCGTCTTGGCTTGATTGAGTGAAACCTCGCCAGTGTAGCAGGCTCCGGCCCCAGCTAGCTCGGCTACTTGCAGCGCCCATTAACCACACAGAAGTTACATGTTGATTCAGTCGAGATCGAGAGAGGGGTGGTCGTACCTGGAAACTGATTACTCAGCGGCCGTGTTTGTGTGGAGAGCGCCGTTTGATGGACGGGCGACACTCAGCGCAGAGGCACGCCGGCCGGCCGCTGCCAATGGCAACAGATGGCGCGGCGGGCGGCGATCGGCGCGCCCTCTATACATTCTGCTGTCATCGGTCGGTCGGAGGACCACCCGGGACGGCCAGGGGGCAGTGGCCTCGCACAGCCAGGTTAAACACTCGTCATCAGCGATTGCCAGAGCACAGACGTGCCAGTTTGATTTAGCGGTTCGATTCGATTTAACGGTTCGATTCGATTTAGCGATTCGATTTAACGGTTCGATTCGATTTAGCGGTTCGATTCGATTTAGAGGTTCAATTCGATTTAGAGGTTCGATTCGATTTAGAGGTTCGAAAGAGGTTCGATTTAGCGGAAAGAGGATTGATTTGTAAGAGGCCCATTAGAGCTCATAAGATAACATGAGTTTGCTTTGAAAGAGGCTTGGTATAACACGTTTTGTTGACATTCCTTTTGGTTGTAAGCGAGATACTTGTCTATTGTTCTGCAAGAAAACGTGGTCACTAACAGCTGCTTATGCTCCAGAATGTCGGCGTTATGACGTCATGTTTCCAGAAGAATGCCAATTCGCTGACAGATTGATCTCTCTTTAGAACATTTTCACGTGGTAGATACAGATTTACGCGGCGCGGCGATGATTTAGCTGGACATTGTCGTCGTGATGGATGTTTTCGTTGGATGGCGCCGTGTTGAGCTGGACCGGCTGAACCTCTGACGAAACCCCAGAGACGCCGCGACGGCGCCGACGGCAGCGTTGGTCCCGTGCCTTCAACTCCGTGGTCTCAGTCCGCTACACTGTACAATACACCGCCCCAGAGACGCCGCGACGGCGCCGACGGCAGCGTTGGTCCCGTGCCTTCAACTCCGTGGTCTCAGTCCGCTACACTGTACAATAAACCGCCCCAGAGACGCCGCGACGGCGCCGACGGCAGCGTCGGTCCCGTGCCTTCAACTCCGTGGTCTCAGTCCGCTACACTGTACAATACACCGCCTCAAATCAACGGTATGTCTATCTTGCCGGCTCGGATGCCGGCCGATCCGCCTGTCGGTTTGCCGGCCGGTCCGCACGAGCTCGACATTCCACTGTTAGATACCTCAGTGGTATCAAAGCCCGTGGACCGGTCAGGGTGGCCACGGTGGCGACGGTGGCAGAGTGACTTTCAACAGAGACAGGACCAGGCTTCATATGATTGTTGGACTCAGAAGTGACCGCGCAGCAGACATATGACAGCGGCATTCAGGGTGCCAACATGTGGTTTCTGTCGCCCGGTTGCCGAGACGTCGGCCCGCCTCATCGCAGCGAGATGTTTCCCCCTGAGACAGGAGACACCAGGTCAATGTCTGATCTCATGCTTGTAGCTTATCTTGTTCTGCCGATGGTGGAATGTGAGTTTGCGAGAATTGGTCAGAATTCCTGTTAACTTGTCGCAACATTACCCCGGCTAGCTTGCACCGATAATCGAATTATTCGTCAATTTGTAATGCTTGGAAACTGAAGGTAAAATATAAATTATATCGGTGAATCGCCAACAGGTCAATGCCGTCATTAGTACCCTAGTATTCTGTTGAAAAATAATGACCCATTGTCCAGTTTTATGATAGCATTATAACGTCGACGGTCTACGGTGCTTTTAATGATCGCGACTCTTGAAAATCATGTACGGCACTTTTTCAGAAGCGTCGCCCTAGCTTAGGTTACTTCAGAACGATACAAAGTTATCTTAAAAAGCCTTCTTACCTAACCAGCTATTGACCGGGGGGAGGGCAAATATCCCCCCGTCGAATATTCGCGATAACTTAAAAACCGTTCAAGATATCAACCTGAAACTTTCAGTACCTTCTTCCACATTAATTATAGGTCGGTTAAACAACTTGCAAGCTACTTCGTCGATTTTTGTCAAAGATATACCTCGTTTTGTGACGTCATTTTACGCGAATTTAGCGATAAATTCACCCACACTTTAAGCAGCTGTAAAATGGCGACATTTTAAAATAAATAAACGAAAAGATAGCAAATTGAATGTTCTATCAAACTGCTATCTCGAAATTTTTATTTGGGGGGTTTTGACCCCCAAAATAAAAAATGAATGCCCTCAAAATCAAAATTTTCTAACCGGAATACGCGTTGGAGAACCACATATGGACAATACCCAAACCAAATTTCAAAGCAACATCTTTATTTTTGACTGACTTATGGCTCCCTAAGTATGAGTAACTCATGACGTCATATTTTTAAATTGTGTTTTGTTTTGCTTTTTGATCAGATACAGACAAATAAAGGCCAGCACTGTATTTCTGAGACAAAACTGGTCTAGAAACATGCCTTTTGTATTTAGATTTATCAATTTCAAATTTTGACCATATGTGACCTGAACTTGACCTGAGCTTCACACTAACTTCATCTAAATGAGGTCAGATGGTACAATGACTATCACTATATAGTTATACGTGTAAAATAACCCATAAAACATGTGACGCATGACTCGAAAATCTTCTGCGCATAGTGACCTTTTGTGACCTGACCTTTGCCAACAATCTCATTTTAGCTGATGCGGGATGTGTATTATACCTTTGGGAGCACTTTGAGTGATCATGGTCGCAATCAAGGGCTTTGGATGCAAAGTATGGTCCATAAACTCAAATGCCTCGATTTCGACCTTTGACCCGACCTTGACCTGAGATGTGGCCTCAATTCGAAAGTTTCGAGTATGTTTTAGATGCGTCTCATTGAGAGCTTTCGAATGCCGCCTCGTGCGTCTCGCTGCGATCATTAGTTCCGGAGATAACGAGGGGACAATCCCCCCCCCCCCCTCCCCCGGTCAATGGCGTTCGGCTGAGACCCCGGTCAAGCGCGGGTTAAACTGTAAACATTTCTTCCTTTAAAAACTTGGCAACTAATCTTCAGCAGGCCTGTTGACTGAACTCATCAGGGTAAAGTATGAAACCATTGTGATGGTGTTGCCCGGCCTTCTTGGTCGGCGCTATTCCAGCCCACCGTTGGCCCTTGACAGGTTGCATTGGCATCGCCAGAATTCTAAGGTTGGGTTGGCAGAACCATCTGGCAGACTTTAAATACCTAATAAAATAATTCGTCTTCTTAACGCTGTGATTATGTAAGAGATTGCAATAATTAGTATTTTAAAGCTTTTTATTTGACCTTTCAATAACCACAAGCTCCTGGCAAGCTAGTCGGTGTGTTTTTTGGTTGTTTGTATGTGATCATGAGCCGTGTTGGAAAATGTATACAACACAATCAATAATAAATAAATAAATGTGAAATAAGAAGGAAACTATGTTATACGCAAAATGCAGATTTAGTGTCGAGGCAAACCTGTGGACTTCATAAACCTGGTCGATTGTGTCGACCCTTAAATCACCTGGGACCTGTTGTGCTCGGATCTGGGATCTGTGTGGCACGAGTTGTCCCGCTTGCCCCTGTGGCGACGTGTATGGCAGGATGACTTGACGTCGCTAGTGTCACTGTCACTGTTGGTGGGCCAACTCTCGACTCCGGTGCCGGGCAGGCGCCATGCCTCGTCTCATCAGGCCGGCTCCGGTGCCGGGCAGGCGCCATGCCTCGTCTCATCAGGCCGGCTCCGTGCCGGGCAGGCGCCATGCCTCGTCTCATCAGGCCGACTCCGGTGCCGGGCAGGCGCCATGCCTCGTCTCATCAGGCCGGCTCCGGTGCCGGGCAGGCGCCATGCCTCGTCTCATCAGGCCGGCTCCGGTGCCGGGCAGGCGCCATGCCTCGTCTCATCAGGCCGGCTCCGTGCCGGGCAGGCGCCATGCCTCGTCTCATCAGGCCGGCTCCGGTGCCGGGCAGGCGCCATGCCTCGTCTCATCAGGCCGGCTCCGTGCCGGGCAGGCGCCATGCCTCGTCTCATCAGGCCGACGTACAGGATTCATTAGGATGGTTGTCTGCGGTCAGGCCTTTTACTCAACATGAATTCCGACTCTCGCACCATAGTGATAGTGTTTAACTGAGCGGCTATATTGCTTAAAGGGACTGCCCACCTTCCTAAAAATTGACAAATGTACGCCGCTTGTGGTGCAAAATATGAAGTAATTGCTGCCGAACATGATTATGACAATTGTTTCTCGCAAACAGTGCTCAATTTCATAAAAAGTTAAGTTTTAATATTTGGGTTGATGACGTCATATTGAGCTCTAGAGAGCTACACAGAAATCCTTTACGCTGCCAAAGTATGGGCACAATGATTTCGAGACAATTCTGGCACTTTGAATAAAAAACAAACCGATTACCAAACCATTGAAACGTAGCAAATATCTCCAAGGTTCACCTTAAAACAAGTCGACTATCATTACCAGTTGGGTAAACAGAGACGACGCTGTCGGTTTAGAGGCCCTATTCAAATACACATGGGCCTTATTTTTTGCAGATGTCAAAATCAAACTCTAATATCTTTTTGATTAGATCATTGTGGTTGTTTTAACTGCTACCATACTTAATTTCAATGCCAAGCCATCAACATGGCTATATCAACTCAAATATAATGTTCAGGTGGGATAGTCCCTTTAACCCGCGCGGCGCTGGGGGGTAAATTTTACCCCCCCCCCCCCCCCTCCCGGGTTTTCGCTATAGATTCAAAACTACACTAGATATCGACGCGAAACTTTCAGTACCTTATCTGGCATCGATTTGACGTCTTCAGATAAATTTTGGAGAAAATCGGTCGAGAAGTTTTTGCGAAAATAGCGTTTTAGTGACGTCATGTAACGCCATTTTCGGTCCAAAATGGACGAAACTTTGATCGATGATAGAACAGCGAGTATTGAAGCAAATTGCAAACAAAGCACGTCAAAAGGAAGGAAATGACATTCTCTACAAGATGGCTATCTCGGATTTGCACAATTTTGATTTTCTGATCCCCAAAATGCAAAAAAATCGTTTTTATTTTTTTTCTCAAAGTTTACCAAATCCAAAATTGTAAGAATTTTCAAAAAACCGGAAGATATGTCAGATAACCATCTCTAATGAGTGACTATTCCAAATTTCAAACAAATATCTATATTTTTGACCCCAAATGACACTAATAAGTGTTCAATGTGATGGACGCATTTAAAAATAAAATCGCAAATTTTGACATTTCTAGACATCGTACACAAAAACAAATTGCACCATTGGATTGCTGTGGCAAAACTGAACCGTAAACATGTGTCGGTTATTGCAAATTTTGGATTTCAAAATTTGACCTTTTTGCCTGATCTTGACCTGACCTTGAGGTCAAATGTCAAAATAACCATTATTTTTGGATTCTACGTCTGAAATAACCCATGAGACATGTGTCACATGGGTTTCATATTACTTTTTCACAGTGTGACCTTTTGTGACCTGACTTTGACCTTGACCTGTACTTAGTATGCCATTCATACTCAAGCATTACCCTCTCCTTATATTTAGAAGTGTTTTGGCAGAGTTTCGGCGCGCTGCTGTTGATAGTCCGGTCTCTGCAGCCAATAATCAGGCCGGCTCCGGTGCCGGGCAGGCGCCATGCCTCGTCTCATCAGGCCGGCTCCAGTGCCGGGCAGGCGCCATGCCTCGTCTCATCAGGCCGACGTACAGGATTCATTAGGATGGTTGTCTGCGGTCAGGCCTTTTACTCAACATGAATTCCGACTCTCGCACCATAGTGATAGTGTGTAACTGAGCGGCAATATTGCTTAACTGGCGGGGAACGTTTTGTGGTAAATGTTGGACTTGTTGAACAACCATAAAAATAAATAATGAATGTGAAACAACTCAAATTCCTTCACGCTTTGAGTAAAAATTGCGGCGTATGCGCTGCCTAGTGCACTAATGGCTATATTTGATTTGCCTTAACTTTCCTTTGAGGCTAAACTGGTTTCATGCTTCTTTTACGATTGCCTATTTCTAAATCTCCAAAGAATAGTCCTATCCAAGCACTTTTGTAGGCATGCTGGGCTGGCGTCCGTCGCAGGTACGCCAGCCAAGCATGTCGATTGTAGTGAGACGTGATCGTTAGTGCACACTCTCATTCCATTTAGGTCCCTCGTGTTCAAAGGCCTCCCCAGTAAACCCCACACACCCTGCCGGTGGGGACGGGTGGGGTGGGCGGCGGTGTCCGGCCCGGCCCGGTGTGGTGGATGTGGGGTGTGTGGCTGTGTTGGCTCGGCAGAGTGTTCCCCGGCCCGGTGTGGTGGATGTGGGGTTTGGGGTGTGGCTGTGCTGGCTCGGCAGTGTTCCCTCGTCAGTCAGCCCCCGCTGCCGTCGGCCGCGGCTGACTCACCGACTCTGGAGGAGGCCCTGAACTCTAGCCTGGAAGCCGGCTGGAGTCGGAGCTCAGGTTGGGCTGCACACCAGCGCCCCGACCCGGTCCGGTCTGACCTGACCTGACCTGACCTGGCTACTGGGTTACGTGGGGACCGGCCCCCGTCACACACTATCAGACAAACACAAACAGACGCGTGCTGGTCGGCGTCCGGCCGGAGTGGACGCCTATTAATAAGGCGATGTTTTGGTTCCGACTCGGCGCAGGCTGGTATTTATAGGCTGCTCCCGCGCGCGCGCGCGACTGGCGGTCACGTGACCGGCGCGCGCGCCGGCGCCGGCGGCGGCCAGCTGTTGATTTGGTGCGCGGCCGGCGGCGGGCTCATTTGTCGGGGGCAGGTCGCCGCCTCCGCAGCGCCGCCGGACCGGTACACGTCTAGCTGTGTGCTCTGCTCAGTTCGGCCGCTAACCGCTAACATCGCCAGCCGGCCCATCCGGCGCCGCCGCGCAGCCCCGTTCTCTCACGATGCTTCGCACTAACCTCATGTAAGGCCGGCTTTTCAGCTCTGCGATTTTACCCCTCCTCCGCTGTTGTGTGTCATGTGTCTGTGTTCTGCCCGGCCCTGTGGTCGACCCCGACTGACGTCTCCGTCTGTTTCGTTTCAGCTTCACGCCACCTCGCTGCAGCGGACCGTGGTGGAGGAGACCCACGACCCGCCCGCCGACCCGCCCGCCGACCCGGCCTACGCCAAGCCGGTCAAGTCGCGCCAGCTGGACTCCATGCTGGGCAACCTGCAGGAGGACATGAACAAACAGGGCGTCACCACCACGCAGAAGGGCATGTGCGGCGCCTGCGACAAGCCCATTGTCGGCCAGGTGCGCAGTGCCTCAGCCCGCCCCCCGGCGCGAATGTCATCACCACTGTCTGAGCCTCGATCGACGACTAGTGTAGCTGGTGTTTGATATCGTTAGAGGAGTATGTCAGGATGCTGGGTGAGACGTTCACTGTCTTGTCTTGACGTGGACTACCCGCCCCCTCCCCGCCCTGCCCCCCTGCGTCCACAGGTGATCACTGCGCTGGGCAAGACGTGGCACAAGGAGCACTTCACGTGCGCCCACTGCCAGTCGGAGCTGGGCAACAAGAACTTCTTCGAGCGCGAGGGCCGACCCTACTGCGAGACCGACTACCACAGCCTCTTCTCGCCGCGCTGTGCCTACTGCAACGGGCCCATACTGGATGTGAGTGGCTGGCGGGCCACGCCGTACGTCCCAGGACGTCACAGGACGTCACAGGACGTCAGTTGACGAGTCTGGAGGATGGGCAACCAGCGGAGGATGTCTGACGCTGGGACGGACAGCGACTCTCCTGGTCCAGACTTATGTTTCGGATGGTTAACCTGACTCGACCTTCAGCAACCTTCAACCTTCACCAACCTTCACCAACCTTCACCAACCTTCACCAACCTTCACCAACCTTCACCAACCTTCATCAACCTTCACCAACCTTCACCAACCTTCACCAACCTTCACCAACCTTCACCAACCTTCACCAACCTTCACCAACCTTCACCAACCTTCACCAACCTTCACCAACCTTCACCAACCTTCACCAACCTTCACCAACCTTCACCAACCTTCACCAACCTTCACCAACCTTCACCAACCTGCACTTGTCTCATATTATAACCCGGTTCCTGATCTGCCTCGTCCTGCCTTGACTGATTTGACTAACCCTGACCTAACCTTCCCTGTGCCGGCCTGACCTGTCCGACTGATTTCGCCTCATTGCTCCTTAGCCTGTGGCTTCCAGCCAGCCTGACCATGGCGTGTCTCTCCCCACAGAAATGTGTGACCGCGCTGGAACAGACTTGGCACCCGGAGCACTTCTTCTGCACCCACTGCGGCCAGCCATTCGGCGCCGACGGCTTCCACGAGAAGGAGGGCAAGCCATACTGCCGCACCGACTACCTGGACATGTTTGCGCCTAAATGCGGTGGCTGCAGCCGGGCCATCATGGAGAACTATATCTCCGCGCTGAACGCCCAGTGGCACCCCGAGTGCTTCGTCTGCAAGGTGGGCCTCCTGTCTGTGTGTGTATGTGTGTGTGTGTCTGTGTCTGACCGTCTGCCCAGCTGTTTTTCAGGTGCGCTGACGTCGCCACTCTCTGTTGAAGGACTGCCAAACGCCCATGCGGGGCAAGAGCTTCTACAAGGTGGACAACAAGCCAGTGTGCCCCGAATGTGCCGGCGCAAATGATGACAGCGACGACGAGGAAGAAAGCGATGAATAGATGCCGGTTCGGTCGGTCGGTCGGTCGGACGGACGGGCTGGACCGGACCGGGCCGGGCTGGACCGGACCGGGCTGGGTCGGGTCGGGTCGGGTCGGGTCGGGTCGGGCTGGGCACGAAAAAAACAGTGGCGATGATATGAGGGTCGGGCCGCCCAACCCGCGCGACGTGACGCGCTCTGGTGACGCCGCTGCTCGCGATGATGCTCTGTGGCGTGCACTGTACATGTAGATGTTCAATAAAGACGCGAAAACAAAACAAAAACAAACAAAAACAACCCATCGATCGTCAGATCGTCGGGCGTCGCGTGGCGATGCCTGGTTCCGACCCGCCGCCACCGGCGCCGACCGCGGCCGTGGCGGCGGCCTTTTCCGCGAGGCTGCCAAAGAGCGCGTCACGTCTTCTTCCAGCTGGGCAGGCCAGTGCCAAAACGGGGGGCCGGGGGCGGAACGGGGGAGGTGTCAACACAACCAGGTGACGTTTGTCCGATGGTCGTGGCAGCTGCGGGGGCGTGCGGCCGATGTCGTGGCGCGACCGGCACTCAGTAGCGGCGCCCGAGCCGTGTCGAGCTGCCAGGGCCGCTCGGCTGTGTGGCGGACGCAGGTGCCGGGCCGTGTCGCGGATTAGGAGGCCGGTGACGTCACGGGACAGCTGCTGCGGCGGCCTGCCGCGCCGATCGACTAACGGCCGTACAGGCCCCCGGGGCCGGACCGGCGGCGAGCCGTCGGACCGGCCGATCGGCGATAATAGCGTGATGTCCCTTGTTGTTATTGGCTGCCCGACTCCTGTCCTGTTGGGATTGGCAGACATGGAGTACGTCCGGCAGCTATTTTTGGACTGCGTAGTGGTCGGATATGTGAGTAAAACGTAGTTGCCCTTCTGGAAAGGCTTCATCCGATGGAGAGACCCATTTATGGCCAATCTTGATGTTACCTCATGACCAGTGCCAGTTGCCATGACAACCTCAAGAAATCTACCTGAAGCCTGTCTGGCGTGTCTGGCGTGTCTGGCGTCGCCCAGACCGCTTCTGTTGTGCGGCGGCTGAGCGGAGCTGCGGCGCCTCTGTGTCAGGCAGCGCTGGGTCGTGTAACCCGGTCTGTCTGGGGGCGGTGGCGGCCGGCCGGTGATCAGCCGCCTCCGCCGCCCTGTTCTGCACAAACAGCAGCCGAGGACACCCGTCTGGCGGCCGGCCAGGTCCCGTCCCAATCCGCCACCGCCGCCGCCCACTGCACCCTGAGGCGATCAGCCGCCAAGGCCGCCCACTGGACCCTGAGGCGATCAGCCGTCAAGGCCGCCCACTGGACCCTGAGGCGATCAGCCGCCAAGGTCGCCCACTGGACCCTGAGGCGATCAGCTGCCAAGGCCGCCCACGCCCCGGGAAGGGAGGGGACAGGACGTGTCCGTCCCACCTGACACCCCGGGCAGACACGGGAGGGAGCAGGTGTCACACCCCGGTCAGACACGGGAGGGGACAGGTGTCCGTCCCACCCCGGTCAGACACGGGAGGGGACAGGTGTCCGTCCCACCCTGGTCAGACGCGGGAGGGGACAGGTGTCCGTCCCACCTGACACCCCGGGCAGACACGGGAGGGAACAGGTGTCACACCCCGGTCAGACACGGGAGGGGACAGGTGTCCGTCCCACCCCGGTCAGACACGGGAGGGGACATGTGTCCGTCTCACCCCGGTCAGACACGGGAGGGGACAGGTGTCTGTCCCACCTGACACCCTGGTCAGACACTGGAGGGGACAGGTGTCCGTCCCACCCCGGTCAGACACGGGAGGGGACAGGTGTCTGTCTCACCCCGGTCAGACACGGGAGGGGACAGGTGTCCGTCCCACCTGACACCCCGGTCAGACACGGGAGGGGGCAGGTGTCCGTCCCACCTGACACCCCGGGCAGACACGGGAGGGGACAGGTGTCCGTCCCACCCCGGTCAGACACGGGAGGGGGCAGGTGTCTGTCCCACCCCGGTCAGACACGGGAGGGGACAGGTGTCCGTCCCACCTGACACCCCGGGCAGACATGGGAGGGGACAGGTGTCTGTCCCACCTCACACCCTGGTCAGACACGGGAGGGGACAGGTGTCTGTCCCACCCCGGTCAGACACGGGAGGGGGCAGGTGTCCGTCCCACCCTGGTCAGACACGGGAGGGGGCAGGTGTCTGTCCCACCTCACACCCCGGTCAGACACGGGAGGGGACAGGTGTCCGTCCCACCCCGGTCAGACACGGGAGGGGACAGGTGTCCGTCCCACCCCGGTCAGACACGGGAGGGGACAGGTGTCCGTCCCACCCCGGTCAGACACGGGAGGGGATAGGTGTCTGTCCCACCTGACACCCTGGTCAGACACTGGAGGGGACAGGTGTCCGTCCCACCCCGGTCAGACACGGGAGGGGGCAGGTGTCCGTCCCACCCCGGTCAGACACGGGAGGGGACAGGTGTCCGTCCCACCCCGGTCAGACACGGGAGGGGACAGGTGTCCGTCCCACCCCGGTCAGACACGGGAGGGGACAGGTGTCTGTCCCACCTGACACCCTGGTCAGACACTGGAGGGGACAGGTGTCCGTCCCACCTGACACCCCGGGCAGACATGGGAGGGGACAGGTGTCTGTCCCACCTCACACCCCGGTCAGACACGGGAGGGGACAGGTGTCTGTCCCACCCCGGTCAGACACTGGAGGGGGCAGGTGTCCGTCCCACCCTGGTCAGACACGGGAGGGGACAGGTGTCTGTCCCACCCCGGTCAGACACGGGAGGGGACAGGTGTCCGTCCCACCCTGGTTAGACACGGGAGGGGACAGGTGTCTGTCCCACCCCGGTCAGACACGGGAGGGGGCAGGTGTCCGTCCCACCTGACACCCTGGTCAGACACGGGAGGGGACAGGTGTCCGTCCCACCTGACACCCCGGGCAGACACGGGAGGGGACAGGTGTCCGTCCCACCCCGGTCAGACATGGGAGGGGACATGTGTCCGTCCCACCTGACACCCCGGGCAGACATGGGAGGGGACAGGTGCCTGCCCCACCCCGGTCAGACACGGGAGGGGACAGGTGTCCGTCCCACCCTGGTTAGACACGGGAGGGGACAGGTGTCTGTCCCACCCCGGTCAGACACGGGAGGGGGCAGGTGTCCGTCCCACCTGACACCCTGGTCAGACACGGGAGGGGACAGGTGTCCGTCCCACCTGACACCCCGGGCAGACATGAGAGGGGACAGGTGTCCGTCCCACCCCGGTCAGACACGGGAGGGGACAGGTGTCCGTCCCACCTGACACCCCGGGCAGACACGGGAGGGGACAGGTGTCTGTCCCACCCCGGTCAGACACGGGAGGGGGCAGGTGTCCGTCCCACCTGACACCCTGGTCAGACACGGGAGGGGACAGGTGTCCGTCCCACCCTGGTCAGACACGGGAGGGGACAGGTGTCCGTCCCACCTCACACCCTGGGCAGACACGGGAGGGGACAGGTGTCCGTCCCACCTGACACCCCGGTCAGACACGGGAGGGGACAGGTGTCCGTCCCACCCCGGTCAGACACGGGAGGGGACAGGTGTCCGTCCCACCCCGGTCAGACACGGGAGGGGACAGGTGTCCGTCCCACCCCGGTCAGACACGGGAGGGGATAGGTGTCTGTCCCACCTGACACCCTGGTCAGACACTGGAGGGGACAGGTGTCCGTCCCACCCCGGTCAGACACGGGAGGGGGCAGGTGTCCGTCCCACCCCGGTCAGACACGGGAGGGGACAGGTGTCCGTCCCACCCCGGTCAGACACGGGAGGGGACAGGTGTCCGTCCCACCCCGGTCAGACACGGGAGGGGACAGGTGTCTGTCCCACCTGACACCCTGGTCAGACACTGGAGGGGACAGGTGTCCGTCCCACCTGACACCCCGGGCAGACATGGGAGGGGACAGGTGTCTGTCCCACCTCACACCCCGGTCAGACACGGGAGGGGACAGGTGTCTGTCCCACCCCGGTCAGACACTGGAGGGGGCAGGTGTCCGTCCCACCCTGGTCAGACACGGGAGGGGACAGGTGTCTGTCCCACCCCGGTCAGACACGGGAGGGGACAGGTGTCCGTCCCACCCTGGTTAGACACGGGAGGGGACAGGTGTCTGTCCCACCCCGGTCAGACACGGGAGGGGGCAGGTGTCCGTCCCACCTGACACCCTGGTCAGACACGGGAGGGGACAGGTGTCCGTCCCACCTGACACCCCGGGCAGACACGGGAGGGGACAGGTGTCCGTCCCACCCCGGTCAGACATGGGAGGGGACATGTGTCCGTCCCACCTGACACCCCGGGCAGACATGGGAGGGGACAGGTGCCTGCCCCACCCCGGTCAGACACGGGAGGGGACAGGTGTCCGTCCCACCCTGGTTAGACACGGGAGGGGACAGGTGTCTGTCCCACCCCGGTCAGACACGGGAGGGGGCAGGTGTCCGTCCCACCTGACACCCTGGTCAGACACGGGAGGGGACAGGTGTCCGTCCCACCTGACACCCCGGGCAGACATGAGAGGGGACAGGTGTCCGTCCCACCCCGGTCAGACACGGGAGGGGACAGGTGTCCGTCCCACCTGACACCCCGGGCAGACACGGGAGGGGACAGGTGTCTGTCCCACCCCGGTCAGACACGGGAGGGGGCAGGTGTCCGTCCCACCTGACACCCTGGTCAGACACGGGAGGGGACAGGTGTCCGTCCCACCTCACACCCTGGGCAGACACGGGAGGGGACAGGTGTCCGTCCCACCTGACACCCCGGTCAGACACGGGAGGGGACAGGTGTCCGTCCCACCCCGGTCAGACACGGGAGGGGGCAGGTGTCCGTCTCACCCCGGTCAGACACGGGAGGGGACAGGTGTCCGTCCCACCCTGGTCAGACACGGGAGGGAACAGGTGTCCGTCCCACCTGACACCCCGGTCAGACACGGGAGGGGACAGGTGTCCGTCCCACCCCGGTCAGACACGGGAGGGGACAGGTGTCCGTCTCACCCCGGTCAGACACGGGAGGGGACAGGTGTCAGTCCCACCCCGGTCAGACACGGGAGGGGGCAGGTGTCCGTCCCACCTGACACCCCGGGCAGACATGGGAGGGGACAGGTGTCTGTCCCACCCCGGTCAGACACGGGAGGGGACAGGTGTCCGTCCCACCCTGGTCAGACGCGGGAGGGGGCAGGTGTCCGTCCCACCTGACACCCCGGGCAGACATGGGAGGGGACAGGTGTCTGTCCCACCCCGGTCAGACACGGGAGGGGACAGGTGTCCGTCCCACCCTGTTCAGACACGGGAGGGGACAGGTGTTCGTCCCACCCCGGTCAGACACGGGAGGGGACAGGTGTCCGTCCCACCCTGGTCAGACACGGGAGGGGACAGGTGTCCGTCCCACCTGACACCCCGGTCAGACACGGGAGGGGACAGGTGTCCGTCCCACCCCGGTCAGACACGGGAGGGGACAGGTGTCCGTCCCACCCCGGTCAGACACGGGAGGGGACAGGTGTCCGTCTCACCCCGGTCAGACACGGGGGGGGACAGGTGTCCGTCCCACCCCGGTCAGACACGGGAGGGGGCAGGTGTCCGTCCCACCTGACACCCCGGGCAGACATGGGAGGGGACAGGTGTCTGTCCCACCCCGGGCAGACACGGGAGGGGACAGGTGTCCGTCCCACCTGACACCCCGGGCGGACATGGGAGGGGACAGGTGTCCGTCCCACCTCACACCCCGGTCAGACACGGGAGGGGACAGGTGTCCGTCCCACCCCGGTCAGACACGGGAGGGGACAGTTGTCCGTCCCACCCCGGTCAGACACGGGAGGGGACAGGTGTCCGTCCCACCCCGGTCAGACACGGGAGGGGACAGGTGTCCGTCCCACCCCGGTCAGACACGGGAGGGGACAGGTGTCTGTCCCACCCTGGTCAGACACGGGAGGGGGCAGGTGTCCGTCCCACCCCGGTCAGACACGGGAGGGGACAGGTGTCCGTCCCACCCTGGTCAGACACGGGAGGGGACAGATGTCCGTCCCACCTGACACCCGCGGTCAGACACGAGAGAGAACAGGTGTCTGTCCCACCCCGGTCAGACACGGGAGGGGACGTGTCTGTCCCACCCTGGTCAGACACGGGAGGGGACAGGTGTCCGTCCCACCTGACACGGGAGGGGACAGGTGTCCGTCCCACCCCGGTCAGACACGGGAGGGGGCAGGTGTCCGTCCCACCTGACACCCCGGTCAGACACGGGAGGGGACAGGTGTCCGTCCCACCTGACACCCCGGTTAGACACGGGAGAGGGCAGGTGTCTGTCCCACCCCGGTCAGACACGGGAGGGGACAGGTGTCTGTCCCACCCCGGTCAGACACGGGAGGGGACAGGTGTCCATCCCACCCCGGGCAGACACGGGAGGGGACAGGTCTGTCCCACCCCGGTCAGACACGGGAGGGGACAGATGTCCGTCCCACCTGACACCCGCGGTCCGACACGGAAGGGGACAGGTGTCCGTCCCACCCTGGTCAGACACGGGAGGGGACAGGTGTCTGTCCCACCCCGGTCAGACGGGAGGGGACAGGTGTCCGTCCCACCTGACACCCCGGTCAGACACGGGAGGGGGCAGGTGTCCGTCCCACCTGACACCCCGGTCGGACACGGGAGGGGACAGGTGTCCGTCCCACCTGACACCCCGGTCAGACACGGGAGAGGGCAGGTGTCCGTGCCACCCCGGGCATGGGGTGACAGAAACCCATTTAACACCGCGGGGACATATGAGACAGATTCCGTCGTGGATATGATAACTCCTATGCAGTCATAACATCGTGCAGGGGACAGTTAGGACACCAGGAAGACATCATTTGTCTGTGATCGCATACCAGGTGGCCGGTAGATCAGTGGTAGCACCTCCAGAGTCCAGTTTGTGTGGTGTACGAACCTGGCGCCCGACCAACAAAATACGGTGACCAGAGGGACACCTGTGTGACTTGACGCACCCGCTTGCCATTGGACTGGTTGGACGTCCGCACCCACCGTATGTTTGCGGGGTCAGAGTTATGCGGAGTTGTGATGGATTTAGAGATGGTTTTCGGCGAGGTCGTTTCGCGGCGGCGGCGGCGGCGGCCAGGTGTTGTCACTGTGACAAATCACAACACCGCTGCGCTGCCAGCGGCTCCGATCCGGCCCGGCCGTCACACCAGCCGGCTGACGTCACACAGGCAGCTACGCAGCGGGGGAGGCGGCAGGTCGGCCAGTCTGACGGGGAGCTGACTGCTGACGTCACACAGGCAGCTACGCAGCGGGGGAGGCGGAAGGTCGGCCAGTCTGACGGGGAGCTGACTGCTGACGTCACACAGGCAGCTACGCAGCGGGGGAGGCGGCAGGTCGGCCAGTCTGACGGGGAGCTGACTGCTGACGTCACACAGGCAGCTACGCAGCGGGGGAGGCGGCAGGTCGGCCAGTCTGACGGGGAGCTGACTGCTGACGTCACACAGGCAGATACGCAGCGGGGGAGGCGGCAGGTCGGCCAGTCTGACGGGGAGCTGACTGCTGACGTCACACAGGCAGATACGCAGCGGGGGAGGCGGCAGGTCGGCCAGTCTGACGGGGAGCTGACTGCTGACGTCACACAGGCAGATACGCAGCGGGGGAGGCGGCAGGTCGGCCAGTCTGACGGGGAGCTGACTGCTGACGTCACACAGGCAGCTACGCAGCGGGTGGTCGGCCAGTCTGACGGGGAGGCAGCTGCGATGTATAGCCTGGATACCATATCCCAGACAGCGAGCTTGGAGGATATATTTCAGCCAGCGATATGGCCTGGGGACCTTATCACAGGCCATATCCCTGCCAGCCAGCATATCGCAGTCAGCGGACATAGCACATGGGCCATAGGTGGAAACGTGTGGGTGTGGGGTAGCGGCCGAAGGTTTAGAACGCCACGCCGGATAATGATGTTTCTGTGTGTGTTGACGCGTTGGTTGATGTGCCATCTGCATGTCTGCAGACCTGTGGACTCTACTCATCGTGTCTCTAATGCAGCTGTGTGCAACAGCTTTCCTGTGATATATGGCAACTGTCGATATTCGACATGCCGATCATACTGTGTGACTTTGCGAGCCGTGACTGCGGCTGTGACAATCATGCTGTGTGATTTGCGAGCCGTGACTGTGGCTGTGACGATCATACTGTGTAATTTGCGAGCCGTGACTGCGGCTGTGACAATCATGCTGTGTGATTTGCGAGCCGTGACTGCGGCTGTGACGATCATACTGTGTGATTTGCGAGCCGTGACTGTGGCTGTGACGATCATACTGTGTGACTTTGCGAGCCGTGACTGCGGCTGTGACAATCATGCTGTGTGATTTGCGAGCCGTGACTGTGGCTGTGACGATCATACTGTGTAATTTGCGAGCCGTGACTGCGGCTGTGTGGATCATACTCATGTTTGGCATTGGTGCGGGCAGCGCGCTGACCTGTGTCTTTCCTATCTCGGCAGGACTGCCAGCAGTCGTTCCATTGGTGCGGGCCGCGCGCTGACCTGTGTCTTTCCTTCTCTCGGCAGGACTGCCAGCAGTCGTTCCATTGGTGCGGGCCGCGCGCTGACCTGTGTCTTCCTTCCTATCTCGGCAGGACTGCCAGCAGTCGTTCCATTGGTGCGGGCCGCGCGCTGACCTGTGTCTTCCTTCTCTCGGCAGGACTGCCAGCAGTCGTTCCATTGGTGCGGGCCGCGCGCTGACCTGTGTCTTTCCTTCTCTCGGCAGGACTGCCAGCAGTCGTTCCATTGGTGCGGGCCGCGCGCTGACCTGTGTCTTCCTTCCTATCTCGGCAGGACTGCCAGCGGTCGTTCCATTGGTGCGAGCCGCGCGCTGACCTGTGTCTTCCTTCTCTCGGCAGGACTGCCAGCAGTCGTTCCAGGGCGGCTCGTTCTTCGATTACGAGGGCCAGCCGTACTGCGAGACGCATTACCACGCCAAACGCGGCTCGCTCTGCGCCGGCTGCAACAAGCCAATCACAGGTGAGTGCCCGGCCGGCCGACGGCCCATCCGCCAATCAAATCCTCCGACTCCGGCCTGTCCGTCAATCAAATCCGCCGCCTCCGGCCTGTCTGCCAATCAAATCCTCCGCGGCTATCCTCCGACAATCAAATCGGTTGCCTCCGGATGCTCTCTGGCAGCTGGAGTACGGTTGTTTCGCGAAGTGCGGCGTTTTGTCCGCGCCTGTGAAGGTCGGGCTTGTACTCGGTCACGTGCGGATCACGGGCGGCGCCGGTTTTCTGTTTGGTCCGAGTCGGCGGCCGCGCTGGAGAGGTGGTGAGCTGTAGCTACCTCTGCAGAAGGGTCATCAAAACAGAGTGTCCGCGCCGGCTGTCTGAATGGTAGCGGTTCTGATCGGCGTGTGCTCAGTCAGTTGACTTTGGCTGCGGTGGGTTACAGCGCGTCTATCTTGAGTTCTCCGCAACAGAGGTGAAAACATTAGTCGCAATTGACAGAATGTATACAAGTGTGCAATGAAAGAAAGCGTGCGTCGTGTAAGCTATGGAATGTTTTTGAGAGCGCAAGGCCGAACGTTTTCGACGTACGTTCTGCGTGCATCCAATTTCCCTGTCATTGTGCAGTAGATTGTATTCGGTTTTCACCTCTGCTGTCCTGATCGTGACTCATGTGCAGTAGATTGTATTCGGTTTTCAGCTCTGCTGTCCTGATCGTGACTCATGTGCAGTAGATTGTATTCAGTTGTCACCTCTGCTGTCCTGATCGTGACTCATGTGTAGATTGTATTCGGTTTTCACCTCTGCTGTCCTGACCGTCACTCATTGTGCAGTAGATTGTATTCGGTTTTCACCCCTGCTGTCCTGATCGTGACTCATGTGCAGTAGATTGTATTCGGTTTTCAGCTCTGCTGTCCTGATCGTGACTCATGTGCAGTAGATTGTATTCGGTTTTCAGCTCTGCTGTCCTGATCGTGACTCATGTGCAGTAGATTGTATTCGGTTTTCGCCCCTGCTGTCCTGATCGTGACTCATTTGCAGGCTAAATACCAGTCCACACCCACGCCCTGGTACGACGGCTTGTGTTTGAGTCTCCTAACAATCCACCGAATAATGTCCTTATTTTGGATATGATTCTGCCTCTGCCAACAACACGTCCTGGTGGCCGGAGTAGATCAGTCACGGTGGCCGCGAGTACCATTATGGGCCAGCGCAATATTTAGCATAGGATGCCAGTTAAAGGAAATAGTTCACCTTGGAATTTTTTTACCAAACAAGATTTGCTTGTATTTTTTAATAAAATTTATTTTTATATTGTCAAAAATGGCCTTATATCGCGCCGATTCAGGAGATAAGGTCGTAAATTTGTATTGTTTATCAAAACTATATGCATACTCTCTGAGTCAGAGTCCTGACGTCACGCGAATGTATAAAATGGTTCAGCCAATCAGATTCGAAAGTAGTCGCGTAAGGATAGACTCGCATTGGAGATGTGCCAACCGACGGCCGGCGTTCGCTTACTAGCACCAGCTGCAAGCTGATTGGCTGATGGTATAGCCTCTGCCCGGGCCAAAACCAGTACAACATTCTTTCGCCAGCACCGCATTCCTTCGCAAAAAACTCAAATATATTCGGCTGGAGAGTCTTTTCAGTCAAGAAAACTTGCAGATAGGGGTTTCCCAACACGGGCTACAAAACTGCTATCTCAGTTTAAAACTATTGTTGAAGGTGAACTATTTCCTTTAACAAGACACAAATGTGTCCGTCGTCTTTCTAATGCCTCTCAAAGGTGATGCATTTTTGCTATATTTTGATCAGGTGGGATTTCCGCTTTAGACGTTTAGCATGACATCCAGAATCATAGACCACCGCGCCAAGGCTTTCACTAGCCGCCCTGTATTCCGCTAAAGGGATTATACGGGTTTCCGTCCTGAAAGGAAAGGCGCTCTTTTGCAGTTGTATGAGCTTTAAACACGTTTATGACATATAACAGGGACCTCAATGCTCATTTAGTCCATTATTTCAGCAATTATCTGCGTTTAAACTTGGGCGTTTTTCGAGACTTGTATCAGATAACGAGTACTTGATCGGCACTACTGTCCACCACTTTTATCTTAAGATCAATTTTAGAGTTTTGAATTATCTGCAAGTCCTACACTGGATCACAAAATGATTATGCAATTCAAAACTTACGGGACTTTGTATTACTACACACTGTTCGTTCCGGTTTTGTGGTTGTTGTGGTTTTCTTATCTCTGGCCTTTAGCGTTGATAATTTGGTGGTGGCGTATTAATTTGTTGGCCTGCAAATTCATGAAAAATATAGAACGTTATGGGAAAACTAGGTAACTGCTGCTGTCGTTGGAACAAAACAAGTGTATTTTCTTTCAAATATTGCTTATTTTACCGGAAATATGCTATAAGTAATGTGTTTTTATTAGCATAAAAGAGATGACTGGCTCTGCCTCAGCCGGTCCTGCAGAAAGTACGCGGTGGCATCACCGCGCACTTTGGTATGTCCTTACGTGCAGAGGAGGCCATTTCTAGAAAAATTTGGCTACCGTGGGACTTCTACCACCTTTATAAGCACGTTGTACTATGTGACTCAATTATTCTGGGAAAAGGCCGTATAATCGCTTTGATAAGTGTTCGTCTTTCCAGCAGCCACGAAGGATGCTGACGCCTGTTGGCGGTGTGTTTTGTGACGCCTGTTGGCGGTGTGTTTTGTGACGCCTGTTGGCGGTGTGTTTTGTGACGCCTGTTGGCGGTGTGTTTTGTGACGCCTGTTGGCGGTGTGTTTTGTGACGCCTGTTGGCGGTGTGTTTTGTGACGCCTGTTGGCGGTGTGTTTTGTGACGCCTGTTGGCGGTGTGTTTTGTGACGCCTGTTGGCGGTGTGTTTTGTGACGCCTGTTGGCGGTGTGTTTTGTGACGCCTGTTGGCGGTGTGTTGGTGTCAGCCGAACTGTTTGGCTCTGGTGTCGATCCAGGCTCACCATCGTAAATTATGGCATTTATAACAAACAGAGCTGACCATTCTGATGGCACCATCCGCTTAGATTGGATAGATGATTCCGGTGCCGGCTCTAACAAAAATAACTCCTATTATTCATCATATTTTAACAAGCATGTGAAAATGGACACTTAAATAATATCAGATCAATTTGTATGATGTTGACTGCTTCTAAATATGTTCATGGTTTCATCAGGGCCCCTCCGTCCTCATGTACGCAGGCAGAGTGATGCATATTCAAACACAGCACAGAACCTACCCGGTCTGGATTCGTCGACTATTTTTTTATTATAAATTTAGTCCGAACGTTTTGATGTATTTCCGATATCAGGACCCACGCTAAGCTAAGCTTATTGCGCGGGTCCTGACCCTACCATCCGATCGCGTAATTCCAGTCACCGGCAGAATGTAGAGGCAAAAGTTTGACGACTGAGGACGGTCCGCCCGGCTCGCTGGCTTCATCTAACCTTGGACGCGGCCGCTGCATCCGTCCGCAGGTCATCCCCGCCAGGAGCAAATAGCGAGCGCCGAAGCTGCTCGAACCACCTTGCTAGGGCGATTTAGATCGTAAGCTTAGCGCTCTCCCGACTGCGCTACACGGGCAGACCATGGGCCTCCGCTCGACTGCTGACGGTGTCTGACGGCTTCTGACGATGTCTGACAGTATCTGTCAATGTGTGACAGCGTCTGACAGTGTCTGACGTCACCTGGCGGCGTCTGACAGTATCTGTCAATGTGTGACAGCGTCTGACCGTGTCTGACGTCACCTGGCGGCGTCTGACGGTTTCTGTCGGTGTCTGCGTACGTCTGACCGTGTCTGACGTCACCTGGCGCGTCTGACGGTTTCTGTCGGTGTCTGCGGATGTCTGACCGTGTCTGACGTCACCTGGCGGCGTCTGACGGTTTCTGTCGGTGTCTGCGGATGTCTGACCGTGTCTGACGTCACCTGGCGGCGTCTGACGGTTCCTGTCGGTGTCTGCGGATGTCTGACCGTGTCTGACGTCACCTGGCGGCGTCTGACGGTTCCTGTCGGTGTCTGCGGATGTCTGACCGTCGCTCCGTCTGCCCCGTGTCTCGACAGGTCGATGTATCACCGCCATGTTCCGGAAGTTCCACCCGGAACACTTTGTCTGCTCGTTCTGTCTGAAGCAGCTCAACAAAGGCACATTCAAGGAGCAGGCCGACAAGCCCTACTGCCACCAGTGCTTTGACAAGCTGTTCGGCTGAGCCACTCCAGCGCAGACGAACCGCAGCGTTGGTGACCAGTTTCCAGTGATCGGTGATAGGTGAACTGGTGGCCGGTGATCGGTGACCGGTGATCGGTGACTGGTGATCGGTGGCTGGTGACCGCGGTCGGTGACAGGGACCAGTGACCTGGTGACGGCTTCGCTGTCAGTGCTGGAGTCGCCACTGGCGGGACCCGCGGTCTGAAGCCCAGTGATGGACTATGTGGCACAGCCTACTGAGTGACCCGGCCCGACGCCGGCGGGCGTGACGAGTGCTATGTCTTCTGTGTGTACGGTTCGTCGTGTGCGGCTCGCCCGGACGCGGCCCCAGCCAATCCCCGGGCAGCTGCCCTATTAATGTGCCCAGTGTCTTGTCCGTACAGAGGAGCGGGAGGTGCCCGGCCAGGTGGTGCGGCCAGCTGCTGTCCAGTGCCGGTCAGAACGCCACAGAGCTTGTTTTAGAGGCGGACTTCGAGTGGGCCGCCGCGGTCTGCCAGAGAGGTACCGCGGCACGCTGCTGTACGCTGCTGTACGCTGCTGTACGGTGCTGTACGGTGCTGTACGCTGCTGTACGCTGCTGTACGGTGCTGTACGGTGCTGTATGGTGCTGTACGCTGCTGTACGCTGCTGTACGCTGCTGTACGGTGCGGCGTGCGTGATGTGGTATTCGCTGAGCGCGTGTGTGGCCGGGCGGCCGAGCGGTTTTAGTGCTTACCTAGTGCAGGGGCGGGGAGGGAGCTTCTACCTTCTGAGTGCGTTTTCGTCTGAGTGTCGGCGCAGTGTTGCGGGCGGGGAGAGAGCTTCGAAGCTTAAAAAGACGCGGGCGTGGTGGCGGCGTGCGCCGCTCTCCGCCTGGCGGTGTTACTGCTGACGTGAGCTAACGTGATGTGACGTAAACACTGTTACGCCGGGAGGGACCCGGCATGGAGGGAGGCTGTTACAGGAATTGACTTTGGAAGCTTCTGGTTTCATCATGTATAAAACGCCAAAGCTAGAATCTTGTGAGAAAACGAAAACGTAATCGGTGCTATGAAAGATTGCAGCAATGCGCCCTTGTGCATTTTATGGAATTGATTCTAATATTTGCGCGAAGTTCGAACCAGTGTTTGTTATTTTGGCGTCCGTGTGCCGAGGCGACTGCAGCCTTCTATTGCCCATTGTTGACCACACGTGTGTGAGCGTGTCCGCACACGAGCGGGGCGGTACGAACCACGAGCGTGCCACGTGGCCTGTCGCATTACTCACACAATACATGATCGGTCTCGGTGGGACGGACCCGCCGAGGCCAGGTCCGGGCCGTGCCAGCGCAGTGTTCCCTCTGCTGCCGAAAGGCGGCGCTAGTGTGCCCGAGTGGGAAGCAGTGCACCCACCGGGGAACCGAACCCCGATCGCCGACACAGGATGCAGTGACCATACCCCTGTGATCACCTACACTGGAGGCAGTGAACATACCCCTGCGATCACCGACACAGGAGGCAGTGAACATACCCATCTGATCACCGACACGGAGGCAGTGAACATACCCCTGTGATCACCTACACTGGAGGCAGTGAACATACCCCTGTGATCACCGACACAGGAGGCAGTGAACATACCCCTGTGATCACCGACACAGGAGGCAGTGAACATACCCTGTGATCACCGACACAGGAGGCAGTGAACATACCCCTGTGATCACCGACACAGGAGGCAGTGAACATACCCATCTGATCACCGACACAGGAGGCAGTGAACATACCCATCTGATCACCGACACAGGAGGCAGTGAACATACCCCTGTGATCACCTACACTGGAGGCAGTGAACATACCCATCTGATCACCGACACAGGAGGCAGTGAACATACCCATCTGATCACCGACACAGGAGGCAGTGAACATACCCCTGCGATCACCGACACAGGAGGCAGTGAACATACCCCTGTGATCACCGACACAGGAGGCAATGAACATACCCCTGTGATCACCGACACAGGAGGCAGTGAACATACCCCTGTGATCACCGACACAGGAGGCAATGAACATACCCCTGTGATCACCGACACAGGAGGCAGTGAACATACCCATCTGATCACCGACACAGGAGGCAGTGAACATACCCCTGTGATCACCGACACAGGATGCAGTGAACATACCCCTGTGATCACCGACACAGGAGGCAGTGAACATACCCATCTGATCACCGACACAGGAGGCAGTGAACATACCCATCTGATCACCGACACAGGAGGCAGTGAACATACCCCTGTGATCACCGACACAGGAGGCAGTGAACATACCCCTGCGATCACCGACACAGGATGCAGTGACCATACCCCTGCGATCACCGACACAGGAGGCAGTGAACATACCCCTGCGATCACCGACACAGGAGGCAGTGAACATACCCCTGTGATCACCGACACAGGAGGCAGTGAACATACCCCTGCGATCACCGACACAGGAGGCAGTGAACATACCCATCTGATCACCGACACAGGAGGCAGTGAACATACCCCTGTGATCACCGACACAGGAGGCAGTGAACATACCCATCTGATCACCGACACAGGGGGGCAGTGAACATACCCCTGTGATCACCGACACAGGGGGGCAGTGAACATACCCCTGTGATCACCGACACAGGAGGCAGTGAACATACCCATCTGATCACCGACACAGGAGGCAGTGAACATACCCCTGTGATCACCGACACAGGAGGCAATGAACATACCCCTGTGATCACCGACACAGGAGGCAGTGAACATACCCCTGTGATCACCGACACAGGAGGCAGTGAACATACCCCTGTGATCACCGACACAGGAGGCAGTGAACATACCCCTGTGATCACCGACACAGGAGGCAGTGAACATACCCCTGCGATCACCGACACAGGAGGCAGTGAACATACCCATCTGATCACCGACACAGGAGGCAGTGAACATACCCCTGTGATCACCGACACAGGAGGCAGTGAACATACCCATCTGATCACCGACACAGGGGGGCAGTGAACATACCCCTGTGATCACCGACACAGGGGGGCAGTGAACATACCCCTGTGATCACCGACACAGGAGGCAGTGAACATACCCATCTGATCACCGACACAGGAGGCAGTGAACATACCCCTGTGATCACCGACACAGGAGGCAATGAACATACCCCTGTGATCACCGACACAGGAGGCAGTGAACATACCCCTGTGATCACCGACACAGGAGGCAGTGAACATACCCCTGTGATCACCGACACAGGAGGCAGTGAACATACCCCTGTGATCACCGACACAGGAGGCAGTGAACATACCCCTGTGATCACCGACACAGGAGGCAGTGAACATACCCCTGTGATCACCGACACAGGAGGCAATGAACATACCCCTGTGATCACCGACACAGGAGGCAATGAACATACCCCTGTGATCACCGACACAGGAGGCAGTGAACATACCCCTGTGATCACCGACACAGGAGGCAGTGAACATACCCCTGTGATCACCGACACAGGAGGCAGTGAACATACCCCTGCGATCACCGACACAGGAGGCAGTGAACATACCCATCTGATCACCGACACAGGAGGCAGTGAACATACCCATCTGATCACCGACACAGGAGGCAGTGAACATACCCATCTGATCACCGACACAGGAGGCAGTGAACATACCCCTGTGATCACCGACACAGGAGGCAGTGAACATACCCCTGTGATCACCGACACAGGAGGCAGTGAACATACCCCTGTGATCACCGACACAGGAGGCAGTGAACATACCCATCTGATCACCGACACAGGGGGGCAGTGAACATACCCCTGTGATCACCGACACAGGAGGCAGTGAACATACCCCTGTGATCACCGACACAGGAGGCAATGAACATACCCCTGTGATCACCGACACAGGAGGCAATGAACATACACCTGTGATCACCGACACAGGGGAGCAGTGAACATACCCCTGTGATCACCGACACAGGAGGCAGTGAACATACCCCTGTGATCACCGACACAGGAGGCAGTGAACATACCCCTGCGATCACCGACACAGGAGGCAGTGAACATACCCCTGTGATCACCGACACAGGAGGCAGTGAACATACCCCTGTGATCACCGACACAGGAGGCAATGAACATACCCCTGTGATCACCGACACAGGGGGGCAGTGAACATACCCCTGTGATCACCGACACAGGGGGGCAGTGAACATACCCATCTGATCACCGACACAGGAGGCAGTGAACATACCCATCTGATCACCGACACAGGAGGCAGTGAACATACCCCTGTGATCACCGACACAGGAGGCAGTGAACATACCCATCTGATCACCGACACAGGAGGCAATGAACATACCCATCTGATCACCGACACAGGAGGCAGTGAACATACCCCTGCGATCACCGACACAGGAGGCAGTGAACATACCCCTGTGATCACCTACACTGGAGGCAGTGAACATACCCCTGTGATCACCGACACTGGAGGCAGTGAACATACCCCTGTGATCACCGACACAGGAGGCAGTGAACATACCCCTGTGATCACCGACACAGGAGGCAGTGAACATACCCATCTGATCACCGACACAGGAGGCAGTGAACATACCCCTGTGATCACCGACACAGGAGGCAGTGAACATACCCCTGTGATCACCGACACTGGAGGCAGTGAACATACCCCTGTGATCACCGACACAGGAGGCAGTGAACATACCCATCTGATCACCGACACAGGAGGCAGTGAACATACCCCTGTGATCACCGACACAGGAGGCAGTGAACATACCCCTGTGATCACCGACACAGGGGGCAGTGAACATACCCCTGTGATCACCGACACAGGAGGCAGTGAACATACCCCTGTGATCACCGACACAGGAGGCAGTGAACATACCCCTGTGATCACCGACACAGGAGGCAGTGAACATACCCCTGTGATCACCGACACAGGAGGCAGTGAACATACCCCTGTGATCACCGACACAGGAGGCAATGAACATACCCATCTGATCACCGACACAGGAGGCAGTGAACATACCCCTGTGATCACCGACACAGGGGGGCAGTGAACATACCCCTGTGATCACCGACACAGGAGGCAGTGAACATACCCCTGTGATCACCGACACAGGAGGCAGTGAACATACCCCTGTGATCACCGACACAGGAGGCAGTGAACATACCCCTGCGATCACCGACACAGGAGGCAGTGAACATACCCATCTGATCACCGACACAGGAGGCAGTGAACATACCCATCTGATCACCGACACAGGAGGCAGTGAACATACCCCTGTGATCACCGACACAGGAGGCAGTGAACATACCCCTGTGATCACCGACACAGGAGGCAGTGAACATACCCCTGTGATCACCGACACAGGAGGCAGTGACCATACCCCTGTGATCACCGACACAGGAGGCAGTGAACATACCCCTGCGATCACCGACACAGGAGGCAGTGACCATACCCCTGTGATCACCGACACAGGAGGCAGTGAACATACCCCTGTGATCACCTACACTGGAGGCAGTGAACATACCCCTGCGATCACCGACACAGGAGGCAGTGAACATACCCCTGTGATCACCGACACAGGAGGCAGTGACCATACCCCTGTGATCACCGACACAGGAGGCAGTGAACATACCCCTGCGATCACCGACAAAGGAGGCAGTGAACATACCCCTGTGATCACCGACACAGGAGGCAGTGAACATACCCATCTGATCACCGACACTGGAGGCAGTGAACATACCCCTGCGATCACCGACACAGGAGGCAGTGAACATACCCCTGTGATCACCGACACAGGAGGCAGTGAACATACCCCTGCGATCACCGACACAGGAGGCAGTGAACATACCCATCTGATCACCGACACAGGAGGCAGTGAACATACCCCTGTGATCACCGACACAGGAGGCAATGAACATACCCCTGTGATCACCGACACAGGAGGCAGTGAACATATCCCTGTGATCACCGACACAGGAGGCAGTGAACATACCCCTGTGATCACCGACACAGGGGGGCAGTGAACATACCCCTGTGATCACCGACACAGGAGGCAGTGAACATACCCCTGTGATCACCGACACAGGAGGCAGTGAACATACCCCTGCGATCACCGACACAGGAGGCAGTGAACATACCCCTGCGATCACCGACACAGGAGGCAGTGAACATACCCCTGCGATCACCGACACGCTGCTCCGCGTGGTTTGTGATGCCATCACGGCGAGCTTGGTCCGATTGGTTATTGGTGTTAGGGACTTCCCACCGTAACATTAGATTTGAGTTGAGATAGCCATTTTTATGGCTTGGCATTGAAATCAAGTATGGTAGCAGTTAAAACAACCACAATGATCTAATCAAAAAGATATTAGTTTGATTTTGACATCTGTAAAAAATAAGGCCCATGTGTATTTGAATAGGGCCTCTAAACCGACAGCGTCGTCTCTCTTTACCCAACTGGTAATGATAGTTGACATGTTTTAAGGTCAGCCTTGGAATATTTTCGTCTTTCATTTCTCGATCCCCGGGTGGTTCGCAATCTAAGCCAATCTAGACACCGGGTGGTGTCGCTTTTTCTGCGCAATAGATGTTGACAAAAAATTGTCCCATGTATTTGGCAGCACAAAGGATTTCTGTTATTAAAAAAATAATATGACGTCACCAACCCAACTTTCCGCTTAAAACTAAAAGTTGAATATCTTCCAAGATAAGCAATTTTTCGGGAAAAAAGTTCACGAACATGTTCAGCTGACCTCGCCCGACATGTAGACATGTAATTAAGTGCGATTCGACAACTTTCAAAAAGGTGGGACAGTCCCTTTAAAGGAAATAGTTCACCTTCGGGAAATTTTTCAGAACACGATTTTATTATATTTTGTAATACAGTTTCTTTTTTTCTTTTCAAAAATGGTCCTACATCGCGCCAATTCAGGACAGAAGGTCGTAAATTATTAATTTTATGGTGTGCGTTATTGGTCTGCGCATGCTCCCTGGCTGTGCTGGCACTTTCAGACGGTACGGTACATCATATATGCGCCGCATTCCTTCGTCAAAAAGTCAAATATCTTCGGCTGGAGTCTTTTCAGCCAAGAAAAGTTGCAGATAAGGATTTTTCAACACGGGCTACAAAACTGCTATTTCAGTTCAAAACCCCATGTTGAAGGTGAACTATTTCCTTTAATATTAACCCTCGCTTGACGGGGGGATATCCCCCCTGACGAATTTTCGCGATAGCTCAAAACACAATGGCGCCATCAACGTGGAACTTGGGGGTACCATCTCCCACATCAATTGTACATCTTCTGTGCGAAAATGAAGCAATTTCGTCATCAAATTTGTGAGATATAGCAAATTTAGCGACGTCACTACACACGAGTTTGACGATACAATTAGCCAAACGTTAACCGGCCGTACAAAGGCCACTTTTTATAGTAAAATGCAATAAAAACGTCAACAGATAGCACATTGCAAGGCCTACAAAATGGCTATCTGGGATTTTTGACAATTTCGGTTTTTAACCCCCAAAATGCAAAAACAAAATGCAAAGACCAAAATTTTCAAAGATGTTAAAAAAAACGGAACATATGCTGAAGAACCACATATGAACAATACCCAAACCAAATTTCAAAGCAATATCTTTATTTTTGACTGACTTATGGCTCCCTAAACGTATGGTAACTCATGAAGTCATATTTTGAAATTGCGTGTTTTGGCTTTTATTGACCAGATAAAGACAAATAAATGCCAGCAGTGTATTTCTGAGCCAAAACTGGTATAGAAACATGCCATTTTGATTTAGATTTATTAATTTCAAATGTTGACCATATGTGACCTAAACTTGACAAAGAGGCATGTTCACGGACCCTGCGGTTGGCTGCGGTTCGGCGGTCAGCAGGGGGGGGGGGGGGGGAACTAAAGTGGGGATGTGGCGAACGGTATGACGCCACACGGCTGCGGTTCCGGCGGTCCGTACGATGCAACCGCAGGAGAAATGTCACATAAAGTGGCGCGCGCGGCATTCAGTGTTCAAGAGACGCCTGCTTGTGATGACGCATGAGGAAAGGGGCGGGGCATGCTGGAAACCGCCGAACCGCAGGTGGTCGTGATCAGGCCTCTTGAGCTTGACACTAACTTCACTTAAATGAGTTCAGATGGTAAAATGACTATCACTATCGAATTATGTGTGATGACTCACTATGTGCCCATAGACCATGTGTCGCATGACTTTCGAAGATCTTCTCCGCATAGTGATCTTTTGTGACCTGGCATTGACCTTGACCTTTGCCAACAATCTCATTTTAGCTCATGCGGGATGTTTATTATACTTTGGGAGCACTTTCGGTGATCACTGATCATGGTCGCAATCAAAGGCTTTGGATGGAAAGTATGGACCATAAACTAAAATGCCTCGATTTTGACCTTTGACCCGACCTTGACCTGATGTGGCCTCAATGCGAAAATTTCGAGTATGCTTTAGATGCGTCTCATTGAGAGATTTCGAATGCCGCCTTGCGCGTCTTGCTGCGATCATTGGTTCCGGAGGTAACGAGAGGGGGCAATATTTACCCCCGGTCAATGGCGTTCAGCTGAGACCCGGTCAAGCGCGGGTTAATATCATGCCAGATCACACACTGGCGCTCATAGGCCCATAGGGCATGAGTAGCGCTAGTGGTTGGTGTGAACATTTCATTGTGCTCGGATACGCCTTCACGGCCAACGTCACCCCGTTTCCATTCATGGGGTGCCGGGCGCCTTCTTCGGCACCAAGGCACCTCTTCGCCACCTTTGACCAGCCACCAACACGAAGCTCAAGGGCGAGCTCGTCAGAGCTCTGACCGGACCCTAGAATGAATGAAGTGGGCACACTTCAGAGGTTTAGTCCTCTTTTCCGTGTGCCCGCTTTTCCTGGACTGTCCAATGTCTCGTAACATGTCTCACCAAATACCGCCAGCCCAAACGCCTCTCAGCCCAAACACAGACTTAAAAACAACATGTACTGATTACAAAATCTGGTTAGACTGCAGATCTTCACTCCGTTCCAGCTTCCAACCAACACAGTGTAGTAGTATACAATGCACGCGCACACACACAATCATCCATGGCACACTATAAAATCCAATCTCAACGCCACAGGGCGCCACACGGTGCCGCGCGCCCTCCACAGGCCGGCGTCGGCGCAGCTGCGTGGCCAGTCGACGCCCATATTGCAACACGCAAGTAAGGGAACAGTAAACGCTACGGAGAAAGACTAGGTTTGTTCGCCGGCATCTCGAGGCCGACTGGCCGCGTCGGCCGGGCGCACACACCGATCGCGGCGGGGGACAACACAGATATGATGAGCGGGGCGCCGCCACGGCAGGAGCGCCTGGCGCGGCCTCGACACCCGGGACACCCGGGACGGCCGCTGTAACACTATTACTCCAATGTTCATAAAAACGGCACTCGGTACCGGCGCTGGAGCGGGGCTCGGGCGCAGGGCGCCGAGGAGGTGCGAGATCGCGAGTCTGTTGGACCGCGCCGGACAGACTAGACGGTCCTCTGCCACTCGAGGACTTCAGATTCCGATTGTGACCGGTGCACGTGGCAGTATCACACGTCCAGCTGCTTGGGCGTGCTGGGCGTCATGAACGGTTCACTCCACATCCTCCGCAGGTCGCCCTGGAGACGGACAGCGAAGGTGCGGTCAGCCAGCTGTCGTCAGCCGCGGCCACTCAGCCGATTCCCGTATACACTGCTAACAATAAACAACGATATTAACTGAACAGCAACAGCCCGAGACCAAACAGCTGAAATATTTTAAGCTACATATTGCAGATAGCTATTTGGTTTCACCGTCGTACTTCAGCATTTCAAGTCGCGGGTTAAGAAGCGTTCGTCCGTGTTCAAATCGGTGAACCGTGAAGACTCGGTTATTGATGGGCGGTACCCATTCCTTCTCCGGTCGCCAGGTCTAACCATTGAGGTCAGACCATCGGCATTCTGGCGGCAGCAACTCCTGACAACGTGTCTGAACGACGCGATACCTCACCTTCAGGTAGGCCATGATGAGCAGGGGAAGCAGGGTGAAGGGCACAGCGTCTCACCTTCAGGTAGGCCATGATGAGCAGGGGCAGCAGGGTGAAGGGCACAGGGTCTCACCTTCAGGTAGGCCATGGTGAGCAGGGGCAGCAGGGTGAAGGGCACAGGGTCTCACCTTCAGGTAGGCCATGGTGAGCAGGGGCAGCAGGGTGAAGGGCACCAGGTAGAGCAGGGCCGGCTGGGCCGCCCGGAACACCTCCGATGACACGGTGGCCGTCACCAGGCCCAGGAAGTAGCCAATCAGCGAACAGTGGAAATACCTGCACAGAGTAAAGACAGCCAATCAGCGAACAGTGGGAATAACGGCACAGAGTACAGGCAGCCAATCAGCGAACAGTGGGAATAACGGCACAGAGTACAGGCAGCCAATCAGCGAACAGTGGGAATAACGGCACAGAGTACAGGCAGCCAATCAGCGAACAGTGGGAATAAAGGCACAGAGTACAGGCAGCCAATCAGCGAACAGTGGGAATAACGGCACAGAGTACAGGCAGCCAATCAGCGAACAGTGGAAATACCCGCACAGAGCACATGCACAAAGAAGAAAATGTCTCGAATATGTTCCAAGTTATCCTCAATTTGAGAACACGCACTTTACCAGCACCAGCATTGTATTAAATAGCTGCATATTCAGTGACGAATAGGCAGTTTAGAAGAACAAAAGTCGAGCACCTCTCGACTAAGTACCATTCGGCTATCTCAGGGCCTGCGCGGCAGGCAGGCTCAGCACACCGGATTCTATGTCCAGCGCGGCACCGGCTCCAGGGTTCCCGGATTCTGAATCGCCGTCCCGCGATTACGGCCCCCGGAGACGCCACTTTGTACAGCTGCTGACCCCCGGCAGGTGACTCACGTGATTTTCTGCATATGCCCGCTGGCCGGGATGGTGGCGTCGGCCAATAACAGAGCCTGCGCCCTCTTGTACGCGTCAAACCGCATCACAAAGCAGAGAAGCAGACCAGGCATCACCTGCAAACCGCCAGACGAGCAGTCAGACGACAGACGAGCAGTCAGACGACAGACGAGCAGTCAGACGACAGACGAGCAGTCAGACACAGCCGGGCCAAGTAAGCTGAAGATTCACTAAAGCGGCGGAGGTGGACTGACTGACCACCAGGCAGCCATGTTGCTATGTTCATGACCGAGCACGGCGAATAATAAATATAGGCCGCGCCAGCTGACTCCCAAACCCTCCGTCGTTCAGACCATCGCAGTCGCCGCAACAGGTCACTGAGAAGGAGCGCGCCGCATCGCTGGCGATATCACCGGCGCTTACGATATCACCGCCGCTTACGATATCACCGCATGTCTTACAAATCGTCGCATCCCTTACAAAACAGCACTGCAGCACAGTGTACCAAAATTTAATTTTCCTTGGGTGTCAAGAGTGGAACATTTGAGCCAAAAAATACCATGAGAGTGGACAATTATGTAGAAAATGGTATAATATTGATTTGTTTTGAAAATGAAAAGTTTTCGTTGAAATCATGTATTTTTAGTCAATATTTATGTCAGAATCAATATCACAATGCATAACTCGGGAATTTAAATTTCACTTCTAAAATGGGGAGCGAGAGTGGAAAATTATTCACCTTTGGGTGTCATTTCTCACCAAAAGTGACACATTTTGGAACACTGCTGTAGCACCACTTACATAGGTGTCGATTTATATACCTTTGGGGTGGCCCTTCCCCCCAATGTTGAGTTCGCCCCCCCCCAAAAAAAAATGGTACCCTCGCCCCCCATGTTTACCCTCGGCCCCCAGTGTTTTTGGCCGCTGGCGGATCCAAGAGGGAGCAAAGCGGCCAAGTCTCCCACACCGCCTGAAATCGGCAAACAAATTGACACGTTTCCTATTTCAAAAGAAAATCTAAGCAGCTTTTACTAAGAAACGTGTATTTTATATCACCTCTTCATGTATAAAGAGGCGAAATCCGGTGACTAAGAGGCGAAATCGATATTAAATATATACATGTATGAGTCTTTTGGGGATTTGCTCCCAAAACCAACTTTTTTGCCTTTCTGGATCCGCCCTCGTCTCTGGCCTCAGATTAGGTACCTGAACCATATAGGTTTCATCAGGGGCGGTTCTCCCATGTAGGCAAGGTAGGCAATGCCTACCCAGTTCGGTAGCCTTCTTCCGATACCGATATTTATTTTCCCTTCTTTTCATTTCATTTGTTTCCTTATTGATTAATATGGGTTTCTGCAATCGGAATGGGCCTATCTTGGAGCAAATTTTCCAAATTTTCCACGAAAATTTCCTTCGAAGCCATAAATTAAACGTAAATGTAAGAAAACCCTCGCTTAAGCATACCTACCTCGTCCTACTAGATTCTCGACCAGCCTGTGTACAAATCTATTGCCGTCCTGCAGTATAACATTTCTGTAAGGTAGGCAAATCAACTATAAAATCGAAAAAGCACACCTTTTTAAGCGCAATAACTTCATAAAATAAATATGACTGCAATACCAATTATTATTTTAGGCTCGTAGTAGCTTGCCACATAGGGGTTCAATTATTATTTCGAAAATAATGTTTCTACCACTTCTCCAGACCAGATCTTTGGCGGTATCTCAGCGTAACAACTAACAGCACGAACCAAGATCGAGCGGAGTTTTCGCCGAGCGCTTCCGTTCCGGAAAAAAACCGATGCGGCGTCAACGCGGCAGCAGCAAAGGACCTTTTTGACAGGCGACGCGAAGAAAAAATTTCGGGATATTTTGAATGTGGGGTCTTTTTCTAATAGTTTAAAAAATTAATGTCAGGGTAAATATAATTAAATTATGATATAGTTACATATTACTGCAAGGAGATCGGCGGGTCGTCCAGAATTATATTACAAATGGGACATTACTACTTACTAGTGCTAACCCGTCCGCTCCACTGGACGATTAGCTGGCATCTCCGGGATGGAGGTATCCGCACCAATTCAGCACGTGAATTAACTGGGACTTTTAAACTGAATAAACTGAGCGGTGCCGGATAGACAGACAGACAGACAGACAGATGGACAGACAGAGACGCTTATCAAATAGTAATATAGATATTTCGATGCATTTTTATTAGCGGAGTTATTTGCATATAATTAATGATTTTATGTGTAGGCTCTGATTGCAGTCGCACAATTATTGTCAACCTGCAGAATTAAGCGTCGAATCGAAAGCCTTAAGTGCACATCTCCGTGATAATTCTTGCCTATTTTCAAATCAACTACAAGCGGATGACAGCACATAAACAGGCTGTTGGTAGCGGTGAAGTATTAATCGTGGTATATTTGAAAACCTACTTTAAAAAAATCACGAAACAGCGCATACCTCATACCTCCTCTTACCTCCCATTGCCGTCTAGCTTGAACTTTATTGGGGATGGGTCCGCTTGACCTGACATATAGGTTAGTTTTACATCAGGTAACGGCTGTATGTATAGAACCGTGACTTAGAATGCTCCCGGGTAAAACAAAATCAGAAAAGGTGCGCTAAGAATCAATAATACGATGCCCGGTAGACATGAAAATGACGGCGCTCCGCGAGGCCGTTTTTATATTTCCAAAGAATCTTTGAGTGTTCAAACAACCCTAGCAATATGGAGGATAAAGTTTGTCCCCGCATGAAATGCTGGCAATACCGCAACAGTGGGATTGCCAGTCAATGGCGTAAATTTAGAACGCCATTGACTGGGGGGGGGGGGGGGGGTCCAGCCCTTGATTATCTTTCGAACCAATGAGCGCAGCGATATGCGCAAGAAGGCAATCGAAAAGCTCTCAATAAGAAGCATTTAAATCATGCTATTTTGTATTGTAAAATATTAGGTCACGGTAAGGTCAAAGGTCACAATCGATGTATTTGAGTGTATGTGCCATACTTTCCATCCAAAGTATTTTCGATTGCGACCATTATCACCTCAAAGTGCAAAAGTGAGAATTTTGGCAAAGGTCACGGTCAAGGTCAGGTCACAAAAGGTAACTATGCGCAAACAAAATATACGAAAGCCATGCAACACATGTTCAATGGATTATTTTACAAGTATAATTCGATCGTGACAGTCATTCAGTGTCCTAGCATTGGGAAATTTGGGTGGAAAATGACACTATGAATACTATTTTTGCACTCTTTTTCCTGAGTTTTACTGTGAATTTTCCACTCTATATTTTAAAATGTATTGGATAATTGGAAACCTGATACTGATTTGTGGATGTAATGATAAAATGATAAGGACAGCCTGTGGATGAAAAGACAGGTAATAATTGGCATAGGTAATAACTCATTTTGGTGAGCAGGTAATTGGGTGATAAAGCCTGGTACATATGCTTTTTGGTTGAATTTTCCACTCTTTATATTTATTTTTAGTCAGAATTTCCACTCCGCACCCCAGCTCCAAAGCAATTCTAGGAGCCTGTAATAAGTCATTTTACCACATGGCCTCATTTCAGTGACGTTAAAACTCGTGTGGTGGTCTCTAAATTCGCTATATCTCTATTTTTTCTCGACAAAATTGCTTCATTTATGCACAGAAGACGTAAAATCGGTGTAGGAGAAGGTACCCAAAGTTTCACGTTGATGCCGCTATTGGTTTTTGAGCTATTGCGAAAATACTTCAGGGGAGATATTCTCTCTCTCAGGGGAGCATAAAGTACCCCCACAAAAAAACTCACCGGATTTGGCCCACTATATTTTTAAAAGGGTATATTTTCACCACTATTTTATGGAAAATAATTCATTTTGTCGACCAAAGGGGGCACGTAGAGACCTTCAGGGGGGCGGGATTGCCCCGTTTGCCGCCGCCGCCGCCGTCCCCCCCCCCCCCCCCCCCCCGTGTGTACGCCTATGGTTCGCCTCCCCCCAATTGTTTTCAAAAATCGACACCGTTGATCACTTACAATATCTCCCAGGCCGAGCATAGAGAAGTGGCCGGCGGTACGCATGCTGGGGAACACCAGTTTGCCGGGCAGCGAGAGTTTCGGCGCATCCCGCATTATGCCGTTCAGGTGCAGCTTCTTCGCCATGATGCCGACCGGATTGTCGGCCGACCGGGTGGCCACCTGTCGGCGGAAAGTGGAAGGTGAAGTGTGGCGCCTGCCGCTGCGTGGCGCGGCGATCGGTGTCTGTAGACCAAAGCCCTGCCTCGCCTGCAGCCGCAGGTCGATTCCGCTCGGGCGGAAATAGACAAGCGCAATAAACGGCTCAGTGTTAATAATTCAGTTACCGATCACGGTTAGCCGGTAACGGCCAATGAGGCGGTAAGCTGCCGACTCGCCATATGCTCTGCATGGGTCGATGCCTTCCTTCAAAGGTCGGCGCCTGGCCAGTGGAAATGACCATAACCTGGCTTACAAGTTAGAAGGCACCGTACACAATCCGCAGTCACGTTGAATCCCACTGATTCGACGTTTCTGTTCCACTTGTATCCAAGTACACCAGTGGGTGAGCCGTTCTCGAAAGTCGAATTAATTCCGTCCCCGTTCCACACCTGCACAACACCGGAGAGAACGTGACGTAACCGCGGCCGTGTGACTTCAGTCCCCGTTCCACACCTGCACAACACCGGAGAGAACGTTACGTAACCGCGGCCGTGTGACTTCAGTCCCCGTTCCACACCTGCACAACACCGGAGAGAACGTGACGTAACCGCGGCCGTGTGGCGCACCTTAACCATGACGTTGGCGCTGAAGATGTACGGCGAGAAGAACACCCAGAAGACGTCGTAGATGAGCAGGCCCATCAGCAGCAGGGTGGAGACCTTCAGCGAGGGCAGACGGACGAACGCGATGAAAGCCACGCACAGGCCCATGCCCATCGCTGGAACAGAGCGAAACACAGGTCAGACGCGTCACACTCGCGGGTCTATACAAAAGACTGGACCGGAGCCAAAACAGAGGTCCACAGGTCACCACCACAGCAGTCTGGCGGCCGCCGGGGCTGGGTAGGGTCCGAAACAGTGAACAATAGTCCAAAAACCGACCGTCTCTCTACTGAACTGAGCTCAACAACAGCGCCCCAGGGGCTGCAGGATAAATGGCAGCCAGCTGAGAAAACAGCCCCGCCGTCAGAATACCGGCGGTCTCCGCCACAGGAAATCTGCCAGCCCGCGTCAGCCGGCGTCAGCTCGCGTCAGTGGACCAGCGGCATTCGATACTGCGCAGAAGTAGCACGACTGCAGGACGCCAGTCCGATCGGAGACGGCCGTAGTTTCCGGGACGCCCGCACCGCCCCGCTACACACTGCAGAACAGTGGTAAGCCATCTGGGTGAGCATGCACGGCATCATAGTTTGCTGGCTAGCCCGCGCTCATGGCTGTTACGATTCAGCGCACGGGACACCCGCACCGCCCCGCTACACACTGCAGAACAGTGGTAAGCCATCTGGGTGACAATGCACGGCATCATAGTTTGCTGGCTAGCCCGCGCTCATGGCTGTTACGATTCAGCGCACTGGCATGGCGGCCATTCAAGGCGGTAAGGTATCAGGGCTGTCGGTCTTAAAGCCAAAGGTGAAAGGCTGAGTATAAAGACGATGTCAGTACTTCCTGCTATGTTCCGCATCGCCGGTCCTAAAGACACCGCCACCGTTACTCAAGTGCCATCGGTCTACGTGTTTCATCAACACGGTGTCAGAGTTGGTATCAATCAGAATCAACTAGTGGCGCATTAGCCACTTTACTGTGGCATGCATACAGTGATGGTCACGCGAATGGCACGCTTACTAAGCATTATCAGCTGAATTTACAACGGCCGTTCATTGTATGATGCTATTTCTTTTGTGAAGCTTTGTCTTCACAAATGGCCCACGAGAGTGAGTGGTAGAACTTCAATAGAAACCGGACAGTCTGATGTGTGTTTCGCCGATAGCTGCCTGCTCCCCTGCGCCTCTGTGTTCCATCCGGCCCGCTGACGCGCCTTCGCCCAGTAGCAGGTGTATGCCGCCAGACTGGAGTCCGGTACACCGACACCCGCTCAGTACTGACCCCTCTCCCTCCCAGACCAGGGAGCACCGACACCTGCTCAATACTGACCCCTCTCCCTCCCAGACCAGGGAGCACCGACACCCGCTCAATACTGACCCCTCTCCCTCCCAGACCAGGGAGCACCGACACCTGCTCAATACTGACCCCTCTCCCTCCCAGACCAGGGAGCACTGACACCCACTCAATACTGACCCCTCTCCCTCCCAGACCAGGGAGCACCGACACCCGCTCAATACTGACCCCTCTCCCTCCCAGACCAGGGAGCAGATGGCAGAGAGGCCATATATAGCACTGGCAGAGAGGCCATATATAGCACTGGCAGAGAGGCCATATATAGCACTGGCAGAGAGGCCATATATAGCACTGGCAGAGAGGCCATATATAGCACTGGCAGAGAGGCCATATCTAGCACTGGCAGAGAGGCCATATCTAGCACTGGCAGAGAGGCCATATCTAGCACTGGCAGAGAGGCCATATCTAGCACTGGCAGAGAGGCCATATCTAGCACTGGCAGAGAGGCCATACTAGCACTGGCAGAGAGGCCATATCTAGCACTGGCAGAGAGGCCATATCTAGCACTGGCAGAGAGGCCATATCTAGCACTGGCAGAGAGGCCATATCTAGCACTGGCAGAGAGGCCATATCTAGCACTGGCAGAGAGGCCATATCTAGCACTGGCAGAGAGGCCATATCTAGCACTGGCAGAGAGGCCATATCTAGCACTGGCAGAGAGGCCATATCTAGCACTGGCAGAGGCCATATATAGCACTGGCAGAGAGGCCATATATAGCACTGGCAGAGAGGCCATATATAGCACTGGCAGAGAGGCCATATCTAGCACTGGCAGAGAGGCCATATCTAGCACTGGCAGAGAGGCCATATCTAGCACTGGCAGAGAGGCCATATCTAGCACTGGCAGAGAGGCCATATATAGCACTGGCAGAGAGGCCATATCTAGCACTGGCAGAGAGGCCATATCTAGCACTGGCAGAGAGGCCATATCTAGCACTGGCAGAGAGGCCATATCTAGCACTGGCAGAGAGGCCATATCTAGCACTGGCAGAGAGGCCATATATAGCACTGGCAGAGAGGCCATATATAGCACTGGCAGAGAGGCCATATATAGCACTGGCAGAGAGGCCATATATAGCACTGGCAGAGAGGCCATATCTAGCACTGGCAGAGAGGCCATATCTAGCACTGGCAGAGAGGCCATATCTAGCACTGGCAGAGAGGCCATATCTAGCACTGGCAGAGAGGCCATATCTAGCACTGGCAGAGAGGCCATACTAGCACTGGCAGAGAGGCCATATCTAGCACTGGCAGAGAGGCCATATCTAGCACTGGCAGAGAGGCCATATCTAGCACTGGCAGAGAGGCCATATCTAGCACTGGCAGAGAGGCCATATCTAGCACTGGCAGAGAGGCCATATCTAGCACTGGCAGAGAGGCCATATCTAGCACTGGCAGAGAGGCCATATCTAGCACTGGCAGAGAGGCCATATCTAGCACTGGCAGAGGCCATATATAGCACTGGCAGAGAGGCCATATATAGCACTGGCAGAGAGGCCATATATAGCACTGGCAGAGAGGCCATATCTAGCACTGGCAGAGAGGCCATATCTAGCACTGGCAGAGAGGCCATATCTAGCACTGGCAGAGAGGCCATATCTAGCACTGGCAGAGAGGCCATATATAGCACTGGCAGAGAGGCCATATCTAGCACTGGCAGAGAGGCCATATCTAGCACTGGCAGAGAGGCCATATCTAGCACTGGCAGAGAGGCCATATCTAGCACTGGCAGAGAGGCCATATCTAGCACTGGCAGAGAGGCCATATCTAGCACTGGCAGAGAGGCCATATATAGCACTGGCAGAGAGGCCATATATAGCACTGGCAGAGAGGCCATATATAGCACTGGCAGAGAGGCCATATCTAGCACTGGCAGAGAGGCCATATCTAGCACTGGCAGAGAGGCCATATCTAGCACTGGCAGAGAGGCCATATCTAGCACTGGCAGAGAGGCCATATATAGCACTGGCAGAGAGGCCATATCTAGCACTGGCAGAGAGGCCATATCTAGCACTGGCAGAGAGGCCATATCTAGCACTGGCAGAGAGGCCATATATAGCACTGGCAGAGAGGCCATATATAGCACTGGCAGAGGCCATATCTAGCACTGGCAGAGAGGCCATATCTAGCACTGGCAGAGAGGCCATATCTAGCACTGGCAGAGAGGCCATATCTAGCACTGGCAGAGAGGCCATATATAGCACTGGCAGAGAGGCCATATATAGCACTGGCAGAGAGGCCATATATAGCACTGGCAGAGAGGCCATATCTAGCACTGGCAGAGAGGCCATATCTAGCACTGGCAGAGAGGCCATATCTAGCACTGGCAGAGAGGCCATATATAGCACTGGCAGAGAGGCCATATCTAGCACTGGCAGAGAGGCCATATCTAGCACTGGCAGAGAGGCCATATATAGCACTGGCAGAGAGGCTATATCTAGCACTGGCAGAGAGGCCATATCTAGCACTGGCAGAGAGGCCATATCTAGCACTGGCAGAGAGGCCATATATAGCACTGGCAGAGAGGCCATATATAGCACTGGCAGAGAGGCCATATCTAGCACTGGCAGAGAGGCCATATCTAGCACTGGCAGAGAGGCCATATCTAGCACTGGCAGAGAGGCCATATCTAGCACTGGCAGAGAGGCCATATCTAGCACTGGCAGAGAGGCCATATCTAGCACTGGCAGAGAGGCCATATATAGCACTGGCAGAGAGGCCATATATAGCACTGGCAGAGAGGCCATATCTAGCACTGGCAGAGAGGCCATATCTAGCACTGGCAGAGAGGCCATATCTAGCACTGGCAGAGAGGCCATATCTAGCACTGGCAGAGAGGCCATATCTAGCACTGGCAGAGAGGCCATATATAGCACTGGCAGAGAGGCCATATCTAGCACTGGCAGAGAGGCCATATATAGCACTGGCAGAGAGGCCATATCTAGCACTGGCAGAGAGGCCATATATAGCACTGGCAGAGAGGCCATATATAGCACTGGCAGAGAGGCCATATATAGCACTGGCAGAGAGGCCATATATAGCACTGGCAGAGAGGCCATATATAGCACTGGCAGAGAGGCCATATATAGCACTGGCAGAGAGGCCATATCTAGCACTGGCAGAGAGGCCATATCTAGCACTGGCAGAGAGGCCATATCTAGCACTGGCAGAGAGGCCATATCTAGCACTGGCAGAGAGGCCATATATAGCACTGGCAGAGAGGCCATATATAGCACTGGCAGAGAGGCCATATATAGCACTGACAGAGAGGCCATATCTAGCACTGGCAGAGAGGCCATATCTAGCACTGGCAGAGAGGCCATATCTAGCACTGGCAGAGAGGCCATATCTAGCACTGGCAGAGAGGCCATATCTAGCACTGGCAGAGAGGCCATATATAGCACTGGCAGAGAGGCCATATCTAGCACTGGCAGAGAGGCCATATATAGCACTGGCAGAGAGGCCATATATAGCACTGGCAGAGAGGCCATATATAGCACTGGCAGAGAGGCCATATATAGCACTGGCAGAGAGGCCATATCTAGCACTGGCAGAGAGGCCATATATAGCACTGGCAGAGAGGCCATATCTAGCACTGGCAGAGAGGCCATATATAGCACTGGCAGAGAGGCCATATATAGCACTGACAGAGAGGCCATATATAGCACTGGCAGAGAGGCCATATATAACACTGGCAGAGAGGCCATATCTAGCACTGGCAGAGAGGCCATATATAGCACTGGCAGAGAGGCCATATATAGCACTGGCAGAGAGGCCATATCTAGCACTGGCAGAGAGGCCATATCTAGCACTGGCAGAGAGGCCATATATAGCACTGGCAGAGAGGCCATATATAGCACTGGCAGAGAGGCCATATATAGCACTGGCAGAGAGGCCATATCTAGCACTGGCAGAGAGGCCATATATAGCACTGGCAGAGAGGCCATATATAGCACTGACAGAGAGGCCATATATAGCACTGGCAGAGAGGCCATATATAGCACTGGCAGAGAGGCCATATCTAGCACTGGCAGAGAGGCCATATATAGCACTGGCAGAGAGGCCATATCTAGCACTGGCAGAGAGGCCATATATAGCACTGGCAGAGAGGCCATATATAGCACTGGCAGAGAGGCCATATATAGCACTGGCAGAGAGGCCATATATAGCACTGGCAGAGAGGCCATATATAGCACTGGCAGAGAGGCCATATCTAGCACTGGCAGAGAGGCCATATATAGCACTGGCAGAGAGGCCATATCTAGCACTGGCAGAGAGGCCATATATAGCACTGGCAGAGAGGCCATATATAGCACTGACAGAGAGGCCATATATAGCACTGGCAGAGAGGCCATATATAGCACTGGCAGAGAGGCCATATCTAGCACTGGCAGAGAGGCCATATATAGCACTGGCAGAGAGGCCATATATAGCACTGGCAGAGAGGCCATATATAGCACTGGCAGAGAGGCCATATATAGCACTGGCAGAGAGGCCATATATAGCACTGGCAGAGAGGCCATATCTAGCACTGGCAGAGAGGCCATATATAGCACTGGCAGAGAGGCCATATATAGCACTGACAGAGAGGCCATATATAGCACTGGCAGAGAGGCCATATATAGCACTGGCATAGAGGCCATATCTAGCACTGGCAGAGAGGCCATATATAGCACTGGCAGAGAGGCCATATCTAGCACTGGCAGAGAGGCCATATATAGCACTGGCAGAGGCCATATATAGCACTGGCAGAGAGGCCATACTAGCACTGGCAGAGAGGCCATATATAGCACTGGCAGAGAGGCCATATCTAGCACTGGCAGAGAGGCCATACTAGCACTGGCAGAGAGGCCATATATAGCACTGGCAGAGAGGCCATATATAGCACTGGCAGAGAGGCCATATCTAGCACTGGCAGAGAGGCCATACTAGCACTGGCAGAGAGGCCATATATAGCACTGGCAGAGAGGCCATATATAGCACTGGCAGAGAGGCCATATATAGCACTGGCAGAGAGGCCATATATAGCACTGGCAGAGAGGCCATATATAGCACTGGCAGAAAGGCCATATCTAGCACTGGCAGAGAGGCCATATCTAGCACTGGCAGAGAGGCCATATATAGCACTGGCAGAGGCCATATATAGCACTGGCAGAGAGGCCATATCTAGCACTGGCAGAGAGGCCATATATAGCACTGGCAGAGAGGCCATATATAGCACTGGCAGAGAGGCCATATCTAGCACTGGCAGAGAGGCCATATCTAGCACTGGCAGAGAGGCCTCTCTGCCAGTGCTAGATATAGCACTGGCAGAGAGGCCATATCTAGCACTGGCAGAGGCCATACTAGCACTGGCAGAGAGGCCATATATAGCACTGGCAGAGAGGCCATATATAGCACTGGCAGAGAGGCCATATCTAGCACTGGCAGAGGCCATATATAGCACTGGCAGAGAGGCCATATCTAGCACTGGCAGAGAGGCCATATCTAGCACTGGCAGAGAGGCCATATATAGCACTGGCAGAGAGGCCATATATAGCACTGGCAGAGAGGCCATATATAGCACTGGCAGAGAGGCCATATCTAGCACTGGCAGAGAGGCCATATCTAGCACTGGCAGAGAGGCCATATATAGCACTGGCAGAGAGGCCATATATAGCACTGGCAGAGAGGCCATATCTAGCACTGGCAGAGAGGCCATATCTAGCACTGGCAGAGAGGCCATATCTAGCACTGGCAGAGAGGCCATATCTAGCACTGGCAGAGAGGCCATATATAGCACTGGCAGAGAGGCCATATATAGCACTGGCAGAGAGGCCATATATAGCACTGGCAGAGAGGCCATATCTAGCACTGGCAGAGAGGCCATATCTAGCACTGGCAGAGAGGCCATATATAGCACTGGCAGAGAGGCCATATATAGCACTGGCAGAGAGGCCATATATAGCACTGGCAGAGAGGCCATATATAGCAGAGTGGCTACCACTCGTCCCCATGCCGTCCTGTGCCCTGCCCTCCCCCGTGCCCTGGAGACCGACCATGACAGCTAACACGGTACTCCGCCCGGTCCCGTCACCTGCTCCCTCCCTCCCCATACCATCAGAACGGACCGCTAAGCAGGGACACACCCCGCCGACACGTGGCAGACCCAGCTCCCTCAGACCGACGACACGTGGCAGACCCAGCTCCCACAGACCGCCGACACGTGGCAGACCCAGCTCCCTCAGACCGACGACACGTAGCAGATCCAGCTCCCACAGACCGCCGACACGTGGCAGACCCAGCTCCCTCAGACCGCCGACACGTGGCAGACCCAGGTCCCTCAGACCGCCGACACGTGGCAGACCCAGCTCCCTCAGGCCGCCGACACGTGGCAGACTAAGCTCCCTCATACCGCCGACACGTGGCAGACCCAGCTCCCTCAGACCGACACGTGGGATGGAAACGCTACAGAAGCGCCAAACTAGACCGGGCTCAGACTGTATCGCACAGCAGGGACGCGGCGAATCAGCCAGGCAAAAGCGCCAAACAACGGCCAGAGGAGCAGCAGCCAAAAGAGTCCCCAGGTTAAAGGGAAATATTCACCTTGTTCCACAAACATGGAGTTAGCACCTGAAATCGATAGACGAGGCCAAAATATTATGTAAATTCATCACATTTTGCATATAAACATTCCTACCGAAAGATATTGTCAGTTTCCTACCGATAAGCGATCCACGCTTATAACGGTAGGTACTCAGGAAGTACTTGGTAACGAATTCAGTAAATTAGCCTCCCTACGCATTGCTATGTATCATGAAGGTATGCAATATGTTTCCTGCACTATCTTTTACGAATATGTGCCAAACTTTAATGAACAATCAACAATCATTTGAAAAAGTGCATTGAAATCGGCAGTTTAGCTTGGCACCCGACGGCGACCTATTTAGTATCGGCGATTTGTTTATAAGTGCCCATTCAACAACGTTGAACAGATTGATGCAAAAGCGCCAGATGTTGCGCTTTCCAATAGTGGAGGGAAAATACCGATAATTAATTTTCCCAAACTTCCAACTTCGAATTAGGGAATACTTTTATTTAATTCTTAAATTTAGATCACATCATTTTAATAGCATAACATAGCCAAAGAAATTGTGGCTAACAAAATCA